>NGZO01000001.1:228466-590526 GCA_002215965.1 Aspergillus persii
CCCCCCCCTCCCACCTGTCCAACCCGTCCGGAGAAAGCTGCTGCGACAGAGCGGCTGAACTTGAAACTCCGCTTGTCCGAGATCCAAGAGCCTGGCATCGGCCTGTTAAGATGCTCTCGGTGCTTGATCGTCCGAGACGGGGAAATTCCTTGACTGGCAGAGGGGATTGCTCAGCTGTGTGCAAGCGCTCTGTGCTCTTGCTCGGGATACTGGCGGCTTAATATATTTTGTCTGTTCATTGTTTTCCTGTGGGGGAGGGATGCATCATCTACTTGGTGCCTACCAAGTTGAGAAGTATAAATATGTGATCGACGGGCCTTCGAATGATCACACACAACTTCTCCAAGTGTTCTCCAATTGCATACCTCATCCTAGCCCAAAGACATCCCTACAGTTACCATGCGGTCATTTATCCTTCCCCTTTCTCTCCTCCCCGGCGCCCTGGCCGCAACGGTTTACCTAGCCGGGGACTCTACCATGGCGTCTACCAACGGCGGCACCACTGATGGTATGTATAACCCCATCCATCTCTCATACTTTACCCCGTATAACGAACCACTAACCTCCCAGGCTGGGGCAACTACATCACGGACTCCATCTCCGGCACGGTAACCAACAAAGCTATCGGCGGACGCAGCGCACGCTCCTACACACGGGAAGGACGATTCGACAAGATCGCCTCGGCAGTGCGTTCCGGCGACTACGTGGTGATCGAGTTCGGGCACAACGACGGCGGCTCTCTATCCAACGACAACGGCCGCACGGACTGTCCCGGCTCAGGCACGGAGACATGCGAGACGACCTACGACGGGAAGCAAGAGACAGTCCTCACGTTCCCGGCGTACATCCAGAACGCGGCGAAGACGTTCACAGACAAGGGCGCGACGGTGCTCGTGTCCAGCCAAACACCCAACAATGTCTGGGAAACGGGCGCGTATGCATACTCGCCGTCGCGGTTCGTCGGGTACGCGAAGCTGGCGGCGGAGAACGCGGGCGTGGACTACGTCGACCACGGGGCTTATGTGGCGGCTCGGTATCAGAGTTTGGGACTGGAGACTGTGAATGGGTATTATCCTAGTGATCATACGCATACGAGCCCTGAGGGAGCGGCGGTGGTTGCAGAGGCGTTCCTGAAGGCAGTGGTTTGCAGCGACGTTGCGTTGAAGAAGGCGTTGAAGACGGAGGACTTCGAGGGAGAGTGTCTGGATGTCTGAGCTGTAGTAGCGGTTTTAGGTGATATTATTCAAATAAGGAGGTTCCATTGTACTGGCAATGATCGACTCGGATTACGTCTAACCCATCAGAATTATGTATATAGACCAATTAGCGGAACAACGCATCCCATAAGACAAGAAACCGCCCCGAAAGGATATCAATCCAACCCAAAGAGGGAAAACAAAAACAACTACGGAAAGCCAATAGAGTCTAAACGTAAATCAAAGCCATCATCATCGCGTGCATCTTCCAAGACAAGAAGAGCTGGTGGGTATAAAATCACATAATCAGTTTATAATAATCATTTCAACTTCAATTCCTCCAGGGACATCCGAACAACGCCCCGTTTCTCCATTCGAGGGTAGTAGATGGCCAGGTTGGGATGGGCTTTGTTGGACAGCGGCTCGCTGGTCTGTACGATCTCCCTGAGGACGGGCCAGAATGCGCAGTCGTCGATTCCAAATGCGGTGCCGCTGAGGTACACTTTGCCATCTAGGGCATCTTCCCAAGTATCTAGCAACTTGAGCACCTCTGGCTGGTCTTGCGCTCGGTATTCTCTCCAGCTTCTGAGAAGTTTCTCAATGGCCGCTAGATGGCTGCCGCCGCGCAGTGCCTCGACTCCTGGGCGAGTGAGCTCCGAGGATCTGTGAGAAAGACCTTCGATGATATTGACATCGCCGGCGATTGTGGTTCCATCACCGCCAATATACAAGGGCCGTTCGGCGACTTGCGTGCTGCTTTCTTTCTCCGTCTCCGCGTGCTCTATGTTATAACGAATTCCATGCTCACCCAGATAAATGAGAACACGGAGATTCGCCACCGCGTCCGACCCCAGGACGAGTTTGGCCGCTGATGTTGTGACAAAATTGACCACGTCAAATCCTCCGCCGTAGACGGCATCCCAGTCGAAGTCGGTGGTCTGATTCTCGGCTCCAAACGCGCGTATGAGGGCTTCTGTCTCGGCAGAATCACCGTGGATGACGGGATTAGCTTGCTCTTGGGTCTTTGAGATAGCGCCCTGGCCCCAGATGGTGTCTCCCGAGGGATTCAGAAAGGTGCCAATGTGGCGGAATGTCAGCGAAATCCGCTCTCCCCCGTATGCACGCTCCTCCACCGATCTCTCCTTGTCCGGACGCTTATCGGGTCGGATGCCATGGAGCCATCGCATGTTGGTCTGTTCACCAAGTATGAACAGCGATTCATGCGGCATAGGTACGCGCTGCGAGAGCCGACTAGACTCTCCTTCATTTGTGTGGGCCTTGTTCCGGAGAACCATGACCCGCTGGGCACCGAGACTGACATTGCAAATGGACGATCCGCGGACAATATCCAGTGTCTTGTCCGAGTGCTCGGAGATACGGTCCTGTCCATCCCGATACAGCTGTATGAGAGCATGGTTCAGGGGGTGTCTGAGTATTCGTTCTACGATTCTGCGTACACGATCCACGGCGGGGGTGAAAGGCTGTAGAGGGGGCGACTCATCTGCAGGATGGCGATATATAGGAATCGATCCATCATCCAGAGGGCGGCCTTGGACCGCAACAAGACGCGGCACCTGTCCAGACAAGTGATACATCTTCTGCCAGTCGACCTCATTGCGGATCTGCTCAAACGCATCGGGGGCGAGATCGAGGTCGTATATAATGCGCGAATCACCCTCACCGATACGATCCCCCGGTTTGAGGAAGGCCGGCGATCGCTTCGATTGCTTGACGCTTCGTCGAGCCTCCAGCCGCGGATCCGACTCGGCCTTTGGGTCTGAGCGCCTCAAACGGCGCACAGGCGGGCGCGGAGTCTTGTCTGCCGATTTTGGTGGCGTCGTGTGCGATCTATCTCGTGCGTAGCGATTACTGTCGCGGGTTAGTTTAGCCAGCTCTACCAAATCGCCATCCTGGTCGTCGGAATACTCCGCAATGATATCCTCCAGTGTACGACGCGAGCTGCCCCTCCCTGACGACCTCGGAGGCTTTTCCAGAGGACCCGATTTGCGCGTTCGGCGAAAATCAAGGCTGTCCATGACTCCCTCGATCCCAGACGGGGTCGCCGACCGTGCGGGTCGGGGTGTCCCTTTACGAGCGATCGCATCGGTCTCCTGCCAATCCAGCTCCTCGATAAGCTCCTGCGACGTAATGCCGTTGGCCCCAAAAATATCTGCCATGCGTCGCATGGCTTCTTCGTGGCGGACAAAAGTTCGGAATCCCAGGCAGTCCTCGATCAGGTTGACGGAGAAGCCGTGTCGCACGGCGTCGAGGGCGGTGGCATAGACGGAGATGTTGGACAGGGAACCGCACAGGTACAGCTCGGTGACGAAGCGCGTGCGCAGGGACAGAATGAGGCCCTGGTCCTGCAAGGCGGAATAGTCGGATTTCTCGATCAGCGTGTCGTCGGAGTCGATGGCGGCCAGCAGAGGAGCCGGAAACTGCGCCCCCGCCGACTGCTGGAGACAACATTGAGGGGTTTCGGTCGACAGAAAGGCCTCCTCGTCCACGGGGCCCTTTGGCTCCAGGCTTTCACTATCCAACGACTCGCTCGAAACCGACCCCTTCCGGGACGCATCCTCCGCGCGACCTAGCACCACCAGCTCCTGAAGGTCCGTATCGACCAGCGGTCGGCGCGACTCGTAGTGGGAGCGCACCCACACGACCTCGCCATTGCGACGGAAGGCGCTGACGACCTGAGGCAGGGTCTCGATGAAATCGGAGGTGTTGGGGACGTAAAGAGCACCGGACTCTCGCACGAAATCATTTTCAAAGTCCAGCAGAAGAAGGGCCTTTCGGGTCTGGATGGTGGGCAGATCACCGAATTGGGAAAAGAAATTCATTGTATGCACATGGTAAGGGTCCTGGCGACGACGAGGACGGGAGAATGGCTTCAGAGAGCAGGAAGAAGGCGATCAATCAACAGCGCAGGGGAGGAAGACGCAGGGCAGGGCGTAGTCGAGCATGGGAACGCGTGAGGAGCAGCGTTGAAGGACGAAGAATCGCCGGATGGTTTTTGGGCGGAGATACGGACGGACACCTCAGGCAGACAGTACAAATACAGCAAACATTTTCTATCCTCCTCTTTGAACTGTGATTATTCCATCGACCTTCATCTTCATCATCTACATGGTTCGCTCCACAAACTCAACGATCTGATCATATCCCTCCGGCTCCTTAATCCAGTGGCCATCGCCCTCGGCGCTCTCGAACTCCCTCCATTCCACACGGACCGAGCACCGCCGTAGGATGCGAGCTGCCTGCCGACCAAGTTGCACAGGCACCCACGCGTCGTCTGTGCCGTGACTCAGAAATACGGGAATTGACAGCAAGAAGCTGTCACTGGATTCGTCTTCTTGTGCAACCTCGGGTTCGCCGGTTATGTCGGGGAACAAATGAGACACCAGTGGCCAAATCCGAGCTCCTCTCACATGATGACTGGACGGTTCGGCCTCGTTTGACAGCCCAAGTAGGTCCTCCAGCTGGTGAGCAAAAGGCAGCCATCCGCAGAAACCTACGAACCCGCCTAGTTGTCCTGAACCGCGCCCGGTCGCACAAAGCAGCGTCCACAAGGCGGTCGCCATTCCTTGGCTGATGCCTCCGAGGTAAACATGGCTCGTCTTGCCATCGAGCCGCCTGATCTCGCTCTCTAGAATGCTCAGAATGTATGAGACGGACTCTCTTAAGCCGGGGATTTGCAGCTCCTGTCGTTCCTCGATGTTGGTCAAGGAGTAGGCTTCGAACCAGGCGCACAAATCTTCTTGGAATCTAGAATCCCATCGTTCGCGAGAAGTTGGAAATACCCAGCGAAAGTGTGGAAGAGCCGAGGCCAGGTTTTGGCTTTTGGAAGTCATCGAAGAGAAAAGCTCTTCGGCGAATTCTGGGCCATTGCTACCGCGACCGTGCAGCAAGATTGCGGTATGCGTGTGAGGGCCTGAAGGGTGTTGAATGTGGGGTTCTGGAAACTCCAACTCCATGTTAGAAGGGAAGTGGTAAGAATATGAGATTCCTCTGGATTTCAGGGGTATTGAGGGTGAATGGTATACTGGATTCCGGCTGGTACGGCGAGATGTGCACTCAAGAGAAGGGAGGTTTCTGCCGCCTCATACATATTCCTTTCATCACGAGGCGTTGATCTCCAAGTGCTCAGGCCCTCATCCCAGATTTCTCCACCGACCGATGAGATGGTATTCAGGGCTTTCATGTATCCCAATATTCGGGGTATGATCCGCACATTTCCCAGTCGAGAATGGACTTAACTAACACTGTCGGAAGTGCAGCCATACTGGCGAGATCCTATCTAATATCATCATACAAAAGTGGTTGGGGAATCACCTTCTACTTTCTGACGGAACAGTTTTACTGCCGTGGCATGGGACATACTTATGCTATTCTAAATTTCAGGCGAAAAAAACCTCTTCGAATTCAACAATCAAAATTTTAGGATACCAAATTAATACAGCCTTCTCACTCGTCGCTCAGAAACTCCCATTTGGAAATCAGCTTGTCAACCGCATATTCCAGCGGCCAATTCCCAAGAACCTTCGGCAGATAGTACCACCAGTCCTCGAGCTCGGGATTAGGGGCAATCCCGCTCAAGGCCTTGATATATTCCCAGTATTCAGGGTACAGGCCACACATCTCCCAGTCCAGGATGGCTGAGATGCGCAGTGGCTCTGCGGTGGAACTGACCTGGGGAACGACCATAACGTGACGAGGGTTAAGATCGCCATGGGTCATGACCAGCTCGTGCTCAGTATCCATGAAGGACTGAACCATTTCCAAATAGAAGCTCTTGCGACGATGAGCCGTAAGCCAGGAGTTGAACTGCTTCTCATTGGCAATAGGCTCTTTCTCAATTCGAATGGGTCCCGGCTTTTTGCAGCGACGGGGCTCGCCTCCACCAAGCACTGCATTCTCCTCTGTGACAGGCGGTGGGGTGATGTGCCGGAGTCTGATCATGTGCGAGTCCAGTTTCTTCTGAATGGCCTTTTTCTGCTCAATGTCCAAGGTGTCCCACAGGGTACTCAGGGGTTGGCCTGGAGCCCGGGACATGATGATGAACTTGAGATTGGAGTTAGGGACTTCAAGAGCGCCGTGAATATCGGGAATCGGAACAGCTGGCGCCGCGTTCTTGATATACTCCATAGTACAGAGATGATCGAGATCGACATCCCGTCCGACCTTCATAACAAGCTCAGGACCGGAAGCCGGGAGAGGCAGACTCACAATGGTCTTGGAGAGAAACAAGGGGGACTCGGACTTCCAGATCACCTCACCCTCGAGAACCGCTTGATTGAGAATTTTAATGACAGCAGTAGTCGCCTCGGGATTTGCGGCGCCTTTCCCTGAGTGACGCTTGTTTGCCAATTGCAGCAGCTCGTCCGAGAACGGTCTCAAAGCTACCGCATTGTCCGGGATTTGGAATCGCTCCATGGCATCCCAAGGTGCCTCAATGGTATGCCAAGGCTCCTCCGTGGTGGTCCAAGACGCCAACATATCAGCTTCGTCCTCCGAATCATCCACAGCATGGCCAGCAGGCGAAACAACCGTGTCATCGCACATTTCGCGAATGATGGGATAGAATTCGGCCGCTTGATTCAGTGTCTCGGTCCAGTCTGCTGCAGGATCTTTACAGATTCCTCTGCTGGTTTCCTTGACAATCTTTTCCTTGACCTGCACGTCAGCATCCTGTGCCTCTGGGGCTTTGGACGGGAACAGATTCAAAAAGTAATCCATTTGGGATGTGAAAGTGCGCTCGGTGCGGGGTATTTCAGAGGAAAGCTTACTGGTTTACTAGGTTTTGTTGATGGGCTTGCTATGGCTTGCAAGTAATCACGGACTGTTGAAAAGAGGTGATGATTTCGAGGATTAGACGCAGGAAATTGGCCTTTTATATTGGAAGAGAAGGTCACCTGATACGAACTGATGGATCCTCCTGTGGATGGAAGCTTCAGGCACACAGGAAGAGAAGAAAGAAGGTCCAAGGGATCTTTCTGCCTTATATCAGCTTCGCGTAGTGCCAAGTCGTTGTAATAAGACAGTCAACGTCAGCTTGTTCATGTCTTACCAGCCGAAAACCATAAATCTCAAAGAGAGAACGACACTAACCTAAAAGATGCCTATTGTCTTGCTCTGGAGACAACCAAAGCTACAAAGCCACGTCAAATGGCCCTTTGTGGCCACGGCCGTCTTTGTCGTTTCCACACTGCACATCCCGGGACCGTACGTGTAGCCCGATAGATGGAGCTGTTTGGAATAAAAAATTGCCAGATGATGTGGTCGAAACCATTTGGATCGGGAACGTACATACCCATGGAACCTCCACAGACTTGAGACTTGCTGTCAAGCCTGTCTAATGAAATAGGGTTGTGGAGATATGGCAATAGGCCATAGAAATTAACTTCATTTATATATCAGTCAGGCAGCAACGAAATCATAGCACAAAGTATCATCCATCATTGTATATCCACGTAGTATCCCATACAGCTACCGTCACTCAAACACGAGGGCCTAAACCACAGAGAATCTACTCAACATCTCGCGCCGTCCCCATCACCAAATCCAGGCTCTTCTCAGCAGTCTCCCACTCCCTCTGAATAACATCCAACACCCAGTCCCCTCGGGGTTTGAGCTTGAGCTTCAGCACTTTCGGCATGGTCATAAACCCAACAACCAGCATCTCCCACGGATCCACCGCTCCTCCATCCAACAACTCGACATCAAACGCCCACAACAAACTAGCAACCTCCATAAAGGTTCCGTCCGTAGCAACTCTCTTGCCCTGGCAGATGCGTCGGCCCTGTCCAAACACCGGCAGCGGGAGATCGGTTCGCAGTTTCGGCTCTCCGTCTGCGCCGTCGTGTCGGAGCCATCGCTCGGGCGCGAAGTCCTGGAGATCCCCAAGCGAGGGATCGAAAACCTTCTCGTCGCGGCCGATAGCCCACGCGTTGGCCATGACGGTGACGCCTTTGCCGATCTTGACGCCCTTGAATTCATCGGCCTGTTCGGCTCGTCGAGGGATCGAGCCCGGAGAAATTGGCCGCCAGCGGAACAGCTCGTGGGCAACAGCGTCGATATAGGTAAGCTTGGAGCGATCTGAGAAGCGAGGAAGACGATCACGACCAACAACCTCGTCGAGACTTGCATGCGCTCGAGCCATAAAGGCCTGTTGGTGTAGTGCCGCAACGAATAACCAGAGAAGCTGGCGCGGGGACGTCTCCATCCCACCCTGGATTGATGTTGCGAGTGTGAAGGCGAGATCAAGATCTGGAACTGCAGAGTCAGCAGGTGCGTGTTTCTCAGCTGTCGAGATCGCCTGCTTCGTAGCGTTCCAGCCTGCTGAGTCCTTTCCATAGCGGAACAGACGCATATAAAGATCCACTTGGGCAGCGAAGAGCTTGTCGGCGGCACGCTTCCATGGCGATATGGAAGCTGGAAGATGGCGCAGCAGTGGGATGATATCGGGCAGGCCCGGGTTGGCAGCGAGATGGGTCACCTGCATTTGAGCGTCGATGATTTCGTGCAAGATGGGTTCCTCGAAGCGCGGAATGCGCATGCCATAATGTAATCCCAGGATGACGCTGGACTGTGTGCGTTCCAAAAGAGGATAGATGGCATCTGTGCTGATAACCCTGTTCTTTCGAACCGCGTTGGATAGGTCGAATAACAGCTGCTTGGCCTCTAACTCCATTAAGGGCTGATATTTCGGGGAGGCAGGCGCACCAAGGCTAGGCGACAGAATGCGATGATGCAGTTTGAGGTGGTCATCGTAGTCATGCATCAGAGTGAATCGGGACTTCCCCGGCTCAGCGCCTGTGATCATCTCTATGCTCACGGAGGCGGGACGATTGTTGTACCATTGGCTGCGACGACTGAACAGCTCAGTCACGGCCTCATAGGAGTTCAACACCACTATTGGGATGATACCAAAGAGCTTAGGCACCGCAATAGGACCATTCTGTTTGGCCCATGAGTCCCAGTTCGCCAACGGCCTCTCGATGGGGGAGCTATGAAGATCCCCAATAAGAGGAAGCTTCAGCATGGATTTACAACCATCTTCGCCGTTTTTCCCGGGTCTTTTGAGGCTAAAATAAAGCAGTGTCAGCACGCCCATGGCGAGAACAGCCGCAACTGGGGTAACGGCAACCATGGCTGACTATGGAAAGCGAATGCTTTCCACTGTTTCCAGGCGTTGCAAAGTGATTGAGAATGTGAATTTTATTCCATTTGGGGGGGCAGGAGAGAGTAGTCCATGGCCCATGCTGCGCCCTAGCCAATAGGCACCGCGAGCAAATAGACGAAACAAATGACCGTGCATGATGGTGGTGGTTGTATCATTGTGGGCCCAGTAGTGGCTCCAAAGTCAGCGAAAGAACACCAATGCTGAATCGCTGATTCAAACGCCAACAGCCGAAGCGTCCAAGTGCCAAACACTGAGCAGGGCTAAATTGACCCGCCAATAGAACTGTTGATCGAGGCACGAAGGATTGAACGGCCTGGGCAACGAAGCCGCAGTGCAAGACACTAAACCGCCACCACCGTTGTGCCGCGTTTATCCCTGCTGATTCAAGTCTAGCAGACCTAATTTTCAACATGACATTCCCGCCAGACACCGAAGGATTCAGCCTATGCTGCCTGCATATGATATCCCGTCTTCGGTGTTCGCTAGTTGTTAGGCTTTCCCCTGATCTGCCCTTAAGGAAGGGACATGCAAAAAAATATTTAAGTGCTGGTGGTCTAGCTGGTTATTATTGAGCCCCGTAAGGAAATGAAATGCCAATCATCTTCCCTATCGAAACCAAAGCCCAAAGGCAGGTACTGGGCGTGGCTCTCGCCTTCTCCATCTTGGCCGTCATCGCAGTGTGTCTGCGCCTGCTGGCGCACCAACTTGCGCAGAAGAAATGGACTCCCAGTGACTATTTCATTATAGCCGCCTGTGTAAGCCATCCGACCGAGAAGCGTCAACTATACTGAACAATAATCCGCTGCAGGTATTTGCCGTCGGTCTTCAATCTATTAGCATCACTGGCGTCTTCCAGGCTGGCATTGGGTATGGCCATGTGACGTCCATCGCTGGTAAATATGGTCTGGAGCCCATCACGAAGCTACTGCAGTTGATCATTCCACTGCAGTTTCTGTGGGTGCTGAGTCTCAGCTGCACGAAGATCTCGATCCTGCTGCTCTACCTTCGGACCTTCCCCGTCACTTGGCTTGTGTGGGTTGCATGGACCACCATGGCGGTGATCGTGGCCTGGGCCATCGCCACAATCCTAGCGGGATGCCTGATCTGCCGACCGTTCGTCTTCAATTGGGATCACACAATTCCCGGGGGGTCTTGCGGAAACCAGGTCACGTCCTTCACAGCGACCGGAGTCATCAATCTCGTCACCGATGTGGTCGTGCTGGTGATTCCCATGCCGCTGCTGTACAAGCTGCAAATGGCAACGTATAAGAAGGTGACTCTTATCACAGTCTTCGGACTAGGTATTGTGTAAGTGCTTGTGTTCGTCGAGTAAACTCCAACTAACCTTTCCAATCAGCACCTGCATTATCAGCGCCCTCCGCATCTCCGTCCTATCGACAATGGACTTCAACGACATTACCTTCACACTTCCACGAGCCAACATCTTCAGCGGCGTCGAACCCTGTCTTGCCGTCATCTTGGCTTCAATCCCCTTGATGCGTCCACTCCTAGGACGCTCGACATACACGCCCGAGGTCACTGCTCGCCGACCAACAAAATCGTCGTCGGCTCCGTCTTCGCACCAGACGCCTGTTGGTGGTGATGGATTCCATCCTTTGCAGGATAATTCGAGTCAGCTGTGCTTGCAACCGATGGGACCAAAGAATCATGCCAGTGTCGCGGTGGAGCACTCAGCATCGACAGAAAGGATGAGTAACGGAAGTGAAGAGGAAGAGTCGCTCGGGACGAGAAATCCTCGACAGGCCGAAAATCACGGGATCCGCGTGCGACAGGAGTGGGCAGTACATACTTGAGCACTTTCTACCAGAGACAAAGAACCGATCATCTTCTAGCTTTCTCTTGGGTCACTGCGTTGGCAAACCTTAGTTGAGGCTAACGTACAAACAATACCGATATTTGACAAAGGATGGCTCGGTCCTGATAATGGAATAGATTCGTTACATTGTCCACAATCATTCATCTTTCAGATATCAATAAGACCATCCATAACTTTAGGTAACAATAGGCCGACTATTGTAGGAAGTGCCTCTGTGCCATAACATCTTACAGTACCCTCACAAAGAGTCTTCAAAGTCAAAAGGGTATAGGAACTGCCCTGCAAGAATTTTTCCCAAATGGGTCTTATCAATATCTTCACAGTCATGCCGGATCTCTGATAGAAGAACCTTCAGGAACTCTAAGGGACTTTGTCGAAATGGTGTTTTCGTCTGGTCGCCACCCTTCGAGATGAAGCCGTCTGGCTCCACCACGAGGTTCTCTGAGGTCTTCACAGATGCCACGCCGAGGAATTCACACAGTCGCTGATACTCCGCGTACGAATCCAGGTAAAGCTGTCCAGCAAAGATATTGAGCAGGATCCGAAGGCTGTCGGGAACTTCAATCTTGCACGGGGTTTGGGAGATGTTGTATAGCATCAGCCGGTCTAAAGATGGGAAACTCCGGTTTTGGCGCGGTGTGTAAAGATGAAGGGTGCAGAACTTTGATTTTCTGATATCGTCCATCAATTCCTGAGCCTCTAATGGGCTAATTATGATCATTTTCGTCACAAGGCTTGTCTCGGTAGAAGTATCGCGCGCGCCACCAGTAAGGATCCAATTCACTTGCCGTTGGTAGGCGTCCGCGGTGAAGCGTGAACCTGGGAAGGGTTGGACAGTTGTGGCAAAGTCTTTTGTCACGAGTATATGTGGGGGAAATTGAGACACATCTAGATGCTCAGCCGCAGAGGTATTGCCCAAGGTCTTAAATGCAGGTCCGTAGGCTTTCGAATTCGGCTTAATCTTGCCCGTGGTCACGAATGCCTTCAGATCCGGATGCACTTCATGGTTTTCGGGAATCGCGGGCTGAGGCCGTTGAACTTCACGCTCTCGCTCTATCTCTGGAGCAAGCTCGCGTTCTTGTTCTTCCTGAAGTGTAGCGGATGCCAGGTCAAGGCTTTCTAATTCATGGCAGCGATCCCGTATCAGCCGCAGGTTCTCATTTCCATCTTCTGCATCATGAATTCTCCCCTTGTCTTCACGGCCAGGTCTGTATCGGTGTTCGAGGGTTTGACATTCAGGCTCCAGAAACCTATCAGCATCGGCTGGATTCATGTCGCGGAAACTCCTTGCGCGGACATCACGCCATATCATGCTGTGACGCTCGAAGCGCATTCCTTGAACAGCCCAAAGAGGTATGCCACGACGAATCTCAGACCAAGTCTCGCGAACTGCCCAGCAGAGCACATCCATTAGGCTGATATTTGATGAATCGTCGTTTCCACGTAGTTCCATTATCTTGAATCGTATCTCTTGAGGAACACAGAAAACAACAGACTGTCCGTTCCCCAGGTTTCTCATTCGCATGCATGCTATACCCACCATTAGCTACACTCTCCCTTCTTAGGGGCGGGGGGAACAAAAGGAAATCACAAAATTGGAGCGCTTTTACCTTGAACAAGCTTGTCTTTCGTAATCCCCGGGCCCAAAGTAACAGCTGCACGGTACTTTGGTGGAAGCTTCAGGTCAATACCTCTTGTATGCGCCTCGTCGAGGAAAACAAAGCAAGCCTCCATTTGTCGCGCAAAAGGGGATACCTGCAGAGGTTCCACACGTTCATTCCGATCCAAGACAACTATCTCATCTTTGTCATCGACAAACACTATCCCCTGGATTGGGCCCTCCTTCGGAAGCATTTCCAGCCAGCGCTTTGCCACTTGCATGTTACAAAGCTCCAGTATCTGGGCTCCGACATCAAGGATAACCTGAGTTGGCGGGCTCAGGCTTGAAACAAGATCCAACAGGCACTGTGCGTCCGACTTCGACGATATATCACGATCAGGAATGAAAACCACAGAATTTTCAGCTTGTAAGAGATGTTCTATAACTAAGGCGTTGGTGTGATTTTGCTCTGGTAGATCGAGCTGTCGTACGCTCAGAGGCAGTGTCTTTCGTGAGTCATTGGTACCACTGAATCCTACAGTTGGTTTTGCTTTAACTTCCCCGATATCCCAACCAGAGGCAGACAGCTTGTCTGGAAACTCCCTCAATTCTTTGGGGAACACAAGTCGAGCAAGAAAGTAGTCAATTGCTGGCTTAGAGAATCGAAGGGCGGGGAAGATGGAATCCGAACAATGCTGTTGATTCTCAAGGTTGACACCAACGAGTTGACGGTAGGCATTATCAAGAGCAGGTGCGTCCCTCACCCATTCCTGATATTCGATGTCCGCCTGATCCGATTTAACCAAGTGATGAAGTGCTAGGAGCAGGTCTTCATCGCTGAGTCCAGAATAGTAGTAGTTTAACGATGTTAATACTAAAACAACGTCGGGATGGCTGAATTCGGACCGAAGAGAGGGATTGTCCTTAGCCCTGTATGGGACGCACAGACGAGTTGGCGGGTCCCTACCAGGATCAGGTCCATAGTTAACCCTCCACCGTTTGTTCGTGAGACAAAAAGCCAATACTCCTCCAGCTAGTAGACCACGCAACAAAAGGAGCGAGTCCTTGGTGCTCTCTGTCCAAAAACCTGTTGGACCGCTTGTCTCAACCGCGGCGATCTGTTCGTCCGCCAAATCTGATACTTTGATGTAAGTGAGCACTGCTCGTCGAACCACAGGGGGTTGCCTGGATATAGGTAGGGAGCCAATCCCGTAATCACAAATGTGTGTTGCTATGCGCGAGATAAGCTCCTTTTCAGCATCGGCACGGAGTAAGCGTACTCTAGGGAAACCCCCGTGGTTGTGTTGGTCCACTTCAATTGATCGAGGAAATTCTTCCTTGATGTCTGAAACGTACATGCGCACTAAATCCAAGAGCTGGTGGATGAGCAACCATCTCTCCGGGCTATGCTCAGTGGGACGTTGAACGCCCATCGTGTATATCAGTTCGAACTTCACATTGAAATTCTCATCGCTCTCATCCACAACATCACGACACGATTTGAAGAAAAGTTGTAGAATCCGCAGTAGAGAGCGGCCTACGCCGTACTTCTCCAAGATAAAACATTCGATGCACATCAGCTTCAATGACAGTATGTGCTCCGGTTGCATGAGCAAAATGCCACCCTGTTTTATGCACTCCCGGCACATTCTCTCGATATTATCGGCCCCAGCTTGGTCTAACTTTAGCGAACGCGCAACAGGCATCTGATATACACGTCGCCCCAATAGACCACCCAGCTTCGAAACTAGCATCTGAAACATCTGTCGGGATTGGGGTTTGGCAACTACCACCCGGACTAAACAGGATCCATTTGCAAGAGCTGCGGCGACAATGGGAACAATGACCGATGACTTTCCCTCGCCCATATTCAGTTGCATTACAGCATTCTCTCCGGACTCTCTCATCTGCTTGGCAATATCTTCTTGGACATCCCGGATCAGGATTCCATTCTCGATCTCAACCAAGAGGGACTCAGGGTAGTCAAATGGGTTCCAATTTGTGTGGCCGACATTTTGCAGCTCTCTCGATAGCCCATCTGGGTTATTGGCAAGTTTAGCTAACCGCTTTGCTTGCTGAAGCCTCGTAAGGGAGCATCCGTAAGTAATCAACGCTCTTTTCCAGTTGACCGGCACATGATGCCAGCGATTTCTTGATAGCTGCTCAAGCAAGAGAATTGGCGACACTCTCGGGAAATGGTTTAGAGCAGCTAACGTAGTGAGTACTCTTGATCTAAAAGTCTCCCCTGAGTCCCTGGCAGTCATATTGGAACAGGTCATCTGAGAGGTTATCACTGCGTATACCCTGTCGGCATATTCTTGACAGTTAGAGATGTACTCAGAGATTTTCCCCTGGGACATTGTGGTCACTGGTTTGTTGTCTATTGCCCTTTCCGCTCTTTGCAAAGATGATGCACTGCTCTGCAGCTGGTCCACGTACCATTCTTCGTACCTTGATTTCGCCTGAGGTCTCAAGGTCTCAACGAACCCAGTTATATGGGGCGCTGGGACTCGTTCCCTTGATACCATGGGGAAAAAGTGTCTAATTTCTGGACATGGCAAGTCGATATCCGGTGCGGTATCGAGTAAGTCTTCAAAGCCAACAAACCCGCGCTTTCTCTGCGCGCATCGGCTGTGATGATCGTAAGAATAGCGAGGCATTTCCACTGACTGGACCATCTCATTATCGAGTAAAGCCACCAAATTCAAGAGATACTGTCCCAATCTTTTATTCCTTTGGAACATATCAAACCAGTCCTTGACCCTATTCATTACATACTGCACATCCACATAATAGTCAACTTTTGCGTCAATTGTCGAGGTGACCAGAGGTGTATTAGGTTGCATGTTCCAGTAATTCTCCAAATGGTCCGCCAGAACTTTCAGAGCCCATTGTCTATTGCTATCTCTTGTATCCCTCTTGCGTTTCTGGAATCGGGTTTGGCTCTCATTCGGCTCACGTACAAAATTGGATTCTGGAGTCTTTGGGCGATACTTAAACTCAATCAGAGCTCTCAATTTCTCTTTAATTAGTTGACAACCATCTGATGGTCGGAAAGATTCTCCATGCGGGGGCAGTACAGAAGCTGCGTTGGGCATGATATACCACGATGCGATCATCCCCAAGACCGTCATATTGGCGCATTCTGTGAAAGCCATGGTTGACAGCCAAATCATGAAAATAAATTTGTTCAACCGTGAGTCACGAGCGCATAGTAGTCGATGTAAGCTGCACCAATAGCTCGCAACAAATGTTCCCTTATCCGGAATCATACTTGTGTCATATCCGATCCGTTTAATATCAACTTCGGTATCAGCCCCATGCACCCGGTTTGCCCGGCAAAGGAACTTCCATATATCGGCAAAACACTCTTGTGTCTCAACATGTTGTGTACAAGGAATGTCATCGTAGAGCATCTTGCACAGGGTAAAAGCCTGCTGCCCCTGGGTCGTTTCGCGGACACGGTCAAGACTGTCGTACTGTGTGTCGTACTCATGTGTGTGATCTTCTGCCCCAGACCCCGAAACACGAAATGAAGACGATCGAATTTTGGCACGGCTCAACAAGTGGCTATCAACAACTGGCAGGGAGAACCGACGAGGCTCGGTGTCTGGATAAAACACGCCCCTGTCGTGATCATATTCAAATATCGAATTGACCTCCTCATAAAATGCTTCATGTTGAGATAGGGAGCAAAGATGGAGCTGCCAGCTAACTGTCTGCATAGCTCGTTCACTTGCAGGGTAATACTTTCTTTCTGGGGTGAGTGAAGCAATTTTTTCAAGAACTTTCTCATGCTCTGGAGCAAGCGGTTGATCAAAAGACTTCATTGACGCAGAGCGAAGGATAGCAAGCGCTTGCTCGGTTCCTGTCTTCTTGAGCAAAGGGTCCGGCAGGCAGAATGATGTAACACCATGTAAGTAGGCCAAAAAGAGCTTACTCTGTAGGCTACCGTTATCCCTCAAAATACCCAGACTTTCATCAACCAGGTAATAGTGGAGTTTGGTATCATCTTGCCAGCATATGTTTGTGTCCACATGACCACTATTTTCCTTCCATGTCACCTCTCCTTCGGGTATCAGAAGCATTCGATCCTGGGTCTTGGCTTCCACGAGTAACATTTTGTTGCGCAGGCCAAATAATGAACCAAGCTTCTGATCAACATCGACAAACCATCCAAGATGTTGGCGGGACTGAATCATAGAACATTGCGGCTGCAAAGCAAACCCTAATCGAAGACGAGGAATTTCGATCTCCAGCGTTTTGGTAAGTCTGTTCCAAATGCAATGTATCATCGTTGCTTTCTCGATTGGGTCGAAAATTTTAGACAACAACTTTGCTGTTTGGCTCCCTATGCAAATCAATGAAGACCTTTGTTTCTCAAGAAACCATGAACCGTATGGCTGGGATTTCTTCAGATGCCAGTTGGATGCAGATGACAACCACGGATCTTTGACAGGTCTAAGCTCCACATGTCCCTCATTCACATCGTACCAGTGTACATAGTTCTTAACGAAGGCATCTGGAAAAGAATTTTGAAACACCCAGGATGGAATAAGCTCCCAAACGCGATTGTCTTTCTCCGATCGAACTAGCAAGTCAGCTTCGTTGTATCCCAAGTGTATAGTATGTGCCATATATTGGTTTCGACAAGAGAACTTCATTCCAGGTATATCGCTTGGAATCACATCTAACTGAGACTTGCCGAAAAGTCTCTGGTGAGTCTGATGTTGTTTATAATGCGACGGCAAGCGAGCCAAAGGTAGGCCGTTGACAAGTAGTTCACCGGTCAACAAATTAATGTGAACCGACATGCCAGCACTTTGAGAAGATTCCGTTGTTACCATAGTAGTGAGCCAATAGTCAGCACCTTCCATTAATATAGACCAACCCATTTGTGGTGTATAGGCTGCCCAAATTTCCTGCAAGGCCGTGTCCAATCCTTGATCACCTTCATAGACGATCTTGGCCGCGATAATTGGGTAGCTGCGGTAGGCTAGCTTTTGCCATCTGTGGAACAGGATTGAACGGAGTGAGTTTGGGTTCATAGATAAAGCATTCTTCCAATCATCGATCATAATGCAGCACTGAATATAGATCGATATATCCGACGCCGTTGCAAAAGCTCGAGGCAGGCTCTCCACATTGAACGTTTCCACACACACCAATGCAATTTCGAAACTTCTCGCAGCCAATTTCGTCTTGATTTTGTCGTTAGTTGCTTGGTTCATTTCGACTCTCACAAGGTTGATCCAATCAAAAGCAATATGTCGAAGTTCTAACAGACGATAAATGCATAGGTTCTGGATATCTTGTGAATCAGATAATGAGAAGACCCTTGACGCCAGGAAAATCAGGGCACACATCCCTTGAACAAAAGCCCAGTTTTCTTTGATCGTCTCCTTGGTTTTCTCAATTCGAGCCAGTATCTCAGATGCGAATTTCTCGTCTCTCAAAATTTCGTGACCCCTTCTTAGTTCTGTACGCGAATGCGGTGGGCCAGCTTGATTGATAATTTGGAGAAGGAACTTGACCGTTTCAACTTTTTTGAGATCCAGTGTTGAAGATAATAGCTCCCGCAGGATGTTTAGCCATTGAATTTCCACGCCCAGAGGGAGCGTCGCGAGTGCTTTGTACTCTCCCAGTGACATGTTCTTGGGAGCAGCGTGTTGACTCGCTATGACAGTGTTGGGAGAGGGGCCATTTGGTTTCTCTGCAGGTCGGTACAAGAACTGCTGCAGAAACGAGCTATGCCGTGGTAGTTGATAAGTGCACATTTCAAGTAGCTTCAACGGTGTTTCTGCAGTCGATGGCTTGCATTCAAAGATTCCGACGAAGCACCCAAGCAGATTATCGAAATATTTAAAGTTCAATGCATTTGGAAGACAAATGTCATCTATTGCCACATTGGCTACCTGCTTACTCTTCCTGTGTGTCCCTGCATGGGGCTTATCCTGTGAGAGAAGACCAATGCGTTGACTGTTCTTGAACGGCACGAAGAACGAAGAAAGACCTCGATATGTCCCTAGGCTATATTTAACCCTCGGTGGATTGTTTGACGGATATTCAAAAAGCAAGACGTCAATAATGAAGAATACGGTGGTATCTCGCCAGCAGCCGAATGGTGGAGGTACTTTCAGTTCAAAAACTGTGGATTTGGCTTCCAACAAATTGGTCGGCAAAGGCCATTCATAGATATCTATTTCGATCGCATTTGCCTCATCCTCGTATCTGCAACGAATGCAGGAAGGACTGTGTTGTGACTCTTTCATTTCATGTTCCCCATAAATCATGACCTCTTCATATTCACAGTCATCCTGATTAGCCAATTCCTTTAACCGGTTATACTCTTGTCGTTTCTGCTCGAGCTCCTGCTCTTTCTTGGCTCTAGCACGACTGGCATGGTCCTCAATAGACTTGTGAAGTGCTTTGTGATGGTCTGACTGTTCAAAATATCGGACAGAGAAGCATGATAACGTCCCATATTCTCGAAAAAGGCGATTTCCTCTATACGTCGAATCCTCCTTACGCTGGTTGAGATATGCTTCGGCACGAGCCAATCTTTCCATTTGGGATCGAAAGCACAACAAAAGCGACTGGAAAATACCTGGCGGGATACATGGGTCATACTCCTTCAGAAGCTCGTGGAAATGAATTGCAGATTTGTCACATGCAATCCACAATTCCAGGAGAGTGAGGATCATGACGGAGAGGGCTTCCGGTTTATTTGAATACATTGACGACGCGGCCTTGTGGTATTTGGTCATCAAGCCACCAAGTCTACCACACGTATCTTCATTATCTTGGTGTTCGTCTAACCACTTCTCGAGGTTCACCGCGACCCAATCCTCCAATGCCGCAAGATTGTGGATTTGATAGCCAGGATCAGCGAAATCAAGATTCACAGGAAGTTCAGTCGGCGTAAAGATTCGAAGATTCGTGGGAGGCTGGTAGTTTTGTACGGCCAAAGAGTCCGTTTGACTTCTTCTCTGTATCTCTCGAAGATACTTATCAACATTTGGAAGTGCACAGAAAATATCCTGGTCAAACTTCAATTCAATCAAGGAAAGAACATCTGGCTGGTGAGTGCGTCTCATGATTTCTTGCCACCGGCCTTGAATTGTACGCTGCGCTTGGATCAGAATACGATTGACGAAATAGAACCAATCAGGCTCCTCGGATAAGTCCATTTTAACCAATCGCCTAGCAATCTTAGCATTCATCAAGTATAGGTTTTCGGTAGGGACCTCCACCGAAGACATTTCAATGATGTAGGCCATGAAAAAGATCATGAAGCTTTTGTATAGATCGTCAGACCCTCGTTCGCGCTGGAAGACCAGCTGAAGGACCACCCGGACCAGCAGCCATAAGGCAGTTCTTCGCCATGGAGAGCGACTGTCTTTCCACAGGACCTCTTCTCGTGTATTTTTCTGGATCTGCAGCGCACTAATATCTATGCATCGGGGACGTAGGATGGCCATGAGAAACTCTGTCACCATTTTAGGATGAGTGGTATCTCTGTCCTCGTCGTGCATTTGGCCTGCCTTTTTAACCTTCAGCATAGTGCCCGGAACTGACTGGTTGCTCATTCGGGCAATAGTCTGGGCTACAGCCTTCTGAAAATCGGGCTCATTGAAGGTGCTGCGATCTAATGCAAGAGTAGGCCCCGGGAACACGCGTTTGAGACGACCGACCGCCGCCATCACAGCTTCATTGCGAGGGGACAACTCAAAGGATTCCACGTTGATGGCGTCGTCGGTCCGGGAAAGCAGGATAGCAGCATTCTGTTGACGAACATGAATAGGAAGGAAGCCACCTGTGACTTGGTTAGATATCTTTACGATTACACTGCACTCATTGGCTCACACCTTTGGTTTCCAATTGATTTAAAGCATCTATAAGTGCTTTCTCATTCACTTCGCCTTTCCCCCCGCAAATAGCCCTCAAGGCTTCCATCATCGATATGCCTGCTGTAATAACAGAAGTATCCTGGCTCGAAACATGGGAGCTGAATGTGCCAAGAGCTTCGGTAACTCTTTTCAGGAGAATCATGTCACACTCTGGGCTGTAATCGTCGGCTTGAGGGAGTTGGGGCGGAAGAAATATATGATGGAATAGATACAGACTCGCTGCCAGAGACATAGACCGAGGTTGGGGTTCGGGTGGCATGGCTGGTTGTGACTGAAAAACAACGTTCCTATAAAGCTTGTTGATGTATCCAGTTCCTTGCAAGGAAGGTGAACTGGCACACAAGATGAGGGAATTCAGTTGGGAAAAGAGAGTAGGAGGTTGGTTTTGTGGGAGGAAAAGAAAGGGGAAGAAGACTAGCCAGCAGATTCAGACAACAGAACACCCGGTCACTGGGTGAGACACGTACTTGAGTGAATACCAGCTTCCACCTTCCCTGTCCGTTGTCAAGGCAATGCAGATGTATCTTTCAATCCCTCAAGGTATTTTTCTGATTTTACATTGGAATATTACGCTTGATGCCTCTAAATCGAAACAAATATACCCTACGCACTGGAGTTTCCCTTTTACTAGGCTCCCACTAAGCCTTGGCCTTTCTCACCAAGCCAGGGCAAGAAGATATTTGTTTACAGCAAATCCTCCTACCTTGTGGATGACAAGGTCCAAAGGAAGCTTGTGTAGGACACGGACTGCGCCCAGCCCTAGCCTACCGGATGAGTCTTGGAATACTACCATTGCAAACGTTCAATTCTAATTCAGCAACAAGGTTTTGAGGTACCGTACATACGAAGCCCTATCCCTAATCAAGCCCCCAACCTTCGCAGACAGCCTGAAAGCATGGCATACTAGTTCCGAGGTAGACCCTTCCAGTCTCCCACGATGCGCAAGAGTTAACACCCTATCAGACGTCTACGACTTCGTTCTCAACCACTGGGATCGATCGCTTTAAGAAATACCCAGACAGGCCAGGACCTCGCAATCCGTTTCTGCCGGAAGAAGGATTCAGTGGCGTCGTGGAACTGGCATGAACGGGGGTACTCCAACGGATAGCCTGGTCCGTCGGGAGTAGGGGGTTATTGCTGTGGTTGTATATACCTATGAACAGCAGTGGCCCAATTGGCCTACTGGAGGATTTTACTGTGAGAATAAGAGAAGAGAAATAAAAAAAAACAAAAGGAGTGGCTTGATATTGAGGTAGGTATAGCTATTGGGGTATGGATCCCTCGATAAGTATATCTGGATCTAGAAATAGCATCCGGAAGGCTTCCGAAGCGCAGTCCAAGCAATTGAAACCAATCATGAGCCAGGGCATTCAAATACCATATATATACGCATATATATCGCCAAATACTAAATCCAGCCCCCATTCCCGTGACTCATCGACCAGGTTTCCCCAGATGCAGAACGTGACTCTCCTCCGGCTCCGCTCCGGACTCCGCCGTACAGACTCTGAGTCTCTGACTCTCTGAGTAGTACTAGCAACATAATAATAATAATAATAATACGATAGCGATCGGGATCGACTCTGTACGGAGGTAAGACGCCGATCCCGGTCGCCCACGGTCGCA
This sequence comes from Aspergillus persii, assembly GCA_002215965.1. Taxonomy (NCBI): domain Eukaryota; kingdom Fungi; phylum Ascomycota; class Eurotiomycetes; order Eurotiales; family Aspergillaceae; genus Aspergillus; species Aspergillus persii. The sequence continues at coordinate 250,818 of NGZO01000001.1, forward strand.
AGTGTCAGACGGTCTGGCCGGCCTGAGGCCACCTCTCCGGCCGGCCGTCACGGCGATGACCTAATGACCCCCCCTCGGCCAATCACAGCGCGCCCAATCCGACATCGGCCGGGGAGCAACGGCCCAACTCCGGATCACGTGCTCTCTGCGCAAGCAGCTTCGGCGGCGCAACCCAAGCTTATAACTCGCAACGTCCGTCCGCTTTTCTCTCTCTTCTTCTTCTTCTCCATTCTCCATCTATCTCAAATCTCCCCTCTCCACTCTACACTCTACACTCTACCTCCCATCTTTCTTCCTCCCTCTTGTCTCCCTCCATTCCTCCTTCTCATCACACACAACCTTCACAATGGCCTCTCGTGGACTTCCCCGGGCCCTCCGCCTGACTCGTGTCGCTGCTCCTCGCTCCGTCATCACCGCCGCCCTCCCCCGGCCTGCTCTGGCTAAGGCTGCTGCCAATGCCATTCCCCGTGTGTCCCTTCCCACCACCGCCGTCCGTGGCGTCAAGAACATGTCCTTCGCCGGCCACAACGAGACCGTCTACGAGCGTGCCGACTGGCCCCGCGAGAAGCTCCAGGAGTTCTTCAAGAACGACACCCTTGCTCTGATCGGCTACGGCTCCCAGGGCCACGGTCAGGGTCTCAACCTGCGTGACCAGGGCCTCAACGTCATCGTCGGTGTTCGCAAGGACGGTGCCTCGTGGAAGGAGGCCGTCCAGGACGGCTGGGTTCCCGGCAAGAACCTGTTCGACGTCAACACCGCCGTCGAGAAGGGTACCATCATCATGAACCTGCTCTCCGACGCCGCCCAGAGCGAGACCTGGCCCACCCTGAAGCCCCTGATCACCAAGGGCAAGACCCTCTACTTCTCGCACGGTTTCTCCCCCGTCTTCAAGGACCTGACCAAGGTCGAGGTCCCCACCGACGTGGACGTCATCCTCGTCGCCCCCAAGGGCTCCGGCCGTACCGTCCGCACTCTCTTCCGGGAGGGCCGTGGTATCAACTCCTCCATCGCCGTCTACCAGGATGTCACCGGCCAGGCCAAGGAGAAGGCCATCGCCATGGGCGTTGCCGTCGGTTCCGGCTACCTCTACGAGACCACCTTCGAGAAGGAGGTCTACTCCGACCTGTACGGCGAGCGTGGCTGCCTGATGGGCGGTATCCACGGTATGTTCCTCGCGCAGTACGAGGTTCTGCGCGAGCGCGGCCACACCCCCTCCGAGGCCTTCAACGAGACCGTCGAGGAGGCCACCCAGTCTCTGTACCCTCTGATCGGAGGCAACGGCATGGACTGGATGTACGCCGCCTGCTCCACCACCGCCCGCCGCGGAGCCATCGACTGGTCCAGCCGCTTCAAGGACAACCTGAAGCCCCTGTTCAACGAACTCTACGACAGCGTGCGCGACGGCACCGAGACCAAGCGCTCGCTCGAATACAACTCGCAGAAGGACTACCGGGAGAAGTACGAGAAGGAGATGCAGGACATCCGCGATCTCGAGATCTGGCGTGCCGGCAAGGCCGTCCGCTCTCTCCGTCCCGAGAACCAGAAGTAAATGTAATGCTATTATACAAGGGAAAAAGTTACGACTGTACCATGATTGATTAGGAGTTAGTTAAATAATCATTTTCTTTCATTTTTCATTATATCTTCTCGTATTTACTGTCCTTGAGTATCTTAAAATCTGACGTGATGTATGACTCACCGCGGCCCAATTCCGTCTGGGGTTCATCTTCCCCTCTTCCCCTCCGTCTCTATATAAGGATCTCTATACCACCCACCCCCAGACCCCGGACCCAACCCCAGAAATAAGAAGAACCAAACGCAATGGCCAAAACCATCCACTCCCTTACCCCAAGCGCCATATCGGCCGCCCACGGCCTCATCAAACCGTACATCCACACCACGCCGCTGCTCACCAACGCCACGTTGAACAAGCTCGCCTCGGCCCCTCAATCCGCCGACTCGCTCCAAGGTACCGAGCACGAAGGCCAGCGCCCCGCGAACCCGACGTTCCGGTTCTTCTTCAAATGCGAGAATCTGCAGCGCGTGGGGGCGTTCAAGCCGCGCGGGGCCTTCCATGCCTTGATCCGGTTGATTGAGGAGGTGGGCGAGGAGGAGGTTAGGAGGAGGGGGGTGATTACGCATTCGTCTGGTAGGTTTCTTATCTCCTGTATTTCATAATTTCGGGACCATTTCCTTTTTTTTTTTTTTATGTCTAGAGACAGAAGCACATACGTATATACATAGATGTCTCTCTAAAACAATGCTAATAGACCTACGCCTACAGGAAACCACGCACAAGCCCTCGCGCTCGCCGCCTCCACGCTCAACATCCCCGCATACATCGTAATGCCCGAGATCAGCACGAGCTCGAAAATCGCCGGCACCAAGTCGTACGGCGCGGAAGTGATATTCAGCGGGTCGACGAGCCCCGAGCGCGAGGCCGTCGTCGCCGAAGTCCAGGCCAAGACGCACGCCATCTTGATCCCCCCGTACGATCACTTCGATATCATTTGCGGACAAGGCACCGCGGGGCTCGAGATGCACGCGCAGTACGCGGCTCTGGTGGCCGAGAACCCCGAGCTGAGTGTTCATGCGGAGGAGCATCCCCGGGGGGAGCTAGATGCGGTGATCACGCCTCTGGGTGGAGGCGGGTTGAATGCGGGCGTGGCGACGTTCTTCTCGGATAAGTCGACTAAGGTGTTTGGGGCAGAGCCGAGCTTTGAAGGCGGGGATGATTGTCGACGAGGGCTGCTGGCGGGGGAGAGGGTGCAGGCTGTGAAGACGCTGACGATAGCGGATGGGCTACGCACGCCGGTGGGGGTGTTGAACTGGGAGGTGATTTCGGACCGCAGCAAAGTGGCGGGTGTGTATGCGGTCAGTGAGGAGCAGATCAAGGCGGCGATGAGGCTGGTCTTGGAGCGGATGAAGGTGGTCGTGGAGCCGAGTGCGGTGGTCGGATTGGCGGTTTGTCTGTTCAACGAGGAGTTTCGACGCATGGTGGAGAAGGAGGCGCCGGAGGGATGGGATGTAGGTGTGGTGTTTACCGGTGGGAATACCACCGTCGAGGCGATTGGCAAGTTGTGCGCCTGAATGCATGGTGAGGATAGACGCAGTTTTGTGTTAGCTAACTATCCAGGAGGGCCCCAGGGGTGAATATTAATTAATAAAAACTAAATTAGCCGCGATCTGGGACGAGATAGATAAAGAGATCTAAGAATACGGAAAAGGTAAGTAAAAAAAACTTTCATTTTTATAGATATAGCACTGTACTGCACTACCTAGTCGTACGGGTTATATACGACATCTAAGTAAGACGTATACTTTTACGTGATGCTTAGCATCAGTAGCTGAAAGGTGAAACTAAGTAAGCTATATAAGATAATTAAATTGCCGGCAGTAAATGTCAAATAAACAGAAGACCGCACAAGACTCCTAACCTTGATGACTAGCATAATATTACCATTCTATGTCAAGTATATGTCAGGTCGCAGCTAACAAATCCTTGTGCACGCTCGATCCCTGTTGTTGGTGACTTCGTAGTTATGCACTTTATTGAACTCCAAATTCAGGATCAACCATTTGGTTAAACCCAATCACTGCCTTCTGTTTACGCATCAGTTGGGGAGGCATGGGGAAGTGCCAAAGAGCTCAACATCGAATAGTCCTAACATTGCATGCACACCGGGACATTGTTATTTCAGTCAACCATGCGGATTAGCCAGGGTTGTCCTTTGCCCGTACATGCAACTCATCCATGGTCCTTTTAAGCTTCAGCCTCCAGACGTTCGGCGAGGGTGTCGAATCGAACGGTCGCCAACTTTGCATGGGTTCGCCGGCGTTTGTTTCTTGACCCAGCAGTGCAAGCCTGCGTTTTTGGCCTGCGAGTTGGCCTGAAGGACGATGTTTCTGTATCAAATCGTCGATAAGCTCCCCAGGGTCCATGCGCAACTGGTACTCGGCGTCTTTGGCAAACATCAGGTAGAGGTGGAACACGCGCTTGTGAATTACGTTCGTTAATTAGTTAAACTATGTAAGCACACTTCTGTGGCCGCAGGATTCGATTAGTTAGTTAACTAGTTCACTGCTTTTTCATGTTGAGAATGATCAACCACTTTTCATGCACTTTGATCATCATTCTTAAAACACCAGAAATTGTTTAAATATATGCTATACCCTCCAATATGCGGAATTTGTAACATCCATTGGGCTACCATTGGCTGGCCCGGATAAGAAAGCATGTGGTGTATCGAGCAATCGAATGTACTTTGACACAAGGCCAAATACCCGTGTGCTTCTACTGTCTGGAGCCTGCTGAAGCACGTTGGTTTCGATCAGACCTCTGGTCCAGTTTCTCTCTCTATGACCGAGACCTCATCGGAAGCCAACGGGATGCCTGCTTCTCAAGCAATCCCATCTTATTTTCACCATCATGATTGGATGCCTTAGCCACAGGCTGCTGGCCAGATTCATTATCCTGTTCATCATCTCCGTGGCGTTTCTGTGTCAGCAGATCGACGGCCCATTGCATGTTGGCCTGCATAGCCCAACTGATCGGAGATTGTTTGTCTTTCCCCTCGGCGTGTGGATCGGCCCCCGCTGAGAGCAAGAGGTCGATCATTCGTTCTTTCGATGCCCGGCCTTCTCTGACCATCTCCGGTTGCTGTGCTGCTTGCAGCGTAATCGTGATCAAGAGCATAAGGAGAGGTGTCCTTCCGTCCGCATCGCGTGCATTGATGTCGGTGCCAGCTTCAATCAAGAGCTTGGTGACGGCTTCGGGTTCCATTTTCACCACCGCAACGTGGAGGGGCGTACGTCCAGCGCTGTCTCGTGCGCCTGCGTCGGCTCCAGCCGCTAGAAGAACTTTCACGGTCTGCTCTGCATCCTTTGCCTTTGCGGCAATGTGCAGTGCGGTCTGGGATGTATTGACGGCATAATAAGTCTGCCGCAGATCCCTGGATGCTGTAAGACCGCTCAGCCCCCGGACGGCCGAAAGAGCACCAACGCTGGTCTTTTGGTTCGGATCAGCGTGCCCTTCTAGAAGGGTTTCTACAATCCCTTCCAGGCCGGGGATGGCCGCACACTTATGAAGGGGGGTCAACCCGGAGCTGCTGGCAGCATTCGGATCGGCCCCCGCGTCCAACAAGGCCTTCACCGTTTCAGGGGAGCGGCTGTCAATGGCATAATGCAGCGGGGAGTTCCCTCCTTGGCGGGTATGAGCCGTCGCTTTTGCGCCGCGCTTGAGCAATTCGTGCACCATCCGAGGGCCCGCATCGGAACGCTTGGAAGCCGCAAAATGCAATGCGGTACGACCCGGGTGAGAACGCCCGATGGTTTCGGCATCCACGAAGGCCCCTTCCTGCAAGAGCCACTTGACCATTTCCACGGACTCCGAATCGGCGGCAATGTGGATCGCGCTCCAACCAGACAGATCCGGCGCGCGGGTGGCGGATGGTAGGGAGGTATAGCTGACCCATCGAGTCGATTGATTAGCAAGCCAGGGAAGGTTCAGACGCGCTGCCACGAAGAGAAGACTGGTACTACTGCTGGAGCCCGAGTCTGCAGGAGAAGGAGGTTAGTTAGGATGCAGATAAGGGCTGACAGGGGGGATATCCATCTTTACATTTGCCAGAGGTCCACCGCTTCAGGAGATCATAAGCTCGGGCCCAGCTGGTCAACGCTGCCGAACCGGCGGCGAAGAATTCTTTCATGCCCTTCACGTCTGTTTCGTCCTCGATTTTACTTTCCCGCAGATGATGGCCCACGAATTTGACACAGTAGTCCAGGAAGGGGAGTCCCGTCAAGTACCGTTGCCGGACGTGCAGCAGCTCGGTCTCGTCAATCATTCCGTCGTCGTCGACTGGAGGCTGGGGCACTGCACGTTGGTGAACCTCCTTGATATGCAGATAGGCCAAGCAAGTGGAGGCGATGGACCGTTGCGTCTCTTTTCGGGCCAATCCAAATCTGGGATATTCCTGCTCGCCATTGTCATTGAAGACGCCCTCTAAGAAGTCCTTCACGGACTGGTGAGCCAGGTGGACGATGCCGTCCTGGACCGCAAACAGAGCCCCCCAGTGGCCCTCAATATTGATCCGCAACGCCTCGATTTCTTCATCCGTGCCGTCGCCTCCTTCGTATTCACCGTCGTCCTGCAGGTCCTGCAGAGTCAACACCACGTACAACTCGCGCAGGGATAAGGGCCGGGCTGCAAAGTACACCCACATCAACAGCTGCCGTAGCCGTTTGACGGAGTCCCGCGGTTGTCGCTCCAACATTTCCTTGTAAAAGGCTTCCACATCCGAAGGGATGCTATGGAGCTTTTCTTCAATTTTCGCCTCCGTCCACACTCCCTCCCAGGTGCCGAGGTCGTCCAGCACGAGGGCCAGCCACATAAACATGCCCTTCGAGTTCTGCTTCAGCAAGTTGGTGGTGGTCTGGAAGATAGTGTCGGAGAAGCATCGGTATTCCTGAATCTGCTTGACACGATTGTCGGTGACGTGATCAATATCCCGCTGATTGTCGGTGGGCATATCGATGGTGTAGTCGGGAAGCATTTTGTCGCGAACGATCTTACTTCCCCGATCAGACACAATGCAACGTAAGCTGAATGAGTGACCTTGTTGGCGGGCCTCGCCATTTATCGCGACGGAGAGGTCGTTGATCATCTGAAGCACCGCGGGCAGATGAGGCCCACACTGATCCAAGCCGTCGATAGCAAAGTAAACCACTTCGACTTCTGGATCCGGGATGAGCTCTTCGAGGATCTTCTGGAGCACATCGACGGACTGGAATTCGTCGGGATCGGAGCCGAGGACATCCAGGTCATTGGGTACCGAGATATGCTTCTGCACATGCTTCACCAGACTTCGGTTCTGCTGGAAAAGCCGGTACAACAGAGTGCGCAGAATCCACATCGGGGTGCGTCGATGTTCATTCTTGTCGTCGCAGAAGCAGGCAACGGCAATCGTCTTTCCGGACGCTCCTAGCGAAGGAGAAGTGGCATCCACCGGGGATGTCGACGCGGAGCCAGGACCCAGCCGTTTCTCCAGCTCCTTAACAAGGAATTTGAGCAACACGCTCTTGCCGCTTCCAGGGATACCTTGGATATAAAGCGGCGCTGTCACCGAGGAGGCCTTCTGGAGCCAGTTCTGGAAGGCTGCGTGGTCAAGGATCCATTCGCATGTTCCCGGCTCCGCCTGATGGATATCACTCCTATTCTGCGGGTCACCGGCAATCAGGGAATCGAGGAGTTTATCTTCCATCGTTTTATGCTCGCCTAACCGTTGACCACATTGGATCGTGTGTGTGAGCCTTAATCAACTCCGCCTGAGATGTTTGTTGGGCCTACCCATATACACCGAAGCGCCGGCAGCTATATTGATGCCTTGGATTGCATCACTGTAGAAGGATGCTTCCACCGTTCCGAAATTCTGGCCCATTTGAAGTCCCTTGTTCTCCGAGTGGGCGAAGTCGGCAGTGGGCGCTGGTGCCCGATCCTACTACAAGGTTAATTCCCCAGGCCCTTCGAATGCTCGCTGCAGTGAGTCTTCTGAACTTACTTCTGTTTTGGAACCTGGAAATCTCATGACGATCGATGGTAAACACGTCCCAACAGGTTAAGTGATAGTATAACGGACTAATGGCAGCGGGATGGCAGAGAGCTGGGTTTGAGTTTCAATTTCATTTGCCCCAACGGATCATTTATCTGGCAAAGGTGAAGGTCCGAAATACAATAAAATAAATCTCATGCATGAAACAAAATACAACATCGACATATCAAAAGTTCAGCCTTGCGATCTGACCTCCGCCCCGGATGGGCGCCCCGATCCGATCCGTCTCCACAATTCAGCGCTGCCCATGGTCAATGCAGCTGGCCCTCTCATCATATTATTGACCAGGACACTAGAGAATCAATCCAACCGATGCATCTTGTGGGGTCTGGTGTGATCCAAGCTGGATGTATCATTCCATCCATTAGGTAACACCGGTGCGGTGAGCGACAACGCCGCAGCCACCGACAAAAAGAACAAGGATAGCTATTGGAGGTCATGAGAAGATCGTAATATAACGGCAGGAGAGGTCATTTACCGTAGTGATTCGGCAATGGCTGTGATGCATGAATGCTTCACCCCCATAACTCCTGACCCCTCAGCTCCAGGCTTTCTCGAGTCTGCCAATCCTCGAGCGAGACTACTTATTCTCCCGGTCTCGACGCCGGAGTGCGTCGAAGTGTTACACTCATACAGATCAGATTACATATCGCACCACCGAGCTCTAAGAATGTCCACTATCAGGGTTGTGAAGAACCTGTCCGACGCGAAATTGGAGTATGTGGACTACCAATCGCGAGCACCCCCATATTAACCCATATTCCTGTTTTATAGCATTGTCTTTGTCCATGGCGTGCAGACCGACCATGGGTCCTGGACGACCGCAGACTCTGTCTTCTGGCCGGAAACGATTCTCCCTGGGCTGATCCCGAGCGCACGCATCCTGGCGTTCGAGTCCCAGGACATTACCGTGAATAATCTCTGGAATACTGAAGATATGATCACGGAACTGGGCGACGAGCTGATTGGTGAACTGGGGGACGTTCGTACTGGCGATGTGGTGCGTATTTCGATCCATTTTCGAAACCATAGGTATAGACTCTTTGGTGTCTGGATCGACATGCTGACCGCTCGTTCGCCGCCCCTAGGCAAAGCGACCTATCATTTTTGTGGCCCACTGTCTCGGTGGCTTGGTCTGCGAATGTGTATAGTCTCCCCCAGACCTCTTCTGTGTGGAGAAGGATATTAACCTGTGTCGCCATCCATCTAGGCTCTCGAACGCGCCGCCAATAGCGATGAAGCCAAGCCGATTGCCGAGAGCGCCGTCGGTCTCCTTCTCCTTGGCACCCCCCATTATGTTCCGGACACCCTGACCGAAGCGGCCAAGTATTTCAAATTGTCCCAGCTGGAAGTCCCCAGCAGTGCCGACCTGCACGCCAAGTCCCAGCATATTCTCCGCGTTCCGCAAGCCTTCGCCCAGTTCAAGCAGGCCGGGTCGGTGAAATTGGCATGCTTCTATGAGGGAGCTCCGACTCAGGTCAACGGCGAGGAGTTCAAGATCGTTGAACCGACCGTCGCCCAGTTCCCTGACGGCACGCAGAACAGCCGGCTGGGATACAACCACCACGGCATGAGCTGCTTCCAGAATGATCAGGACAAAGAATTCAAAAAGATCTTGCGCGTGCTTAAGAGCTGGGTGGAGGGGCTCCCTGAACCGGAGGAGAAGGGCGCTGTCAACAACACCTCGCACGCCTCGTTCGCCGGATCTACTAACTCCGGCCTCCAGCTGGGACAGAACGCAGGGTCCCTGAACGGGTTCCGGTTCGGATAGGAAGGACTAAGGACAGGACTTGGTGCACAATCCTCTGCCCTAGGCTAGTCCAACGGCGGAAGACCCTGTGAGGGTGAGGACAGGCAGCATTAACCACCTAGCCTCGTCACTAGCGTCGAAATATTATGACTTTGCATTTAGTCTGCAGTAACCCACAGATATGCACACCAATAATAGAAGTCCGATCGAGTTTCACAGGGTTGCTTCTCGAGAATTCGTAGCAGCTGCAGGGAGGTTTCTGCGAACGGACTGTACTCTGTATGGTTGCATCGAATCCGCGGCCCTAAGAGCCGGGGGTTATGCAAAAAGGCATGACGTGGCCGTCATCTAGGCAGGCCAAAGTCACCTTCGTGGAGCCGCCATGTGACTGTCTCCTAGCTGCAGAGGGTGGCGAAGTGATAGAGAGCTGAGAAAGGTCGGTGCGTCGCGATTCTCCTTGTCGGCTGTAGCGGCGATCAACTGGAGTCGGTGTCGGTGTGCTCCCGTCTACGCGAGAGAACTAGTTATCCCTGTACATGAGTAATCCAGTGAATTAGGTGGTCTTCATCTTGCGGAGGATCAAGCGTGCCATCTTGCAATTGTCCCTCTTCCTATCTCGCTCCAATACTTCCCCGAGTAGAGTCAACCTCGCAACATGGCCTCGCCAGCCCCAAACGGGGGGTCTGATATTACCCAACTATGGCAAACAGCCATCGAGGATTACGAGAAGGCGACCGGCAAAAGTCTTCGATTGGGACCGTTCAGGAACATGGAGGAGGCCATGGCTGGGACAGAGAGCCTATCCAAGCACTTCGCCGCGTTCCGCAGCGACGAGTCGAAGGTGGTCAGGGTGAGGACCGCGTTCAAAAACAACATGGCACTGATCCAAAAAGTCGTCAACACTGTCCAGGCGGTCGGCAATGCTGCATCTGTGAGAACTCCTCCAGGATCACATCGCGAACTCCACGCTTACCTGCTCCAGGCCTTCCCGCCCGCGATGCCGGCGGGTTTGATATTTTCGGCTTTCGGGCAGGTCATGCAGTCCTTCTCGGATGTCTCTGCTGATTACGACAAGATCATGGGATTCTTCGAGTTCACGCATCGGTTTTTTGATCGGCTTTCAATCATCGACGAGAGGATGCCAGATGCTCTTCCATTTCAAAGATGTGTCGGCCGGGTCTTCTCGAGTATCCTCCGGATTTGTGCTATCGCCCAGAAATATAGCCGAGAGCGACGATTCAGTAAGCTTCTCCTGAACGACTGACGTTTCTTTCGTGGGTAGTTCACTCACGCCCTCGACCAGAGAAATGGTTTGATAGTCTTTTGAACGGCACGGATGGAGAGCTCGCCGGAGCCAGCGCCGAGCTGGAGAGTGCCGTGAACGAGATGAGCCAAGCCGTCGGTCTGGCGACTCTGAGGACGCTGGACATCATGAATGACGTTGTCCAAAGTATGAGCGGCAATATTGAGTTTCTGGTGTCCAATGCCAGCCTCGTGGATGAAAGAACGGCCGCGATCCAATCCAACACGAATACCCTCCTGGAACAGAACCGGGCAGTGGCATCCAGACAGGATCAGATGATAGACATGCAGCGGGAGATGTACGAAAAGCTGAGTGAACAATCTCGCTTGCTCAACCAGACGGTGGGGTACTTTGAATCCGTTCAAATCGGAGATGGCTTTGGCAAACGCTTTCATACGAGCCTTTTAAAAGTGGACGTGATCAAGCTACGCCTGACTCGTTGGGGACAGTCGGTTGGCCTTGCAAACCTGGCCCACGTCGAATCCTTGAGCGAGACAATGCTTGCCGCCGAAGACATCCCCAAAGTCCAGGACCTCCTCGGTGAGATTCTGGACTTGATCTCGGACGCCGAGAAGCTTTCACATCGGTTCAAGAAGAAGAACCCCGCGGCATTAACCATGGACCCCGGGAAGGAGCTGGATGAGGTCTCTGCATCACTGCACCGGCAGATGCAGGATCTCGCGAAGAAACGACAGGGTAATTCAGTAACTGACGACGCGTGGGAGACTCTGACCATCTACCAAGAGAAAGACTTCTCCAGGTTCATTGAGGACGCCAGTTCGTTGGTCAATGACTTGATCGACCTCTTCCCCGCGGTGAAAGAGGATCAACGCAAGATCTGTGAGCAAGAAGTCTCGCAGCTGGGAAAGATCCAAAATGGTCTTCCGCTACTGAAAGAGGTTGCTGCTGGGCAGGATGACTTGCTCAGCGAAACAGTAGTCAAAGTAATCCAGTCAACTACAACCTACAACCACAGCGTTGTTTTCCAAGGCACCAACTCGGGGTTCCAAATCGGCAACAACAGCGGAAGAATTAGCAATGTGCGGTTTTAATGGATAGCTCTTTTAATTCGGGAAATATATATGGGCATAGATCTAACAACCATATTCCAAAGGACGTTAAATGTGGAAGTTTCTGAAGCCCGACTCCATTTAGTTTTGCCATGCCAGTCCCGAGTTGGGCCAGCACGTTCGCTTCTTTCCACGATAATCGATCATACAGCTGCTGGGTGTGTTTTCAGGGGGAGGGCCGCATCCACTTGTTTGGCATATCTTCCTACGCTCTCTGGCATGTCTTTGCTTGTGGCTGCTTGGTATCGAGCGATATGTAGAGCTGTTGACTTCATCCTGGGGACTGTGATTGTGGGCCAAGAGACATAACTATATAGCCAAGGATGCCCGTGGCTAAGCCTTAACTACCACGTCCTTACAACTAAAGCAGCTTCACTAGGCCTGCTTGTACAGACCACTACCCTGGTTTTATTTGTCTTTTGCCCCGACCAGGTACGGAGCTGAAAATGAATGTTGGGCGCCTCGCGCACACGGACAGCCAATGTCAGTCTGTATTGCGAAATGCCAGCCCACATCGGGCCTATTAGTTGAGCCGCTAGGGGAGAAATATTGTTAGTACGCACTCCGAATGACATATACTTTACTAGCTTTAACTGACTCGCCTTGAAGGAAATCATAGCTCGCTATTAAATACGTATACCGGGTTCACAAGCGATCGCCTGAGACCTGGATTTTCTAGATTTATACTAGCAACGCAGACCGTTTTGAGCGGAGCTACCTATTCAGCTTTCTAGGAGGCGGGATCGCAAGGCTAACATGACTGGCTGCGAGATGGCAAGAATGGGAACTGGATGATCGTACTGGACAATGTTGATGATGCTGAGTTTCTTGTCAACCGTCCTCATAATACCCAAGATCAGGCAGACTGCTTCTGAAAATTACAAAGCAGATCATCCGTTAACTGCAAAAAAGTGAATATAGAAAGATCTATTTATTATAAAAGATGGGCCGTTCCGCTGATATTAGGAAGCTAAGAACTCAGTCCTCAAGACATGGGTGATCTCGTTTGATAGAATACGCTAAAGCCAATAATCAGCAGCTGATCTACTATCCCTTAGGAGGTTGTTCAACTGCTAAAGGATTCCTTAGGCCCTTCTTCAACATCAAAATAACCAGGGTAATGCTGAGCTGCTCGAGAATAATAAATTAGAGGGGATTAAATCAGAACCTAGCTTGATAGATAAGTTCAGCGTGAATAGCCTACAGCTGCGAAGGTATTCCTTGATCTCAATCAAGGTAAACTAAACAAGTTTCAACATAGTACAGCTCGCGACACGAAGATGGCTGGAAGAGAATGGCGAGCTAGAGAAATGGAAGCAGCAGTATATCTAGACATACATACATAGTCTGATAGTACGTATCAATATCATATCACATCTCTAGGTTCCATACCTCAGGAAGCTGGGCACACTATCAAGCAAAACGCACTCCATCCCTCTGTACGCAAAACCCAAACACTCCCCCATTCCTCCTCTCCAGCCCTTCGCGCACTCGACTCGGCCAATCCTCCCTCCCCCAACCATTGACCCAAACCAGAAACCTCCCCTGCATAACCACCTCCCTTCTCATCGCCGCCTGTTCCCCCTGCGCGTCGCCCGCCGTCATCGAATCAGGAAACCCCCTCACGCGATCCCTTTGCACCACCAGCCTCAGATCCGGAAACAGACCCCAAGGCGGAGGCAGCGTCGCCCGAAACGCCGGTCCTCTGGGCCAGGAACTCCGCTCTTCCAGCGGATTATACAGCTCAAAAGGTCCAGATGGTCTAGATCCATACTGCTCGGCAGAGTGGCCTGCGCCAGCACCGCCTGTCATGGAGCGTCCGCTCCACGCAGTAGTCGTGTAGATAACCGAGCAGCTGAACAGTCTCTGCAGGCTTTTCAACTCGGTAACCAGGTCAGCATATAGATCTGCAAGATAAAAACTTTGTTTCTGGACGCGCTCCGACTCGATCTCAGCAAGCGGACGACCGATGTCCTCGGTGCGAGCGACCTCGTCGTGCAATTTGTCCTGCCAGAAGAAGGCGCCAGCGCTGTCGATGAAGATCGAGTGGACGGGGCGAGACGAGGAGAAGTGGCGCGGGAGGTCGCACAGATAAGTATCGAGATAACGAAGAGTAGCTAGAAGGGCAGATGAAGATTGCGGACGGAAGACGTGGACGTGTTGGAGAGAGGAAACCAGCATGGATTCGAGATCGGGCGTAGGCGGTTGGCCTTCGGCGTTGTCTGCTTCGAGTCCTGCACTCTCATGGACTCGGTCATGCACGATCCCTCGAGCTATGGTTCGTAGTCTATCTGCTTCAAATCGGCCTTCTGTGTCGATGAAGACAACGGCGGATTCGTGGCCGCCGAGGCTCGTTCCCGCGAATACAGACGGCAACACCGCGAGGGCAGCGAGATAGTACAGGAGCTGAGACTTCCCTGCCGCAGACGAGGTGCCAGATATTTCAAGGACAGGGTCACGGTGAACGCGAGCGGACGATGGAAGCTCCTCCCTGGCAAGCGGGTTCACAGGAGCATCTTCCACATGATGCTCTATCGTCTGGCCGTCCTCGTCATCATCAGGGGCAAGCTCCGCATCCTCAGCGGCGTCCAGAGCAGGACCGACATGTACCTCCTCCAACTGCGGTAGACTCGGATGCTCCTGAACTGGTCGCACAGGGGGGCCCTGCATGAACACGTCCAGCAGCTCATCGATCTCCGTGACGCCCAGCCGATGCTTCCGAGGAGCAGTATCCTCGACATTCTCATAGATGGTTCGCAGGTCATGCAGCAGCTAGGGACGTTAGCGTGAGAACATGCAGGGCAGCTCGACAGTGACAGCTGAATCATAGGCCCAGGGACTTGGCATCGTAAAGCACCAACCAAGACAAATCAAATCCACCATACCTCGTCTAATCGTTCTTCGTACACCTCGCCCAGCAACCTCTCCCCGAGCGCGGCGGCCATGGCTACCTATGCCGATCGAAGTCGATGTTTCATAGAGAACGCAGCATCATGAAGCCTTGCAACGCACTCAATCCCATAAATCAATCAGGTTGAAGAAAGCGTAGTCCAGGGCCCGGAACACAGCGTAGTGTTGGGAACTTGGGAGTTAGGCAGGTAAAGTAAGTAGTTGACGGAAGAACAACCGCCAAGCGAACCGCAATCGCATCAGATCCGATCCTCTTCCTCCACCCACCGCAATCCCATCAATCCCAACAGACTCCAACCTTGCATCCTCCCATCCTCACCACAACAATGGCTCCTCTCGTCCCTATTTTCCACGCCGAAGCCCTGCCCGACCACGTCAGCATTATCCGCAAAAACTTCCAAGAGCGGCGCCGCAAAGGCGGGCCCGTCGAGCTCGAGAAATGCAAGCTGCTGGAAATGGTCCAGTACTCGTGCAATCCGCCGCAGGACGGAGTTCCCAAGCCCGGAGTGGTGGTCTGCAAGCCGGTCGTGAGGCTGTTTAGACGGTATGTGGTGCTGTTCTTTCTGATTACTTTACGGAGGATAGAAGCTAATTGCTCGGGTCATGTTAGGTGCGCCAACGGATTGACGGTCGAAACGACGTCTTGGGAGCCGATCAGACAGGCGGAGGAAGAGGCGAAGCGCAAAGCTGCAGCTACAGATGTGGCGGGGGGAGATGCGAAGGCTAAGAGCACATAAGACGAGGGTTGACTTGGTTGGCTTATTGCATTGCATTGCATTCTACGGAGTTGGGAAGACGGCGTTCTACATTTGGCTTTGGATACCAACTACGAAGTTCTCTTTTCTCTGCTCAATCAAACGTTCCAAATCAACTCCATGGGTATCTTATCGAGTATGGCTACAATACAAAAGGTCCAAACGCCGTGACACCAGTGCGATTCCTTCCGGCACAATTCTATTATGTGCTCACCCAATTTTCCACTCGGGGCAGATTCGGATTGTCCTTCGAACCGGGGGGTTTCTCCTCTGGCCTGCGATCCCGCGATACCGTGGACTTGCGCCAAAGGCCTCGTTCGCAGTTGATGATGGGCGGCAGCTCGATGCTCAGGGCGGTCTTGTTCCGCGCCGACTTGACATTGGCATCGGCTGCGGCTCCGGAGTCAATCTCCATAGGCGCTGGAGCTCCTGGTGCAGGCAAAGGCTTCGGCGCTTTTTTCAACATGCTCTTGATTGTCTTCTCAAACATGCTATCCATGCTTTCCGCCCTCTTGCCCCATGCCTTCTTATCGCGACCGGCCGAACCAAGCTGATTATCCTTGAACGCTGCGCGAGCCAGCTTGCGCAGGGCTTCTTCTCCATGGCGGCCATCCTCTGTCGCGCGTTCACGAATCTTGCGCGCATCTTGTTCTCTCTCCGTGAAGACCGGGGTGTGGCGGTAGGTGTGTTTACTGGGAAACTCCGGGAAATGCTTCGGGATGTGTGCGCTTCGCACTCGGTCATGCTCGCCACTCAGCTGGGGACCGAGCGATGGAAGAATTTTAAATGAGTCGTCTTCCGGCGGAGGGCTAGGGAGAAGGGTCGGAATCGGCTCGGAGGTTGAGGACGGTTTAGCGTGCGGAATAAGGTCGTCCACGCGCAGGGAGTGTCTTTTCAACGCATGTTCGAAGTCTTGAGGGATCGGCTGGATGCGGCGGCTCGATAGCATCGACTGACGGATGTACGAGGCGAACCTTAGCAGATCTAGAGGTGGTGGTCAGCATCCTCAGGACGCATGGCTTCGTTTGTTTTTTTTTTCCCCTTGATCACACATACACTCCTCCGCGGCATTACGAAACCCATCCAGCGCAACTGGATCAGCCAGCTCAAATCCGGATTGCAGTAGAGACTGCCCAATACAGCGGTTCATCAAGTGGTCGACCGAGGCGGCATCTGTTATCGCGGGCTCCGGGATGGCTGGGTTGACGGGATTCTGTAGACGGTGCTGGTGGTGGTAGGGGCGCTTTAGGCGCTTGGCCTCGGGGCCATTCTGCTGCGCTGAGAGCGACGATGAGGAGCGTTTGAGGGTAGGCTCAGAGGCGAGCATGGCGACAGTCGGGGTTGAGTGAGCGTTGATAGAAGGACGGAGCGACGGACGCCAAACAAGTCTTCGGGGTAGTCACGTGGAGGATGCCTGAGGCAGGGCCAGGCATGCAGGAAGACGGGGATTGCCGGCAAATCGAAATCGCATAGAAATTGCATGATAAGAAGAATAAGAATACTATCGGTGCTAGTATAGGCTATTGAAACAATAGGAACCCAGAAGGCATAATATGAATAGGCTGTACTCTGTAGAACAAAGTGAAGCCATCGCACCACCAGCGCCGACTCCTTCACTGCCGCACCCGTCAGGCCATCAGGCCACTCACAGCCGTCGCTTACGTGCGCGGAAAGCTTCACCTCGACTTCTCGGACATCATCACTTTCTCCCCCTCTCTCTGCTCTCCACCCTCCACTCCCCCACCACCACCCATCGCAGCTCACTCTCTGCTGCAATCGCTTTGGATCCGCCTCTCGAGTCGCATTCTCCCTTCTGTCTTTCACAATGGCCGGTGTCGCCCCTATCACTGGCGTACGTCAATCCCACACCCGAATGTTTCCGCTCGGCCTGATGGATGGGGTGGATTTCGACCTGGAATCCACACCACACCACATCCCAGCTTCAATTGCCTATATATACTGTATGGACTGAGGAGCTGACTTATTGGTATAGATGCTTCGCCGCAGCCTGGTCCTTGACCTGAGCACTGCCTTCGGTGAGTCTTGACCGTTTCCACCCACGCTCGGTACAATTCGCGACACACGCAAGAAAACCAGCAAACCGGCACCAGGGCAGACGAGAATCCCTCGGCTGTCCACATCCTGATAATCAACATAAAAAAACTAACCAATCTTCACCAGGCTTCGGTACCACTTTCGGCTACCTCTGGTGGTACGGTACGTTATAATTTCTCCCTCCTCCTCCTCCTCCTCCTCCTCCTCTCTCAAACATTGTCTTTCCCTAACAAACCCCCAGGCTACCACCTCCCCCGCGTCCGCGCCCGTGACAACTACTACACCCGTCTCGAGCAGGAGCGCGCCTCCCAGGCCGCCTAGATTTCTCTCTAGTATTCTGCATTCATCCTGACGACGCTCTCGCGCGAGCCCGATTCCGATGACGCTTGATTCGATTTGATCTCACAACACACGATAAGCCGCGAAAAGCAGCATGGTCCGCGCTGCTCGAGCATATGATTCTCTCCGCCAACATACCCGTCGGATAATATCGTGTTAAAAGATGAGCGAGCCAGTCAAGCTAGTGTCTTGCAGGGTGGATGGGTACTGGATGAGCGAATCAAGCAAGCAATCAAATGCACTGCATGGGAGAAATGAAAGCCAAAACAAGTTTCAATTGCCTTTTCCGTCTCCGCTGTTTAGATGTTTAAGTTAAGTTGATAGGCTGTATATATAGCTGTTTTTGTTGCTACTGCAACTGGTTCTGTTGTGCTCAGTTCGGTGATTTAGATGTAGAGGTATGTACATGTACATGCCATTAATAGTGCAGAGTCATGTTATCATGCACTCTGTAGCATCCTAACTACAGTCGTCTAAGTACGGGTTGTATCCTCGATTCAAAACCCGTCAGACATAGAAGCAGCGTCCAAAAATTCAGGATGGCATCTACCAGAAATAGAAACAGAGTCAAAATGCAAACCCACCATACCATATATTCATTGCGTTCGTGAACAAGAATCTATCCAGTCGCTAATTAATTCATTATAATAAAAAAGAAAGAAAGGAGAAATATGCACCCGACCCCCATGCTAGGACCTCCCATCTTTTCTTCAATCCAAGCTGATCTTCAAGTTCCTCCATAGGGTGATCTCATCCAATTGGATCCCCAATCTAGCTTCAAGTCAGGCCCAATGGACAGTCTGACAGTCTGAGGACCACTTATAGCTCCTCTAAGCCGGTCCTATCTCCAGGTCCATGCAATAAGCGCAGGCATGAAACGACGAACGAAGCGATACAAGATCATTTCATAACCCGTTCATAGTGGACGCCGCGCACCGACCCGCCGCCCATCGACGTGCGCACGTTACGCTTGAACGCCTCGCGATTCTGGCGCAGATCGTCGGCAGCTTCTTTATTCAGGGGATCGGAGGCATTGGGCTCAAGGAACAGGAACTATCAGAACGGGAAACGTCAGTCAGTACATGTCCAACAACAAACAAAGAATAGTATTCCAAAAGCCAAAAAAAAAAAAAAAAAAAAAAAAACCGGGAGGAAAAGGAGGGGACGGGACGGGACGGGGTGTGACAACGGACCTGCATGCCCACAATCACGGCATTCAGATTCAACACGGGCTTCCAGTCCTCCCTGAGAATATTCAAGCAGACGTTCCCCTCGAGGTCGATGTTGGGATGATAGATCTTCTGCGTACACTTGACCTTGGGCGGATCATGCGGGAAGTTCTGATTGACGGCGAAGTTGAAGTGGAAGGCGCCGCCCTTGTACATGCCCTCGTCGGGCTCGATGGTGAGAACGAAGTTCAAGATATCGTCCGGGTTGGGGAAGGACATTTTCATCGTGCTACCGAGGGTGAGTTCATTGAGGTCTGTCCGAGTCGGCCGGGTAGAGAGAGAGAGAGGTTAGTGGATGTGATTCATTCATTTCCTTTCGTTTCGCCCAGGAGGACTCCTGCAGCTGCAGCTTCGGCCACTACCACTGCTACTGGGGATGGTGAGGGAGAAAGTAGTGCAACGTACCTCGTTGCACGCGAAGCTGAGCAGCGGTGACCTTCTTCTTCTTCTTCCCAGCGGCGCCTTCGGCATTTTCAGCCTGTTGCTGTTTTTGTTTCTACACGGAAGAAGAAATCAGCACTTGCCATCAAATCAACCCATTCGAGTAGGTACGCCTCGCCAGATCACAGGGTAAAAGAAAGAGATAGAACAAACCATAGACCATATCTTCAACATCTTGCAGACAAAAGAAGCGCCGCCACGCGACCCCGTTCCTGAACTGTTCGTGCAGACGACAAAGAAACCGACCAAGCTCGACAACAGCGTAAAGACTCGCCAGATAGAATCAGCCCTCTCGCGAGTAGAAAGACCAAACGGCTCCTGAACTGGGTGATGTCAGGTAGAAGGAAGAGCAGCGCAGTGTAAGACCTGCGGGGTCCAGGGCAGAAAGTGGAGCGGCTGGGTTTTCTCCACTCCAACGGCGGCAGAAAAAGGCAGCGGCGAGGCTCAAAGGAGAGGCAGATAGCGACAGAATTCAAAGGAGATCGGGAGCCAAGCAAGAACCAAGAGGTTAGGAGTAGAGATTCAAAAGCGAGTGCACGACGCAAGATGTTCCGGGCCAGTTAGAGATGGATTACCTGAGAGGACGGGGGCCTGACGCCATGGGTGCCTATCACCGCCTCCCCAAGGCGGCAACTCCGCCGGATGCCTGCTTTCATCGTTACCTGTGTTACTGTACGGTTTCTGTACAGCGTATACAGAGACATAGGCAGGTGTGTATACCTAGGGAGTTGACCGACCGGATTAAATGACCTTAGGACTGCCGCGAATTTGTTCCTTTCACGGCCCACTTGCGCCATGAATGCATCCTAGTTATTCTAACCGCTAAGACTCTACTAAACATCAAAGTGCCTGTGGCTCTGTCAACCGCGCAAATCCAACCGTGACAGGATGAGCAGATGAGCAGGAAAAGGAAAAAAGAAGAGGGAATGAGAAGAAAAAGTTAAGACGAAAAGAAAGAATAATGGGGAAAAGATAGAATAAAACAGGGATAAAGAAACGGGCATCGTATGTAGAATACAAAATTGCAACAAAAATGTGCCTAGAATCACTTCTCGACTAAGCAGGCACCCTTTTTTTTCTCATAACAAAAAGAGGCTCGCTCCTCTTTCGATCTCTACCGCCGGGCAAAGCAGCACATGATACCGGTCTTACCCAGGAACCAACAGGCTCCGATGAAACGGAAAAGGGCCATGATGGCAGTGGACCACAGAAGGGCCTGGAAGAATCGCGACGTCCGGTCGGTAGAGGAATTCTGCAACAGAAGTCAGTTTGTATTCCAAAAAAAAAAAAAAAATACTAAGTTCTAGTGAAAAAGGGACTTACCGTGAAACCAAACTTGTCAACACCGTCACTGGTGATACAAACAGCCAAGAAGGCATTGCTGAAGATCCAGAGCGTAACCAGCCGCGTACGGAAACTCTTGTATGAATCATCCAGGGACTTCTCCTCTTTCTCGACGGGGGCCACATAAGGAGTCAGGGCACGCTTCACGGTGGCCTCAAACTGACTGTCGATATCCGCCTGAGGCTTGTCGATTTCTTCTATCACTGCCTCTTTGCCTCCTTCGTTCGTGGTTTTGGCAGAAGGCAACGCGTCGGCCTTGTCAGAACCCTTGGTACCCCACGACACATCGTGCCAGTTGCTAAAGGCGTAAACGTTGAGAATGTTGATGAAAGACGACTGCACAGCCATGTAGGCAGGGAACGAGGTGAACATGTGCCAGGGGTCGAGATACATGAACGAAGCGACAAAGTACAAGCCGAAGGTGGCTGCAAGCGCGATAATGATAATACCGGCACCGGTAGATCCGAAGAAGGAACTCAGGAACGGTCCGACGCCGTGGTCGGTGTCGAAGTCCATCGGCGAACCACCGCTGAAGGCACGGACAACAAGATAGAGCGCATCAACCACAACGTAGATCTGGATGACACCAAAGACGATAAAAGAGGCAAGATACGAGTACTTCGAACCCTTGGGACGGTTACCCAGCGCAAGAATGAACTGCAAGAGCAAGAATCCGAGGTATACGTATTTCACAATCGTATTGACAATGGGAGTAGCGGTTTTGCCGAAGGGGAAACTGGTGAAGTCGTTGTTCTTGCTGGGAGTTCCAACCAAATCCAGAATAACAGAGGTAGTAAGCCAGTAAGACGCTGCGAGAAATTAGAAAAAATATCTCCCAAGGCACCCAAGACTAGGACAAGATACGCACCCAAAGAGAACCATGTAAGGAAAGTGTTGAAAACGTTGTACAACATCTGAATGTGCAAAAAGAACATTCGGACCAAGTTGTGTCCACTCTTGTACATCCGACCAAAGTGCATAAGCGAGTAAATACCGGCGGCAAAGGAACCGTTCAACCAACGACGACGCTGGGAGATGAATTCGGCAGCACCTTCGGGCACATCGGTTTCACCCTTCGAGGCCTTCACATAGGTCAAATGCCACTTAGAGCCGGCCTTGGCGACCAGCTCGAAACAGAGAATACGATCTTCGGCCAAGAACATGTTCTTCTTGAAAATGTTCATACCCTCGATACCCTTCTTACCCAGCTGCTTGGAAAGAGTATGGTCACCGTGGAAGTATTGCTCCAGAGGGCGGCCCATAATAGCGCGGAATCGATAGGCAGAGAAAGCACCGGGCAACACACTGACGTACCCGAACGAACTCTCCAAGGGCTTGTCGAGAATGTTACTGATCTTGTACTCGAAGTTCTGCGCCGCAACCAAGGGGTTGACCAGGTTCTTCCAACCCTTACCCAACATGGCGTGAATTTCACCACAGGCACCTCCGAGATCCTTGTCGTTGTAGAAGGCTTCCCACAGGGCTAGCAGAGACTTGTGGCCGGGTTTGGTACCGGCATCAAGAAGAATACACACTTCAGGGTTCAGAATACGGCCAAAGGCATTGAAGAGCCATCTGTGAGAGTTGATCTTCTTGGTGTTCTTCTGCTTCAAACAGAACATCATCTGCACGGGAGGAAGAGTTGTAGGGCCGTCATCGGTCGGCCGGATGAGCTGTTGGTTGGGCGTAACGGACAATTGCGTCGTGTATTCGAACTGGCAATCATTAGTTTATTGCCGCTCATCAGGCCGGGCAGTTCACTCACAACGTGGGCCACGGTTTCCTTTCCGTCAACGTCACGCTTCATGACACCATCCTGGTAAATACCGATGGTAGCCAGGACGTCCAGAGTATCCTTGTCGCAAGGGTCGATACCGTCGAACACCAAAGCCACAACGATCTTCTGCCAAGCAGGACCGCCTTTGTTCCAGAACTCGGACTTTTTCAGGTTCACAATGTCACGGATATTTTGCATCACACCGTGCAAGGTACGCGCCGTAAGCGTCTTATCTTCGTTGTAGTATGTGATTGCAATGAGCAGCTCGGTGTGGCGATTATACATCGCAGGTCGAAGATTGTAACCATTGTGAAGGGTGAAATCATTGGGATCACAAGTCGCGGCAGTGTCTGGAAAACGCAGGATTCCAGATTAGCATCCGTCGCAATATCATCGACATCCGAAGTCTTCTGAGAGAATCTCGTACTCACATCGCATGTGTGTAAACTCCTCGCTTCCACCTTCGAGGTCGTTGCGATACTTAGCCTGGATGGCGTTCTGGATGGCGCTAGGCACAGGGTAATCGACACTCAGCACGGAACCCTGAACCAGCTTCACTTTTCTGGTGGCATATCGTCGCAAACCGCCGCCGCCGCCGCCGCCGCCGCCTCCGCCGGCGTTACCACCGGGAGCCTGGCGCTGTCTCCAAGCCTCCGTAGACGAAGTTTCACTCCGGGCGTAGGGAGAGGCGACACGGCCGGGAACGCCAAAGGCAGCAGCAGGGTTTTCCGCAGAATGGCCCGAGTAAACCGAGCCGTTTCCGCTGTAGGGGTCCTGGAAACCGGCGTCGGGGGCATAAGTTTCGGTCAAGCTGTAGCCCGAGGTGGGTCGCGGTCCCGGTGACAAGCCACGCTGATGAGGGTCGTCGAAGGGGCCGGCGAAAGGCCCCTGCTGGTTGGACAGCAAACCTCTCGAGGCTTCTTCTTCTTGGTTGTCGCCGTACTAGATTGCGTGGGAGGGGGAGAGCGTCAGATTCTGGGAGCGAGAGCAGGAAAAAGAAAACAGAACCAAGCCTCGCCGATCAGCGCGGGAGAACCTACCGGAGAAGCACCATGAGGAGGGTCGTGAAGCTGATGACCGTTTCCTCCGTCGAAGTTAGGCGACTGAGCGCCAGTGCCTTGGTAGGCCATATTCACAAGATAGATTCCACAAGAGAATACTCCGCACGATGAAGATAACACGAGCTCGAAATGCAAGGGAAGAACGGAAAGGGGGTATCAGGAGAGCCGGGAGTAAGGGAGTCGACCGTGAGGAAGGGAAAAAAAAAAAGTTGGAGATACGGTCAACAAAACAAACGAGGCCAACAAGACCTCGAGGAATTGAAGAAGGGCAAAAGAAGGAAAGACAGACGAGAACGGGAAGAGAAAGGGAAGAGGCAAGAAAAAAAAAAAGAAGATTAAAAAAAGGGCCCCAAAATCAAAGGAGCGAGGAATAAGGGAAAGGCGAAGCTGGCGGGGGGGGGCGCGGGCACAGCAGGAACGTGGAAGAAGCCGCCAGGGCTAGGATGGAAGCCCGCAAACTCTCAAAGAGAAAGACGAGTCGGCGAGAGAGCGAGACAGGCAACCCCGAATCCCAGAACGAATGCTACCTCCAAAGGAATGATTCTCCGTTGTAGCGACGGGCAAGTCGAGAGAAAATTCCCAGAGTGAAGCTGGGAGGGGTAGAAGATAGAAGATAGAAAGGGGATGGGATGAAGGAAAAGGGTACAAGAAGGGGGGGGGAAAGAAACAATACAGTGGAGGTACTGATAAAAAAAAAATAGGCAAACAAACGATACGGACGAATGTCTCAGTGTAAAAGAAGAAAAAAAAGAACAGAAAATTGAAAAATTAAAATTAAAATTAAAAGACAAGGCGAAATAAAAATAAAAGCAAATAAAAACAAAGCTTTCCCCCGTTTAGCGTGGAGGACCGACTAGAGGGCTCGAGGCAGACGCTATGGATAGGGAGAAGCGCGGGTGGAGATGCGAAGGAATATCAGCCTCTTGCCGGTATTTGTCGATGCCGTGCAAGAAACAAGAATCAAGAGTCAAGAGTCAAGAGTCAAGAATCAAGTATCAAGTATCAAGTATCGGGAATTCGGCTGTCTGATATGATGAAGTATGTAGGCTCTGTAGGACATTACATAGTACTCTGTAAGGTCCACGATAATCCTGCCGAACCTCCCCAGGTCGTTTCCCCCTTATTCTTGAACAATCTTCACCTGCCCTGCTGCGAATACTCGGTATTTCTATAAACCGGGTAAAACCAATACAAGGGGCGCTTGGGTATTGTATCCACGTATTTGGAGTCTTCCACATGGACGGCCTTACCTCAGCCGCTCATACAACCAAGGTACGGTACTCCTACCTATCCAGCAAGTTGTCGATCGACAATCTCGTCTGACCTGCTGACTGCAAAGACGGAGTGCCCGCGTCGGGATGACCTGGGAAACATCGTTATTATTGAGGGTGTGCTTGTATATCTGGTTACTGTAAGGGCCCTCAGGGATCACTGATACCTATCCGTACTCAGTCATGACTCGCCAGGTATGGCTAATACGATATGGTATCATCCTTGGTGGGCTGGCATTCCAGAGTATCCCTAGCCAGCATGGCTGCCAGGGTCGGCTGATGTTTAGTTTATTATGGTTAAACTACCGTCGTCGGCCAGTAGTCTTCTCCGGAGTATATCTGCTCGGAACCATCTCATCTCCCGACATACTGTACTCTGTAGGCAGTTAGTCAGTTACTATATATACCTTACTCAGGTATACCAGGTCATCTATAGATAATAAGTACAGTATGGTCACCGTACGGTAAGGCAGCCACCGAGGCAGCCATCGTACGGATACGAAAGTTTCAGGGGGCGGGGGGGCCGCGATTGCTGGAAAGTGGGAAGGAACAATCCCCACTAGCCAAATATAGCCTTGTGGGCCCGCTGGCGCCCCGCTTGCCAACCCGTGTTTAACGGCCGTTGGTCAGTTGCGGCGCCACCGGTGGCCGGCTAGTCTGGAAAGGGGATCGAAAAGAGTGCCAAACCTACGCCAAGCTGAGTCAATCACACCTTCAACAAGGCAAGTCCAATAATAATAACGATCAGAACCCGGACGGGACTGTCAGCCCAGCACCGCCGTTTCATCGCTTGCCAATAATAATGAATAAGGAACTCCTCGTCTTTGTTTGAGGATTTGGGGTCAATTTGCCTTTCAGGTTCCTTCTGTCGTTCCCTCCGTCTGCCGCTGTTCGTCTCGTGATCGCGTCTCGCTGCCTCGCTTCCTGGCACCCGGCCCGAATTTCGAGCTTTCTCCAGTTCCAAAATTATTGAAGGTTTGGAACGGAGCTCAGGCTAAGGCACGGCTTAGTCCGCTTTAAGGAAAGGCCGATGATCATCACTGCCACCGAAGGCTAGCGATTCTTTCTAGTTGCTTTCCTTTGCTATTCTTAGACCGGTAGCGTCCACGGAGTACAGAGTACAGACTCCAGAGTAGTAACTAGTACGCAGTAATACTACTACTCCGTACTACTCTATAGTTAGTACTCAGAGTAAGTAGTAAGTAACTAACTATTGATGTCAGTGCAGATTACATAACGGGAATGGACCGAGACAACGCCGTTGAACTCCGTCACGAATAATGTACCAGGGGCAATCATGGGGCAGGGGCATGCAGTACTCCGTCAGAACGGTCCGGATGATCTCATCTCGAACGCCTTCTCAAGGATAAGGATCAATTGCCTACCTTCGTCCGCTTGGGATCATCCGTTGATCTCCGGGGATCACAACGGCAACCAGATTCCCTCGCCACAGGGAATGCCCTCATGCAATGGTCCTTGTCGCGGTTGGAGATTATCAGTCGCGCAATGACGAAATGGTCGAGACTGCTTCTTCGTCTTTCTGTATTCGGAATTTCCTGAGAAAAATCAGTCAGTCCTTCCTATAGTCCTATACTCGTAGTTAGAGCGGGGATACAGGCATACCCCCAAAGGCTTAGGTTGTCCTCTGCATGCCGCCTCAGCAATCAGCATTCGCCGTTCTCCCTGCCGAGTGGACACCGCCGTCGCGTACCTGGCAGGATTAAATCTCCGGCTTGCGGTTCCTACAGAATAATATGCATTCAATAAACTTTATGCTCAAATGCTTGGCTTAGTATCCATCTTGGTCTCTGTGTGGCTATGTCTTCCACGGTGGGGTCTGGATTTACTGTACCGACATCAAGACGCCTGGAAGAGAGATTATCAAATGGAGTATGGAGTACAAGTGTCACTGTCTATCCTCGCCACCTTGGAATGGCCCAAAAGTGCAAGGTACCTAGGGTCCTGTGCATAGTTGTCCCTCTCCCTGTCCGTGTTTGCCACACATGTAACATTTCTACTGTTCTCCTGGTTTGTTACACCGTACAATAGCATATACGGATAGAGTCCTAATTGCTCGATGTACTCCGCCACTGAGCGTGTGTGTACAGAGTATGATGTAACTGGAACATGGGCCGCGAGGCAAGGGTTACTGGTTGGAATCTAGCCGCGGCAAAGGCGGCAATGGTGCTATGATGCAATAGATATTCGGCATGCAACCTGGACGTCCTTTTTGGGGTATATATTATTTGTTGCCGAGGCTGGATAATAGCGGTAGTCCTTAGGTTGGGTCTGTGATGGATGCTCTATACTCTATACGTAGATCGATGCGTTACAGAGTATGCGCAAATATCTACGAACGTACATAAACCAACGGGAGATAAAACTCAAACGATGTATCGGGATTATAGAGGCACAACCGTCGCTCCTATGGATGGTTGGTGTTTGGAGTCGGACGATCACAAACCCCGCAGAGATATATACTTGCATAGGCATTAAAAGTAAGAGAAATTTCCATGCCCCCTGTCTTGACTGTGTATTATATAAACCAACACCTAGTTAATTTCGGAGGAGTAACGCCGGGATAAGACACCAGACATATCAAATCAATCACCCGTTGAAACACACCATTTCAGGAGCCGTAGGTGATCCCTGGGGTTGAGTTCCTGTCGAGTTTCATAATATGCTCTGAATCTCGGGTCTTCCCCATCCCGATCTACGGAGCCAATGATTGGGGAGTTGCCTGATAAAAAGGGCGCGGCAGAATGGCCAGTGCACTGACGACTTGGGGTGGAGAGGGACGAGAGGTACGGAGTTACGGACTCCGGAGTACAGACAGACCAGGCCCCTCCATATCCACGGTCCAGTAGTTGCCTCGGAGTGGCAGTCGACAGAGGATAGAGTTGATCGCATCCCGAATGGGCCCAGCAGAAGCTGCGGTGCCTGAGGCCGACGGGGAGGGGTGGCTGGCGCGCTGATTGGGCACAGGGGGCGGCGTAATCTCCCGGGGCGGAACGTGGACCGGTCTGGAACCAGGGGCCGCCTTCTGCGCACGCACGCAAGGAACCATGTCAGGGGCACATTCCTCCTTTTTCTAGTGTGGGTGCAGGTAAACAAGCGACTCGACCACTTTCATGAACGCATTCTGGGAATTTGTCCTCGATGTTGATGGCCATAGAGTGGTGCCATGGTATTCCGAGGGATTCGATGTCTTTCTATTCCGTACCTCCGTCTGTAAGAACCTCGATAACAATGGCCGTGGCAATAACACACCCCAGTGCGCATACGGACGTGGCTTGCGAAGCGAAAGCCAAAGCCAAAAGGAAGCCAGGAAGCCAGGAAGCCAAGGCCACTCTCCACCCACGCCCACCATCCTCTCATCCTGAGTCTCCCTCGCCCCGACTGTTTCCTCCCGTCATTTCATTCCTCTCCTCCTCCATCCTTTCTTTTGAGTCCCTCCCCCATCCTCTTCTCCTTCACCCCCTCCCCTCCCCCCATCTCTCTTTATACACCACCCCATTTTATACACTGTGTTTGCGGAGGATATTCTCCCCACGGAATTCCTTTCTCCTGAACCTCTTCGTCACAGCGGTGGTCCCTGGCAGCCGCAACGCGTGTACTCTCCCGACGTCGACTTCTCCGACTCCGTGAAGCAGCCTATCAATGTCCCGGGTTTGACTTGTCCATCGCGGTGACTCGCCAATTCGCTTGACTAGAAGGACCCTTAGCGACTCTCGAACCCGCAAGTGTCTCGCCGTCTCGAAGAACTATGACCATCGTTGTCTGCGATTCTCTCGACCCCGTCAACACTTTCGTTCACTCGCTTCAATAAAGAAGACCTTGACTTTTTTTTTTTTTTTTTGGATATCTCTTTTTGTTTGTACGAACTAGCGATAACGCTCACGACTTGACGTCTGCTCGAGCTGCCCACTCTCTTTTTGGAACCGTCTTCTTTCACGCTCTTTTGGCCGTTGACCGGCCTGCCGCTCTCTTTTTCTTTATCGTCCTTCTTCTTTCCTCTCACGACCTTATTCTTTTAACTCTCTTCCCCTCTTCGTCGATTCCGTATCCTCGAGTCTTCACACCATCCATCATGGCTTTCGATTCTACCAACCCGCCCTTTTCCCCTAACCTTAACGGTATGCTCGCTCGTATGGAACCACTTTTGTTGCCCTACTGACAGATTCGCCTCTGAAGTCTTCTCTTCACGATCCAAAGAATGTGTCAAATGCTCGTCGTCCGCACCGCCATGCCCGACTTGCGATGAGGGTTACACCTGTACCATGGTCAGTCAGTCCTGCGATGAGTGCGCGACTACCAAATGTATCCCCAACTCGGACTCGGGCGGCTCGTCAGGGGGCGGAAACAATGCGGGCGCCATCGCGGGTGGTGTTATCGGTGGTGTGGCCTTCGTTGCAATCGTCACGTTCCTGGTATGGTGGTTCTTCATTCGCAAGAAGCGCAAGGAGTACGCCCAGCAAGCCGCAGCCGAGGGTGAAAAGTCATCCACGTCGCCATCCGGCAACGCTTCCAGAAAATCAACCCATTCCATCGCTTCCACCGTCCTTACCCGCGCATCCAACGTCATCCAGATTGCCTACATTCCCGGCGTTACCAACCGATCACCTCCGGAGACCCCTCTCGTGCCTCCAGTTCCGCCGCTTCCCGGCGCCGCCCCGGATCAGCATTTCTTTATGCCCGGCGATTTGCGCGACTCGTCTTGGTCCGATATGACGCAGGAGCGCCAAAGCATCGCACCCAGCCTTCGCAGCAGCGTTGCCACCACTATCTACCGCAACAACGCCGTTGTCAGCCCCATGCCTGCGCAGCAAGCCATGCGTACCCGAGCTGCAGTCGTTAGCATCCACAACGGGCCTAATGACCAGCCGCAGACGGTCCAGGCGGCCCCCGATGCCCCCGCGGTTCCTGCCATCACGCAAGCGCAACTCGCCAAGGCGGGCGTTGCCAACCCGAATGCCAACAGTTCAATTGTAGCACGAACTATGACTGCCAAACCAGTCATGGTCAAGGGGTCTTCGAAGAAGAATTTGAACAAGAACGACACCAAGGCTCCCCAGGTCCAGACGATTTCCGAGCACTCAGAACCAAGCACATCCGCCTCCCAGTCGCCTGACCCCAGCAAAGCCACCGAACAATCCACCTCTGGATTTGATGCCAGCTCGTCAGAAGATGAAGACGGATCCGCCCGCCCCGCCTCCAACAATACCAAACCCGTCGAGACTGCCCAATCCGAATCGCAGTCGCAAGCGCCGACCGTGATCGAAGATTCGCCCGCTATCAACCAAGGTCCTTTCACGGACCAACTCACAACGGAGGCATATGCACGAACGTCACGAACGTCAGCGCACCTAGAGACCAACGACGGTACCAGGTCCAATCGAAGCAGCAGAGGCCCTCCCCCTCGCGTCGAAAGTCCATTCTCCGACGCGAACGAGGTTAAATAAACAACGTAGACAAAGCAATATATCATCCCCTTTTTCTTTTTCTATCTCACATCTTATTCATATCTCCCATTCATTTTTTTTAACATTATAACCCCCCGGCCCGTTTGTGATTTTATACTTTGAGATCGGCGCAAAAAGGAAGCTGGTTAGCTTGGTTGGGATCCCAACCCTTGATAGAAGCTATGTTTATCTTTTGGATTTTCTGTGGTGCTCCGCTTCTTTGTATCTATGAACAACTGTGCTTCCTCTTTGGATTTATATAAGGAATAAAAAAGGCTTGTTAAGTCTTGATGGCCGATATCTTGCTCCCTTGTCAGAGTTCGTATGCCGCTTCGTTAGTAGCTGCCCATGAGTGCGGTACACGTTTATATATTTGGTGTCACCCGCTCCTTCAAACAAACAAAACATGACCATACTTTACCTAACCAGTATATACAACTGCCTACTGTAGTCCAGAGCTCCTTTCCCGAATGTTGCTTTACCCATTCTAATCCTTACAATATATATATTAAGAAGCCTGGTAAATACTTACATGCATATTCTATATGCCTTACATTGATCATGGCAGGAAGTCTAACTTGTCAAGCCCAGCACCGAAGAATCGGACTTGGAGTTCTATAATGGAGAAAATAGAGCTAGCTACGAGAATAGACCGGCAAGCAAAAAAAGACACGCCCGTGGTAAGTTCACCAAAGCCAAGCTAGTTGGTTGAGTTGGGCTCTTAAAATCGTGTTTGGTCTACTGACGTGCACGCTTATATACATACATACTAGAGTCCAGGGACCGAGTAAGGAAGATTAATGAGGATGGTGAAGCGCAGACGTAGAGAAAATAGGAAGGAAGCAAGGTATGTACAAGCTCCAAGACGGAGTGAAGATAAAGAGATAGATAGATAGGTAGGTAGAATAGATTGGCAAACCGAAAAAGAGACGCGCAAGGCGTGACGTGACTGATCTATGGGTGCGGATGATCTTCGAGACCCATGCCCTTGCCGATTTTACGGATCAGGGCACGCTTTAAGAAAGCTTCGCGCGCGAGACCGCGCGTGTGTCGCGACCAGGTCTCGACGCCGATGACTCCCTTGACGAGGGCGGACTGGAGAGCGTATATGGCCTGTTGGATGCCGCGCTCTTCGGCGACGAGGTCGTAGAGCTGTTTGCCGACGACGGTGGGAGCGACGAGGACTTCATCGATGGGAGGGAGTCCCGAGGGGACGGGGTCTGCGCTGGATTGTGCCGGGGCGGAGATGCGGGTCTGGGCGTCGGCGATGACGCCGTCCGCGCGGTGGAGAGATTGTTGCAGAACGGAGGTGTTGGACTGCAAGGTTGCGTTGAAGTTGTTCAGCGAGGAGATCTCGCCTTGCAGGGTGGCGATGGCGGTATGCAGGGACTGCGACTGCGAGAAAAGGGAGTGCGCAGCGGTTTCGGACTGCGCGACGTTGGTCTGGAGCGTCTCGGCCAGAGTCTTGGACACGGCTTGGAGGAGAGCATCCTTCTCGGGGTTGGGAGGGATCGGGGGCGCCGGGCCGGTGGGCGCAATCGAGGGAAGTTCTACCTCGAAGGGCGAAGTAAGGAGGTCGGGGGTTTCTTTCTTCGGCTGCGCTACGGGTTGCGTGGAGGGGATGGGCTGGTGGAACGCGCGAGGGGCAGGATGCGTGGCAGCTGGATGTGGCAGTGGATGCTGATGCGGCGTGCCTGCTTGTTGATATGTCGGATGCTGAGGTGCCGCATGCTGAGGTGGAATAAACGGCAGTTGCTGTTGCTGCTGGCCCCTAGGAGGCAGATTCTGGGATAGGGGATGGCCAACGATACCATTGCCAAGCGGAGGAGCTGGTCCTTGCGCCTGCGCTGGCATTGGTTGCATTACAGGAGCCTGGTGCTGAGCCTGGTAACTGTACGGGCTTGCAGGCCCTTCGGGGACACCGCCATACTGGGGAGCATACTGCGGATGTCCGCTCGGGAGCCCGCCAACAACCGCTTGCTGGTGAACCGATGTTCTTCGGAGATCCTGCTCCTTTGGTGGAAGAGGGGGGATCGGAGGAGGGGTGTTGTTCTGCCATGTGGGAATGCTTCGCTGCTGCTGCTCGGGAGACGCGATTTGCCCCGGCTTCGGGGGAGGGGGAGGAGGGGCCTGAGCTGCTGGCTGAGGAGAAGGTACGCTCTGTGTCGTTGGAGAAGCATGCGCTGGAGGCCCAAGTTCCGGAGGAAGGGGAGGACGAGGCGGTGGTGCCTGGACTTGTGGTTGCTGAGGCCGTGGGGGTACCTGTTGTTGCTGTTTATATTGGACAGGCGGCTCCTTGGCGAACACCTCTCGGAGGATCGAGACGAGGTCTACTAGCGATGATCTCTGGGATGATGCGTCAGTGTCCGAGTCATACCCAACACAACATGCCCATGAACCCGTCACTCACCTCCCATGCCCCTGCCCAGTGTGCTAGGTAATGGTGATAGACCCTTCCTTCCAACGTCACATGCTGACCAACTCGAACCGCCATATCCTTCGTCGGCGACACATAAACGATTGGCGGCTCCCGGGGATAGGTATTGGGAACCCATAGCACCACCGGGAATTTGTATACGGTACCACGAAATGTCACCGGCAGTGTCCCCGAGAGTTGGAGTAGGAGGGCGGAGAATCCGGTCTCGTAGGCTGCAAGCCATCAACAAGCGCAGTTAACATCGGTCCATTTCTGATTCATTGTGCAACTGTGCAGCGGAAAACTCACTATACACCTCCGTCCGCGGAAACAAGGATGGGTACTGAGCCAATACGTTGGCGACATCGTGGTACGTTCGGTTGGGGTCTTGATAAGTCTGCCTGGAGTCGTAGTGATCCTGGCGAGAATTAGCATGGATTGAACGGAATCGAGCGCGATTCAGCATGAGATACCCTAATCAAGACACTATAGAGCCAGTTGAGCGTCCTCTGCGGCACCGCAGCCATGTTGACGGAGCAGAAGCGAGGGCAGGGAGCATGATTGACTGGGCGTTGGATGTGACGAGATCGCGAGGGTCATCGATCGGCTCCCCGCAGTGGTCTTGGCTTTGTCTGGTGGGCCAGGATTCGGGCTGAAGGCGGCGAACGGCCGTGAAGCAAAGAAGAACGAGGAGGGAGTGGCCGGGCGAGCTCAAATAGTGACCTCGAGCGACGAAGTATCCCCAGCCTGCGCCATGCAGTTGCAGGGACTTCTGGTGGTGGTGGGTGGACGACTGTTTGGCTGGTCACGCGGGGCTGACTCAGCGGATCTATACTCCAATTCGTCTCTTCCAACTTCATCTTCTCTTCTCTTCTCTTCTCTTCTCTACCAAGCTGCCAGTCGTTGGCTTGTACCCGGATAAATAGAGCATTCCATTGCATGCTAATGTCCACCGTGGCTGAGAAACCCGAGAGCAATGCGAAGTTGTGGGAAACTCCCAATGACCTACTCGACTACTCTTAACGCCGAGTGCTCAATGTGGCCCCAGAGCAGCTATTGTTATCATAGATCAATATGA
Organism: Aspergillus persii; assembly: GCA_002215965.1. Classification (NCBI taxonomy): domain Eukaryota; kingdom Fungi; phylum Ascomycota; class Eurotiomycetes; order Eurotiales; family Aspergillaceae; genus Aspergillus; species Aspergillus persii. The sequence continues at coordinate 284,686 of NGZO01000001.1, forward strand.
CTGATCGTTGAAACCACAAGAATGCGAAGCCAAGGCCCCGGGCAGTTGAAGTGACCTTGAAGGTGAGGTGTGGTCTTCAATAGGCCCCTGCAGCACAACGTGAGAGTGACAGGCTAGTATCTCACGCCTTATCGTTGACCCTAGTGCTCCCCTGCGGACTGTAGTCGCTCAGTTGTTTGGGCCTAACAATACTTCGATAGAATCTCGTACCGCTATGGTCATCTGACCCCCTGTGCATCCCCAAACCAAGTTACGGATGTTCCACACGGACGGAAACCGACAGATCGACAGACTCAATCGAGGAGTCTGGAGTCATGCTCCCAAATTGCCTGTGACCCCGTGGCGACCCCTTTTGCTCGGTGTCAGGCAGGACTTGGAATGAATAGGGGCTGATGTGCTCCCAAGTTCCCCCTGTCGCCCTGGATGGGATGACTGGGGACTAGACGAGGCAAAACAAGGCCATGATTCACCCATGTCCAATTAGCGACTCGGCCCCAGAGTGACACCTACACCTCAGGAGCATGAAGTCTTGGATGCTGCTAATACATGCGCGGTGAATAACCTTCATCTATAGGCGCCATGTTTGGGACCTTCTGCCTTGATATTGTTCGTCGTGTTACGGCTTCATATTGTTGGTCTTAACCACCTTATCTCAGTCTCGTCAACCGGCTTGACAAAGCCGACACCATGTCTTTGTCTTTAAGCCCCCTTCACTGTTAGCATTGTTATGCAAGTTTTTAAGGTCTCTATGTACATTGTTTGTTTCAAGTGTTCCACTGCAGGGATGCCCCAGAAACAGCGCCTGAGCGGCCAGACGGGGGGCGACAATGCTAAGATTCACACGGGATTTCCTCTTCTTGAAGCTCGATCATAACGAACCTTTCCATGTAACCTTCCTTCTTCCTTATACTGTCATCCCGCTTCCAATCTCGCACGGTTCCGATCCAGAGCAAACAATTTCATCCTGAACTATATCCAAACCACGCGACTCGCCCTCAGGTCGTACAGCATATCGCATACAGCCAACTCTCCTTTCATTTCAAGTGGGAAATCTAATCGATCATGGCAAATGACTCGCACTTCGATCCGTTCAACCAGCCCCTGACCTTCCGCTACGCGGATGGGACCCCGTTTGTGGTCACGGTTGACGACATCGACACCAACCTCATCCAGTACAGCATCCGCTGCTGCATCAATTTTGGTTGCCAGCTCGGTGCTTCTGTTGCCATTTTCATCATCCTGGTGCTGCTAACTAGACCCGAGAAGCGTGGCTCGGCCGTGTTTGCCCTGAATACCTCCGCCGTGCTCTGCAACATCGGTCGTACCGTCTGTGAGGCCGTCTTTTTCTCCACGCCTTTCGTGCGCCTCTACGCTTATTTTTCGGGCGACTACTCCAGAGTGCCGACATCCGCATACGCCAACTCCATCCTGGGCACCGTCATCCCTTCTCTTCAGTTGATCTGCATTGAAGCGTCCTTGCTGCTCCAGATCCAGGTTGTGTGTGCAAACCTCCGTCGCCGCTATCGCCATGCCCTCGTGGGTGCACTGAGCGTAATCGCCCTGCTGGCAATTGGCTTTCGCTTTGCACTGATGGTTGAGAATTCGATGCTCATCATGAGTGCAACTAGCCCTGACGCCATTGTATGGCTTCAAAGCGCGGCCAACATCACCCTGACAATCAGCATCTGTATCTTCTGTGCCGTGTTCGTCATCAAGCTGGGCTTCGCCATCCACCTCCGCAAGAGGCTCGGCGTGCGGGATTTCGGTCCCATGAGAGTCATTTTCATCATGGGATGTCAGACCTTGGTTATTCCAGGTACGTTCCCCCTCATCCATCCATGCTAACCGACAACCAGCAAAGGAGAACCGAAACTAACAATCTACAGCCATTTTCTCGATCCTCCAATATTTCGTCGATGTGCCCTTGCTAAACTCCAACGTTCTGACCCTCGTCACGCTTTCTCTCCCCCTCTCCTCCATCTGGGCTAGCACGACCCTCTCGCACTCCAGCACGGGGGGATCCAACTCCCGCGCCAACCTCTGGAATGGACTCACCTTCCACGGCAAACAGATCTCCTCGTCCACATCCTCGACCGCAAAACAAAGCACCACAGTCTGCTACTCCGACCAGACCTCGACCTTGGCCAAAGCGCCTAGCACCGTACAGCACCAGAAAGTAGCGAAACGGAACGAGGACGACGACATGGAACAGGGATACGGCATAGCCATCGAGCACGACATCTCCGTGCACAGCTATCGGAAGGAGAAGAAAACAAACGATGTCTAAGCGGACGCGGACGAGGCTTTATAAGCGTGCAATGCAGTAGGCCCAGGTCAGGACTACTACCTACGATGAAAGAAAGAGGGACAGCTGAAACAACCTGTCTCAAAAAGTCGGCGATCCTAATAAGCAAGCACTCAAGGCCGGGATTATGGAACTTCAGACCTTCATTTTCTAGTCTTTTATTTTTTCTCGACTTCTTCTGTCACATCGCCTCGTGTCTCATCATTTTGTTTCTTTTTTTTCTTTCCATCCATTCCTTTCGTGGACTCACTATTTACTTTATGTCATTTCCCATCTTTTCAATATTTCGTATGTCTCTGTATTCCAAAATGGGTTCCTCTTCTGGGATCAGGAATGCACTAATGCCTATCTCGTTGAGATCACCGGGTTCCAGAATGGGGTTTGTTGTTAATAATTCAACAGGAGGTTAATTTGCCCTGTACTATCCTATCAATCTTGTTCGTATAAGATTAGAGATATAGGGATTATAGGACGTGAACGTGTTTCCCCTGTAGGTGCTACGTATTTACACACACACACACACAGAGAGAGAGAGAGATGCTTGTATGGGAGGTAAATAACTTAGAACGATGAGAATCCACTTCATTAGTAATAAATTCCTGGATAAAATCTATTTTGCCTAATTCATATGCGCAACCACGTAGAAAGAACACACACAGAAGAGAAATCCACCCGCTAGCCACTGTGACAGAACCAGAAAACAAAGCATACCACTAGCTTTCCCTTCCCAGCTTCGCCAAAGACTCTTCCAGGAACTCGTTGGCGTTCATCAGGTCCGTACTACCGTAGACGACTCTGCGTCTAGGACCGCTTGTGGGGTGCGCTCCCGGCCGGTTTCCGGCTGCCGCACCGTCGCCGCCAGGCTGTCCGCTCGACTGAGCGACCCAGTCCTGCAAGTTCCCGTATTCGTCCATGCTGCCGCCGCCGACGGTGAAGACGATGGCTTCGTTGAAAGCCTGACGACGCTGGCCAAAGCTGGCGCCCGTGCCGGGACCCGGACCGCCCATGGGGCCGGACGAGGGAGCATTGCGGGACGCGGATGCGGGAGGCATGGCGCCACGGGCGTTGGCGCTGCGAGGGTCGAAGTAGAGATAGTTCTCGGTCTTGGCGATGGCAGAGCTAGAGGCGGCGGTGGGGTCCATGATGGATTCGGTGATCTTGGTGAGGGTCAGGTCCTTGTTGGCGGGGAGGAAGTTCTTGACGCCGGAGATGAGCGAGTCGAAGTTGGCGCCCAAGGCACCGGAGGTGATGCGGTCGGTGAGTCGGTTGGATAGCGAGGAGAATCCTCGGAAGATATCCGACGATTGTTGTTGCGGAGCGGCCGTGGTCATCATCGTCATACGGGTGATCTCTCGCACCTGCTTGACATAGGCAAGCGAGCTGACGTCCTTGACTCCCGCGCTGGTAAGCGCTTCCTCAAACTGACTCATGTCGCCGCGAGACAGTTCTGTCTCGGTGCTTAGGAACCAGATGAGGAAAAGCCGGAGCTTATCTGACGGCTCGTTGCCTTTGGCGGAGTCATTAATCAGCTCCAAAATCTGGGCCTTGGTTTGCTTGGTGATGTTTTCTTCCAGCTCGAAGAAGTTATCGAGTTGGCGGTCCTTGATGCCCTTGAGAAGTGCGGTGGCGATGTTCATGTGCATGTCCAAAATAGCTTTGCGTTCTCGCAGCTCCGGCAGAAGGGTGATGGCAGCCTTGAGGTGTTGTGCAGACGCGCTCGTGTCGTTTTGCAAATCCTCGATCGAGGAAGCACCGGTCTTCTTGGTGATCTCGTTTGCATCTTCCTTGTATCGCGTGAGCTCGGCATCAATATCTTCGGCCACCTGAGGAAATGGAGCACCGGCGTTCCGTTTCCAGAAGAAGTCGTTGCTGTTGATGTCGTAAGCTTTCTTCGAAGTGCCCCGTGCCGGATTCGACTCATCCGCCGCGGTTTCAACCGTGATCCGGTTCAGGCGCATTTGGAGAACATCTTGAACTAAGGACTGGTATGTCCATGAGTGCGACAACATCGGGACCAAATCCACATTCCGGTCGACAATGATCAGAACCGGTCGAGATGAAGGGACGCCAGGTGTAGACTTCTTGTTGGTGGAAAACAAGTTATCCTTGGAGTTCAGAATATGATCTCGCAGCTTTCGGTCGAGCTTGGTAGCGATGAGCTCCGCAGCGCCGCCTTTGGGGCACCGTATGATCGGAATTGAACCTGCGCATTGCCTCAAGTCAGAACGCTAGCATTCTCGCACGGGAGCCATGCAACATACCCATAGTAACGCTCACACTGAACAGGCCGCTGACAATCTTGTCCACAATGCTATCCAGGTCCTCATCGCTTGTTTGCGCGCTGTTGATCTTCCAGTAGGCATCCTTGCCTAGGCCAAGACTAAATAGGTCGGGCTCGGCGACAACGAAATTCAAGTATTGATCGAACACTTGTGCGATATGCTCCGATGCGCCCGTCGATACAATTTCAGACGCGAAATCTTCTAGAAGGGGCCGGGGTACGGAGGAGAGGAAGTTCACGTAGGCCGGAGTGTACAGGTTGTGGGACAGGTCTCTCGTAATCGCTTGGATATTGGCCGGAGTAGGTTCGACGAGGTAGACAACGGGGACATCGGGGATCGGGTATCGAGTGGAATTGATATTTCTTTGAGAAGAAGGCTCGTTAGTCGGCTGTTTGGAGGGGTCCTGGGTTGAAGTCCGTACAGATGGATTGTCACCCCCCACGATCTCAGATCATTCACCCGCAGCACGCTGCTGATGACATCCCGACCCATGTTATCGAACACCAACACCTTCCAGATCGGGTCTCCATCCTCATTCAGGATCGGGGTCGAGTGGGAGATGAGGCCCTGCGAGCCGGCATCATGAGGGCCGTCCTCTGTGGAACTTGGGTCGTGGTTCAGGTTGAGGATCTTCTGGATGGAGGCTAGAGAACTGTCAGCTCCTACGACTGCCAAACACAGTCTGAGGAGGAGTAGGGAACCCACCGACCTGACGGTCTCGCAGCGACATAGGGTGCGATGCCATGGTTTAGGTGATTGCGCTTGCACCCCAGAACGGTATTCACGATGATTGTCCGATGCGGACCAGATTCATGACATCCAGTGTTCAGGATGAATGCACCGAGGTGAATTGAGAGGAAGCGACCGCCCAGAATGACATAAACGGGGGATACGTAGGCTGTCCGTAGCGTGGATCTACTCAGAGTAAACGAGGGTGTACAGTACTAGTTACTCCTCCGGCCACTCGCTCTCTCCACCTGGCATGAGGCGGGCTGACATAATCCCGCGTCCGTCACGTGCACAGGGCCAGCTAAAGGCCGCGCAGGCCGCCCAACCGAGCTTTTCTCTGTCTTACCACCTCCAACTCCGCCCCCCCCTTCCCTTCCAACACCTCCTCGTAATGCGAATGACTATGCTGCTTAACTACAGCACCGTGTGGTTCTTTGTATGAGAACCTCGTCTTTTCATCTCTTTTATTTTTCTTAAAAAGAAAAAAAGACAGATCTTAGGCGAAGAACAAGCAGAGACGGCTGCCCTGGCGAGAGAAGCGTGAACTTGGTGGATTTTTAAGGCATCAAGAAGATTAAGAGGGTACAATCGGAAGAACAAACAGACAAACAGACCAGAAGAGAGAAGTGAAGGCAAGAAGCAGAAACCGGGGATCCAAAAGGAAGAGGTGACCGGATTTTATCATACGTCTACTATACGGAGTACCTGGTGTATTCGAGGAGTTTGGCCAGCTTGTTGCATCAAGCGCGGTTCTTTTTTTAAGGAAAGGGTGCGAATTGGGCCCGGCACAACGTGGACGTGACTTGCGCAGGGCCTTCGGTCCCTAAGGTATTGTATTTGGACTCCGCAGAGGGCCAGAAAAAAAGAAAAGAAAATAACGCTGCCAATATTCCACTCTCGGCCTCCTGAAGAGCCTGCGTGAGCCTTTTTTTTTTGTTTTTACTTTACTCCTGCTGCATCCGATAGGAGAAGGAAAGGTCCTAAGGTAACCAACCTTGCGGTATCACCTCGGGTGCCCGGGTACTCAGGCATCCATTTGCCACCGCCGCGTCTCAGCCTGACCTGAGCTGCTGAGCTGCTGCTGTCTGCGTCACAAGAACTCAACCTTCTCACGGCCGTTGCCTTCCCGCGTATCAACGGCGGCGTTCCACGGCTGACAAACCACGCGGGTGCCGCTGATTCGCTGTGCCGTTCCGTGGGTGCAGACGACCAATCAGACGTCCGGACTGCGACCCCACCAAAGCAAACTACCCCAAAAAGGGACAGCGTCCGATCATTTCCCGATTAGGCCGCGGTGGCACGTGGGCGCAGGTGACTTTCCCTTAAGGTAGTGGGAAGCTCCAGACGGACTGCCATTCTATTTACTTACTCCTCGTTCTCTCCACGGTGAATCCCAAGTCGGATGAGCATTCATCACGGCAGCATGGAGCAGACCACCCCTCAGAATATGATGCGCGGCCTGCCCGGAGCCCCTGTAAATGCCGGCGCGGCCCCCGATTATTGGAACAATCTCGATGCCCTCTACAACCCCAGCTCCGATCAACATGCACATCCCGCAGCACAACGGCTCCAGCAGGCCCCGCCACAGCCACAACAACAGCCGCAGCAACAACAACCGATGGGCATCGGTTGGGATCACCCGGTTTTCAGCCAGCAACACCCGCAGCAAACAACACCCCTCCCACCCCAGCAGGAGCATGGCCATGGCATGTATCCTTCGGCCTCGGCCCAGTCGTGGCGCGCCAATTCCTTGCAGCACCAGTCAATTCTGCCGTCGGCCAGCCCGCATGGATTCGGGGTGCCCGGCCAGTATCGCCAGCTGCATCAATTCCCCCAGGGGCAAGTTCCTTTCGACTCGCGACCCTTGACTCCCTCGGATAATTCCGCATACCAGACATACTCTTTCCCTCGCAATTATTTTACTCCGCAGCACCTCGCCGACACGTTTTCTCAATCATCCACACCGCAACCTACTCAGACGCCACCCCCCGCAGTCCAGTATCAGCCGGTTACACATTCGAGCGCGATTAATGGATATCCTCTCACTACAGCCTTTCCGGATGAGAATACAGTAGGACTCCCCAAATTTCCCCGTGACCCGCCGGCCTAAGCTAATTTGTTGCAGCATCCGTTGGATCTTCCCCAGGAATTTTCTGAACCCATCTCGAATGTAGCAGGCCATCAAACTATCAACCCCCAGTTCCTGGATACCCCTCAAGCATCTAACCAACACCCGTCCTTCTCCAACCTTTTCTATGGAAACCCCAATGAATTCCAGGGTTCGCAAGATCCAAAGTATGTTATTCGGTACCGTCGCATTGATTTTTGAATATGTTTCTTACCGTTTACCGTTGATGTCTTAGGGTATTTGATTTTTATCGAAATGATATTCAGCTGCAGGCGGCGCCGCCTGCTATAAATAACCAAGGTATCCCTGTGCGTCCCCAGGGCATGGAGGCTTTTCTGTCTGCAAACGGTATGTCTGATCTTCTTCTGCATTTCCTTTTTATTTTTTATTTTTCTCGCTTTCGGCTGGATACTGATATTCTATAGGCCAAAATCCCATGGCGCTTCCTTTGCCAGTCAAGGGGGCCGATGCCCTGAAACAGCTCCCTTTGACCAAAGTCCTCCCAAAGAAGTCTGCTGGTAAAGCTAATAGTAAGAAGGTTGGTGAGAAGGCGGAATCTTCTGGCTCGGAAAGTGAATCCGATGACTCGGATCTCGAGATTGAGCAAGCCCCCGAAGAACCATCTCCCATCCCCCCCTCCCGTCCTACTGAGCCTGAAGCAGCTGCAAAATATGATACTTTACGAGCTGTGTGGTATCCCCGTAATAGACGACCGCACGCCGAAAAAGTCAAGACTGCTTTAGTTGCATTTAAAGACGTCGTCAAAAAAGTAAGGGACGCGTGGAAAGACAAGACACAAGCCATGAAGATGGCGGAGAATAAGGGCGACAACGACAAAGCAGCCAAATTCAAGAAGGAAACTGCCTTCCAGAGACGCCTAATGGATTCGGTTGTGAAGACCACCCTGGATAAAGCCCACCCGATGATCCTCGAGAAGTATGTGCTTTTTCTCTCTCCACCCCCTCTCTTCCACTGTCCCTCTACGAACCTGGCATATCGTTGTCATGGCCATAGAAGTCAGAAACGAATTGAAAGCCTCTCCCGTGTAATTTCCATTAAAGGAACGCTTATAAGTAAGGGTGGCTTTTCTACTTTGCACCCAAGGACGATCGGTGTCCCGTTGTGTCCTTTAAGAAAGAAAGACGGAAAGTCAACAAGACACGCGCAGAAGCCTCGGTCACTCTCGGAGTCGCCTCGTATGGCCACATAATTAAACCAATTAGTGGGTTCTACTGGGTACCTCCAGCTGAGGAAGACTTGGCCGCCGCGCGTTCTTGTATGACAGCAATCCATGTTCGGGATTATGCCCCCAGTGCATTGTTATCTGTTAAAAAAAAATTTAAACTGCTGCAATGGCTAATGCAAACTGTTAATAGGTTGGGAGAACATCCGATCGCGGTGTCTGCCATGTATTCATTTCTTCTGGACCGTCATCAGGCTTCTGACATTGATGGAGCCTTTTGTGTTAGCATCCTTGAGGTGAGTCTATCGAGTAATGTACACGCCGGCCCGACGACTAATCATAATCGCACAGCTGCTTTCACGCTTTACCACTATGGATGATGAAGCCCTTCAAAAGACAAATGTTGCTAAGCTCTTGCCGAGATTTGTCAAGAAAGGTGGTCCTAAGGTCAAAGATTTGTCGCAAAAGATACTGGACAACGCTGCTGCCTCCACTAAACGGAAGCAAGAAACCGGAAAACCAGGGTCAAAGGAAGGGTCGCCTAACAAGAACGGACCTTCTGATGATGCACAACTCACCGAGACCACCGGGGCTAAGAGGGCGAGGGAGAACGATGTCAATGGACTGCCTGCCACCAAGAAAATGGTTGTTACGTCGAACATCAAGAATCCCTCCAAGCCCAGTAATCCTGCGGCGGCCAATGGCGCTGTTAAGAAACCCCAGGAGATGGCTGCAATTGCTGCCCGTCCCAAAGCTAACATTGTGGCGCCCAAACCGACCAATTTGTTTGGAAGTTTGAGCTCAGCCTCGAAAAGGCCCGGTACTTCTAATGCGGAGAGAGCTGCCGCGGCCGCGGCCGCTACGAAGCCCAGTACCTCCGAAAAGAAGGCCACTCCACCGGCTGCCCCACGGCCGACCTTCTCCTTTGGCGACTTGATGGCAGACTTGAATAAGCCGAAGGACCCGACTCCTGCCCAACCCACCGAGGAGAAGACGCCCGAGACCGAAGAAGAGCGGAAGAAGAGACTTCGGAAGGAGGCCCGGCGAAAGCTACGGGTAAGCTGGAAACCAGACAGCCAGCTTGTCCAAGTTCGCACCTTCACGCATGACCCTGACGAGGAACTTCATCTCGGCGACCACGCCCAGCGTGAGGTGGGCGACGTGAAGGGCGAAGGGAGTGTTCTCAAACTCCATAGAGACATTGATGAGATGGACGAAGACGACGATAGCGGTTTCCGCGAGGAATCTCTGCTTGACTACTACGAGCCGACCGCAATCGATGATGAAAACATCACGTCCCAGGACCGTGCCGGGAACTTCATCAAACGTGGCGGTACCCAAAAGCCAGTCAGCCCTGAAAAGGAGGCTCAGGACCATAGAGAAGCCACCACCCTCATGGTGTTTTACACTTCTCCATCCGAAGTCCCGCCGTCGCCGAAGGAACCACCTGCACCGAATGAGGACGAAATCGTTACGGATGTGGTCGATTTTGGCGAACTCCCTGACAAGGTCAAGGCCCGACAAGAGCGATATTACTCGATGGTCAATCCCAAACCGGCGCCTCCAGCCCAGCCGAGCGCACCGAACAGCCAGTTTGACATCTCAAACTTGTTGAAGATCATCCAGAATGCACCTCAGCAGCAGCAGTCGACTCCACCGCCACCGCCCCCTCAGCCAGCCTCGCAGGCGCCGATGTCTGATTTGGAGCGAACAATTAGCATGTTCCGCCAACAACAGGGCTCGCAGCCCGCGCAAGCGCCGATGGTGCCGATGCCCCAATTTACTCCCGCTCCTCAACCAGCCGCAACGCAGGGCCTTGATTTCCAAAAGATATTGGCGGTCATAAATGCCCAGAAACAGATGCAACAGCCACCTGTGATGCCCCAACTGGCACCGCAGCCGCAGCCGCAGCCCCAACAATCGCAGCCCAGTATTGCGCCAAACCTCGCCGCCATCATTTCTCAAATTGCCAACCCCAATCAGCAAGCGGCTGCCAACTTCTCTCAGCAACAAAGTAACTACGAAGACCCCGACCGCAAACGAATGCGTGAAGGCAATGGGTATGACGGACATGATGACGATCGATATGGTCACTCTAAACGAGGCAGACCGAATGCCCCCAGCAAAAAACATGTACGTTTGTAGATTCTCTGTGATTTCTTGATCTCGTTGCTGACTCTTTCATAGCCTAAAGCAGGATTGGTTCCTTGCCGATATTGGCCCGAAGGAAAATGCATCAAGGGAGATGACTGTACCTTCCGCCATGATCCTCTTAACTAGCATTTTATTCTCTTTCTCACCCCCCCCGTTTCTGATACCCCATATGACTTTTTTTTCTCTTCCCATTCTCATAGCCTCCACTATGAAATCATGTATAACCATATTCTGGCATATGTGAGGCTCTCTTCTCGATATCATTCTTTGATACTGCGTTTTATTGTCTGATATTCCGGCGTTTATTCCGCTGACGAGGCTTACATTCACTCGGCATTGTTCACCTAGCGTTGTGCTTGACTTGAAAGCATCGTATGCATGGATCACCACGAGGAGTTTCGTGATTTTGCAAAGCTATCCTCATTCATCTATTTTCTTTGTTCTTGTTGTTTTCTCTCCTTCTACCTTTCCCTTCACGACGAGGTTTATGCGTGGTTGGGGTTGGGTCCTCTGCCAAGGGATATTGTCTCAATTCTACAAGGCAAGCCAAACATGTACATTACATTAGAGTGGCGTCCAGCGATGGACAATTGTCTACCTTACCTTGATATGCATGCAATCAGCAACTTTTTTTTCTTCTCCAGAGAATGTGCTTCAAGAGACTGTACTTGATCGTTAACCCCTTGAGGACCCCGTAGAACGATGAATGTGCCCGGTCATAAAAGCGCAGTCCCATGTTGCTTTGGAACTGTTACATTGATAATTTCATTTCTTCCTCCCCTCCGCCTAGCAATTACAGTTTAGTCAGTGTTAAAAGAATTTCAGGCAACAGTACGGTGTAAGGCAGAAACGGGCTTTGGCCTCAGGCATCAACTAGGCACTTCCTGCCCGGCCACTCTGCTTTCCCTCATCCCATAAGACGATAGACCTGTTGCATCTCTACAAATAATTGCGTTTTTTATTTGTAATCAACTGGTTTTTAAACTCATATTTATATTTTATTAATCTTGAAGCTGTACGGTTTCAAAAACCATGCCCCCCTCCACCTTCGCCCTCGAAAAATGCACCCACCTGATCGTTGTCTGCTGTCATGCAATTTACCTTGGAGGGCCATCAAAGGGGGCATCAGAAGATGAATGGTATGATAGTAAAAATACAAAATAACTCTTTTTTGACCAGACAGCAAAGGAGACGCCAGACCTAGCTAGCACAATGATGTTTTAACCACGGCTAACGTAGACATCATTCCACCGAGATAGGCTAATCGAGCCCTTCCAGAAGGGCGAAACGCCCACTTTCACAGCTCACATTAAAGCGGGCCTTCAGGCTGCGGCGCAGGATCCAAAAAGTGTCCTTGTGTTTTCGGGGTGCGTGGATGACCTTGGATTCTGTCTCTATATCCTTGGCATCGCCTTAGCTACAGCTACCTGATAACTAACATATGTGGACACACTAGAGGCGCCACAAAACGAGCCCTAACGAATCTAGCCGAAGGGGATTCATATCTTGTAAGACTTCCTCTCCCTCATACTTATGCGCAGTCTTAATAGAAGATACATTACCTACTACTAACCGACCATCAGAACCTCGCCAAAGACAACGCCTTCTTCACATATTCCGGCAGGATCAACGTCTTACAAGTAACATCCGAGACGCACGCCACAGACTCATACCAGAACGTCCTCTTCTCGCTGCTCCGGTTCAGGTTATACACCGGCAGATATCCAGCCCGCGTCACCGTCGTGACACACGAATTTAAACGGAAGAGGTTCATGGAGTGCCATTTCCCTGCCGTCGGGCTCGCTCCGATCTCGAATTCCAATTCCCCGGGTGCAGATGGGCAAGGGAACCAATATTTCAAATGTAAATGCAAAGGGGGCGTGATTGGGATTAATCCGCCGGAGGAAGTGACGTCCGAAGAATCGCTGATTGCAGGGGAAGAGAAGAGGGGGATTGGGCTATGGATGGAGGATCGGTATGGGGTTCAGACGGAGCTGGCAGGGAAGAGAGCCAAAAGGGGGTGGACACGGGGGATGGAGACGAGTGTTTTTGGAGACTCAGGATTGGAGCAAGTGGTGGAAGAGTTGGTGGCTTGGGATGGAGAGGATGGGAACCAGTGGTTTCCGAAAATGCATCTGTTACCGTGGTATAGCGAGGAGTAGGAGAGCAAAAAAAGTAATGCATACTCATTAATTCGTTATGATAGATAATTGATCGCCTTTGCGGCCGTCGAAGCTTGAAATTCATTGTACAGAAGCCCCGAAATGAAATAAAAGCAAGCGGACGAACCCCCGTCTTATGGTTCCTAAACGCCTCCGTTATAAAACACCCCTAAGTCCGTTGTAGAGCATCGAGTTCAATCAGCAAGGCGGTAACTGACGAGTGTCTCCACCCTGTGGTTATTTGTACTGAAGCTCCTGAGCTGCACCTTCTCGGCGTTTTTGATCTCCTTGGCGTCGCTGTCGCCCCATTCGACCGGGACTTCGGAGTCTGCGTCCGCATACACGAGCACGTTGAATGTGCAGTCTCCATCGAGAACGGGGAGGAATGTAACAGACGCGGTGATCTGTCGGAAAATGGCTTGGATCTCGTCCTGGATCTCCTTTTCGGTTTTCTCGATCGTTTCGGTAGCAGGGGCGGCCGTCTCTCTGTAGTCAAGGACTGTTAGTTTGGTTCCTGGAGAACGTAAAGAGAGTACTAATTACCCTGCAGCGGCATTTTCCTTATCGCCGGCTTTCCGGGCTGCCGAGCTCTTGCTGTGCTTGGTGTGTATTTGGACCTGGAGATCATCAGCCTTTGCGAGCACTGTCTCCGGTCGAGGGGCATACGTCAAATTGCCATCTTTCCACATGCTCACCCGTCTCCTTATCCGTGATTACCACGACGAGCTTTGAGATTTTGCCTCCCAGCATCCACTTGTTCAGCTGCGACATGATCTTCTTGATGTAGGCTTTGACCTGGTCATCCGAGGTGACTAGTTTGAACGGTAAGTAGGGGTATACGGAGGGGACCGAGATCGACCAACCGAGCATGTTGAGGCCATATTTCTTGACCCTATATAGTAGTTAGAGACAATGGTTTCTTTCACAGAAAGGCGAGACCGAGGGAACCCACGTTGTAAAGTCTTCCGGAGGGTAGACTCCTCGTTGGAACCTAAGGGAGGGATTGATGAGAATCTTTGAACTGCAGCCGACATGGACCTCCGCTTACAAGATCGAATTTATAGAGTATTCAAACTAGGACAATTAGCATCGTACACGAACCCCTGTCTTGGAAGGATTACTCACGAATTCAGCCACAAGCTTCGCCGACCCTGCGGGGGACGTTAGTTTCGCATCGACGATCACTGAGATCCGCATGGCGTACCTTTTAGAGACAGCTTGTGGACCTTGGACTTGTCTTTTGTCGACGACATGCTGAATGAGCTGAAAATGGCTGGGATTGTTGGCGCTGAGCTGTCTGTTCGTCCTGACAGAGGGTGTGTGGGAAAAAGCAGGACCTTTGTTTACTCCGATAGTCGCCGCAGCAATCGACCACCGCCCGCCAATCCGTTTCCTCCGCAGAGCCGCGCTTTTTTTTGCCCGCCAAATCGACCGCATCCAGTGGACATTGACCCAGCGCGAGAGTAGCACACTGACTAGACTCTCTTCCGTCTCCCCTCCCATGCCATTGCAGCACTCCAGATGCGAGGATGCCTGCAGTTAGCCAGATGGCTGAGCGCGGTGCCGAAATGCCCGGCTGCAAGCCCTCTCAAGGCGCCATTCGCCCGATTTAACCACCTTCGCTCGTTTACCACGTCCGCGGTCTACCAGTCCGCACGATCAAGAGCGGCCTCCGCCAAACCTGCATCCGACCTGGAACAGAGAATTGCAGCCATTCCGATCGACCGGTATCGCAATTTCTGCATCGTCGCCCACGTCGACCATGGCAAGAGCACGCTGTCCGACCGAATGCTGGAACTGACGGGGACCATCCAGCCGGGGATGAACAAGCAAGTGTTGGATAAGCTAGACGTCGAGCGCGAACGTGGGATCACCGTGAAGGCGCAGACATGCACTATGATCTATAATCACAATGGGGAAGACTACTTGTTGCACCTTGTCGATACACCGGGACACGTCGACTTCCGCGCGGAGGTCTCACGAAGTTACGCCAGTTGCGGAGGCGCATTACTTCTAGTCGATGCGAGCCAGGGTGTTCAGGCGCAGACCGTGGCAAACTTCTACCTTGCTTTTGCGCAGGGATTGGAGCTGATTCCCGTGATCAACAAGGTGGACTTGCCCTCTGCCGAGCCGGAGCGGGCCCTCGAGCAAATGAGACAGTCCTTCGAACTTGACACGGAGCATGCTATAGGTGTTTCGGCCAAGACGGGTCTGAACGTGGGCAAACTGCTCCCGACGGTGGTGGAGAAGATCCCGGCGTATGTTCTAACACACTTGGATTGATTATGCGGATACTGACAAGGACTAGGCCGATTGGTGACTCCAAGAAACCCCTACGAATGCTCCTGGTCGATTCCTGGTACGACTCTTACAAAGGCGTTATTTGTCTGGTCCGCGTTTTCGATGGCGAAATCCGAGCTGGTGATCAGCTTGTGTCTTTCGCAACCGGCATCAAGTATTTCGTGGGCGAGGTGGGAATCATGTATCCGGTCGAGACTGCGCAGACTGTCCTTCGTGCTGGCCAAGTGGGATATATCTTCTTCAACCCCGGCATGAAGCGCAGCAAAGAGGCTAAAATCGGAGACACATACACCAAGGTGGGATTTGAGAAGGCCGTGGAGCCGCTGCCCGGCTTCGAGGAACCGAAAGCGATGGTTTTCGTGGCTGCGTACCCTATCGATGCGGATCATTTCGAGCACCTGGAGGACAGCATCAACCAGCTTATGCTGAATGACAGGAGTATTACGGTGCAAAAGGAGTCTTCCGAGGCTCTTGGTGCGGGCTTCCGGCTGGGCTTCCTGGGAACCCTGCACTGCTCGGTATTCGAGGATCGTCTTCGCCAGGAACACGGTGCTAGCATCATCATCACCCCTCCTTCCGTGCCCGTGAAGGTACTCTGGAAGGACGGCAGGGAAGAGACCATTACCAGCCCGGCCCGCTTCCCCGACGAGGACGACGTGCGTACGAAAGTCGCGGAGCTCAAAGAGCCCTATGTTCTAGCTACTTTGACCTTCCCAGACGAATACCTTGGAAAAGTGATCGAACTCTGCGAGTCCAACCGAGGCGTGCAGAAGAGTATCGAATACTTCACGTCGACCCAAGTCATTCTCAAGTACGACCTGCCTCTGGCGCAGTTGGTCGATGACTTTTTCGGAAAGCTGAAGGGGTCGACGAAGGGATATGCCTCGCTTGACTACGAGGAGTCTGCTTGGCAAACCAGCAACATTGTCAAGCTCCAGCTTCTGGTCAACAAGGCGCCGGTGGATGCGGTTGCACGTATTCTCCATTACAGCCAAGTGGACCGACTCGGAAGGCAATGGGTGACCAAGTTCAAGCAGCACGTTGACCGACAGCTGTTCGAGATCATCATCCAAGCTGCCGTGGGGCGCAAGGTTGTGGCGCGTGAGACCGTCAAGCCGTACCGCAAAGACGTGCTTGCCAAGCTCCACGCGAGTGATGTCAGTCGACGAAGGAAGCTGTTGGAGAAGCAGAAAGAGGGACGAAAGAAGCTGCGAGCCGTCGGAAACGTGGTGATTGAACATAAAGCATTCCAAGCGTTCCTGGCCAAATAGGGGTTTGGGGGAGGGGAGCTGTATAGTGTGTATTATATATCAGTGGTGTTTATTAGGTAGCTTGCTGTGTTACTTTTCGGGATATACCAATTGTTCATGGAGTTGTATAGATCGCGCAGTCAACCTGAGGCCATCGAATTGCCGTATGCGGACGGACAGCCTGTGATTGGACGGGGCGGGGAGCAGCAGCTGACTCGCCGTCGCTGATTTGCCCGCAAAAAAGTTCGTCGCCGACCCCGCCGCCGCCGCCGTCTTGCAGTTTCTCTTCCTCTTTTCTCCCCCTCGCTGGTCCTCTGCATAGTCGAAATCGCCCTTTCTGCCTGGTCGCGTGTATTGGAACCGCGGCAAGAGACTCACCTTGTTTATCTTGTCTAGTCTATTTCTTGCCATGTTCAAGCTTTGACGGCGGCGATGCAACCTCCGGAAGGTGTGCAGGTCGACCTGGGCAAGGCCCAGGTCATCGACCGTGTTCCGAAAGTGATTAAAGAGCTCAAGTTCGGTGTGCTGTAAGGGCTGGCCTTTTGATTTCCAGCGGATTTCGTGCTTGCGTCTGTTTAATGTGGGTGGATGGCTGGCTAACTGCGGATGTGTCATACCCAGATCCAACGATGACATTGTCAGCCAAGGTGTGGTAGAAGTCTCCGACCGGAAGTTTTTCGACCTCGACCACGATAGGTCGGTTGTTCCTCATGGGCCCCTCGACTCGCGCATGGGTGTTTCTAGCAAGACGGCAACATGTCAGACCTGTGGTGGTGCGCTGCAAGTCTGCAACGGACATTTCGGCCATGTGAGGCTTGTCTTGCCGGCGTTCCATGTCGGATACTTCAAGCGGGTGATCACGATCCTCCAAGAGATTTGCAAAGAATGTTCGCACATCTTGCTGCCCGAAAGCGAGCGCCGTACCTACCTCCGAGAAATGCGTCGGCCGGGTCTGGATAATTTGCGACGGTTGCAGATCGCGAAGCGGGTGAACGAGCGTTGCCGCAAGACGCGAAACTGCGAGTCCTGCGGCGCCATCAACGGTGTCGTGAAGAAGGCGGGAAACAGCGCGCTGAAAATCTCGCACGATAAATTCCGAGCGTTTAATGCGTCTGCGTCGGCGAAGAAAATACCACCTCCCAGCAAAATCGTGTTTGATCGGTCGTTTGAGGAAGCCAGGGGCCACAATGCTGAGGTTGAGAAGCACTACAAGAAGGCTCAGGATGATCTGAATGCGCTCCGAGTTTTGAACTTGTTCAAGAAAATCTCGGACACGGATTGTGAACTGCTGGGATTGAACCCCAAGGAAGCGAGACCGGAAATGTTCCTGTGGCAGTTTATTCCCGCTCCTCCGGTGTGCATTCGTCCTTCCGTCGGCCAAGACGCCGCATCTACAGAAGATGATTTGACGGCCAAATTGGGGGACATCATCCAGAGCAACATCAATCTGAAGAACTCCTTGTTGAAGGGCGCACCGGTGCAGACTATAATGGAATGCTGGGACTACATGCAGCTGCAGATCGCTGTGTACATCAACAGCGATGTTCCTGGTTTGAACAAGGCGGACTTGGGCAAGCCGATCCGAGGTTTTGTGCAGCGACTGAAGGGAAAGCAAGGGCGATTCCGTGGCAACTTGTCCGGAAAGCGTGTCGACTTTTCTGGTCGTACTGTCATTTCGCCCGATCCTAATCTCCGAGTTGATGAGGTTGCCGTGCCCATCCTAGTGGCGAAGAACATGACCTATCCTGAGGTTGTGACGCGGTACAACAAGGAGAAACTGCAAAAGGTGGTTCGGAACGGTACTAAAAAATGGCCCGGAGCGAACTACATCACGAAGAAGGGATCAACCTTCAAGCTCTTCCTTAAGTACGGTAATCTCAACATGATCGCCGACCAATTGCAGGAAGGCGACGTTATTGAACGTCACCTCGAGGATGGTGATATCGTCCTCTTCAACCGTCAGCCCTCTCTCCACAAACTGAGTATTCTCTCTCATTTTGCGAAAATCCGCCCGCATCGTACCTTCCGACTGAACGAGTGTGCCTGTAACCCTTACAACGCCGATTTCGATGGTGATGAAATGAACTTGCACGTTCCTCAGACGGAAGAGGCTCGAGCTGAGGCGATGGAACTCATGGGTGTCAAGAATAACCTGGCAACCCCGAAGAACGGTGAACCGATTATTTCTGCCATCCAGGATTTCATTAGTGCAGCCTATATCATGAGTAGCAAGGACAACTTCTTCGACCGGCGCTCGTTCACGCAACTGTGCCTTTACATGCTTGGACCTGAAACTCGCTTTGACCTACCTCCCCCGTCTGTTCTGAAGCCACAAATGCTTTGGACAGGAAAGCAGGTATTCAATATCCTCATGCACCCCAACAAAGACGACCCCGTCCTAGTCAATCTGGACGCTGCTTGCAAGCAGTTTAAGGTACCCAAGGATGGTAGCCCTCGGGACTTGGACGAGAAAGACAGCTGGCTCGTGGTTCGTAACTCTGAAGTCATGTGTGGTGTGATGGACAAGTCGACCGTTGGATCCGGAAAGAAGGATAACATCTTTTACGTTATGCTACGAGATTTCGGTCCCGCTGCAGCCGCTGAGGGTATGAACCGACTTTCCAGATTATCTGCACGCTGGTTCTCGAACATGGGCTTCTCCATTGGTATCACGGATGTTTACCCTAGTGATAAGCTTGTGCAGTCGAAACAGGATCTGGTCGAAACCGCCTACGCCCAGTGTGACGAGGTTATTGCCAAATACAAGGCGGGCACTTTGGAGAAATACCCCGGTTGTGACGAGTTGCAGACAATGGAAAACCAGCTCTCTGGTATTCTGAGTAAGGTCCGTCAGCAGGCAGGAGACGAATGTATTGCTCAACTTAGCAAGTACAATTCTCCACTGATCATGGCCACGTCCGGATCCAAGGGTTCCAGTATCAACGTGTCACAGATGGTTGCTCTGGTCGGCCAGCAGATTATTGGTGGTCAGCGTGTGCAAGACGGTTTCCAGGACCGGACTCTCCCCCATTTCCCGAAGAATGCCCGTCAACCCCCGTCGAAGGGCTTCGTCCGGAACAGTTTCTTCTCGGGACTTGAACCGACGGAGTTTATTTTCCACGCCATGTCTGGTCGAGAAGGTCTTGTCGATACCGCTGTCAAGACCGCCGAAACTGGTTACATGTCACGTCGATTGATGAAATCGTTGGAAGATCTTTCCACCATGTACGATGATACTGTACGGAATTCTTCCGCGGCCATCGTCCAGTTCCAGTATGGAGATGATAAACTCGATCCTGTGGATATGGAGGGCAAAGCTAAGCCTGTCCACTTTGACCGGACCTTCACTCATTCCGAATCTACGACGTATGACAATGACGAGCGCAGTCTCCTGCCTGCCGAGATTATGGATGTTTGCGAAGAAATGCTGTCCAAGGAGCGTGCCAAATTGGTCCGAAAAGACCTTATGGGCACTCAGCTGGGCTATATGGATCGGTCGGACCATGGAATCGATCAGTTTGAGAGTGCTCGTGACTTCCTCGACTCCATCCAGCAATACGTTTCCACAAGAGCAGACAAGCTTATCTCTCGCGGCGGTGACTTTGACCCTAATGATGAAAGGAGTCAAAAGGGATTGAATCACACCGGAAAATTAACCGAGACGACCCTCCGGGCTTTTATCTCTGCCTGCCTGACGAAGTATAAGAAGGCCCAAGTTGAGTCTGGCCATGCCGTTGGTGCAGTGGGTGCCCAGTCCATTGGTGAACCCGGAACCCAGATGACCCTGAAGACTTTCCATTTTGCTGGTGTTGCCGGTATGAGTATCACGCAGGGTGTTCCCCGTATCAAAGAAATTATCAACGCCTCCAAGGAGATCAGTACGCCTGTCGTTGCTTGTGAGCTTGTCACAAAGGATAATATAATTGCTGCACGAATCGTCAAGGGCCGTATCGAGAAGACTTATCTTCGGGATATTATTCATTATGTCCGAGAGACGTGGACTGGAAAGGAGGCTTACATTACTGTCAAGATCAATTGGAAGACCATTCAGGACTTGGCGCTTGAGCTGAACATCAGAACTATTCTCAACGCCATCAAGAGTCATCGGCGTTTCAAGGCCGACGACCTCAAATTCCGATGCTCGCGGTCGCATATCCACATCCACATGGACCTAGATCCTGCCAGCAAGGCGAGTCTTTCGAAGACGGAAATTGCTTCCACCAGTGCGGATCCCTTCCTTCGTCTCAAGCATCTGAAGCGTATGCTCCCTGAAATTCAGGTTCTGGGCCACCCGCAGGCCTTCCGTGCAATCATTCGAACCGACGAAACATCTACGAAGAACACCCTTCTCGTGGAAGGTTACGGTCTGAAAGAATGTATGACAACCCTTGGTGTTGACGGTCTCCGCACCTCTACCAACAACGTCATGGAAATGCGTGACGTGCTTGGCATCGAGGCTGCCCGATCAACCATCACCCAAGAAATCAGCGAGGTCATGAAAGACATGGACATTGATCCTCGTCACATGCAGCTGCTCGCCGATGTCATGACCTATAAGGGAGAGGTCCTGGGTATCACTCGATTCGGTCTTGCCAAGATGCGTGATTCCGTCCTCCAACTCGCTTCGTTCGAAAAGACCGCTGACCATCTCTTCGATGCCGGTGGTGCCGGCCGCACGGATCTCATCGAGGGTGTCTCCGAATGTATCATCATGGGCAAGACCATGTCCATCGGTACCGGAGCCATGGAGGTCGTCCGCAAGATGAACTTCTTCGAGGGCCAAATCGGTGCCAAGAAGACCACCTTCGAAGATGTCTGGACCAGCACAGAGGCTGCCCTGGAGCCAACCAGGAAGCGAAAAGCCCGTGCCTGAATATAGACTACCAAATACCTTGGGAACATCCTTTTTCTTATCTTGGTGGCTGTTTGAAATCATCTACCCACAGTCAAAAGTGATAAAAGTTCGCATAACCAGGCGTTTGAAACTGATTGGGCCCGTTGGCAACTTTCTGTACTTTTTGCTCTCCATGAACTGCTTTTTGCGCGCATTAGCGATTCTGAAGGTAGTGTGGATGGTTATGGTGATTATTTATTTCATAACCAATCATCCTTGTACTATTGATTACGTGTTAGTTACAATGAATTCGACGACTATAGATGTTCATTATACTTTCGAATCCTTCCGGTAATGCCCAGATCTTTCCTGTCGTATACTTCAGGCATTATCCTCACCAACAGGCGGCTTTTGCTCACGCCAAGTTTTGAATATACTCTTCACCTTTTCCAGCACCTTGTCGTAAAACTCCTTAAACTTCTGTAACTTCACAGAATCGGACCCTTTCCCAGAGAGAATCTGATAGTGATGATCTCTCGAAAAATCAGACACCGAGCTAAAAGCCCTCCTGGTAGCTGATTTCCATAATCGCTTGATATCCTCCAGATGAAAAGCAATGTACGCAAGGGGAGTAGTGATGGCGACTGTGATACAGACTGGAAAGATCGATCGAACGATCGATATTGTTAGATATTATCGCAGGTTTGTGGGTTTTATGGAATTAAGGGGTGAAAAAAAAAAAGAACAGAAATAGGGACAGGGAACATACAAAGCATTGGAAAGATCCAGTTTGGTTGATAAGCTAGTTCTCCTTTGCTGTCGTGCTGGAAGGAAGTGACGTTTAAGGCGAAGAGCGATGAGAGGAAGGACAAGGGGGTCTATATAGGATTTTAGCCGAGTCAGGGAGGTAGTCATGGCGCATCTTACAAAGACGATGGTTATGACTGTGAAGACCATGAGGGTTCTGCCTTGTTTGACGGACTCGAAGGCTTCTCTGAGACTGGTCCCGTTTTGCTCTAGGTTTAGGATCTCGTTGACCTTGATGGCGAAGTTTCAGTTTTAGAGCCTGTAAGTGTGACCAACCGAAATGCTTACCGAGCTCTTGATCGAGTCTGTGATCTCAATCATCTCGTTGATTTCAGTGAGCATATAATGCGGCCTTCGTTCAGACTTCGGATGCAGGGGAGTTTTCTGAATATCAGCCAAAACGTGATCCTGTTGGGTCAGTATTGCTTTCAGTATGGTGAGCTCATCGCGGATATCCTTGACCTCGTCCAGGAGATCAGCGGCCTTGCTAATGGACGCCCAGTTCTCGTTCTCATCGGCTTCGCTGTGCGGCGTGGCTGAAGAGTCATGCGGCTTGGTTCTCTCTTCTGGGAGCTTCTCGGCTCCAGGCTGTCTATTATTTGGAGTTGTGGTGTTGTTACTTTTCTTGTTTTTGATTGCCTTTCTCTTCTCGTCTCTCTTTCGCGCTTTATCCATCTTCCTCTTGAAAGAGGTAAACAAGTTCTTTTCTTCAACAGCCTAGTTCCATTAGTATTGAATAGTAAATAAGACTTGCATAGAACTAACCTTGCTATTGACCGTCTCAGAAAAGATCTCACGTACAGACTTGGCAGCCTTCTGATTGTTTTCATAATCGGCGAGTCTATCGGGACAAGAATCCTGCCAGGTGACGGTGTTGATAAAATCAATACAAAAGTTGACAATGAACTTGCTCATCTCATCCACAGAAGATGGTAAAGATCGCCCTTTCTTCTTGGACTTTGCCTCCCTCAGATGATTAAAAATGCCCTCGATCACAGGATCTTCGTACTCATCCGGTCTGCGAGTAGATGAGGTGATGATAGTTTCTGTACGGCGGTCAATTACCAAATGTCATCAGTGAGCATCGCGATTCACAAACTTACCATCGTCAATGACCCAAAACCAGAGCTGGTCAACGCCGAGAATTGGCCACCAGGATCTGTTTCTATCGACCCCATCACCATTCTTGCCACCGATCAAATACCGGGTCACGACTTGGTTTTCGTCGCGTCCTTTGATATCATTTCCACCCAACGAATGATAGTAGAATTGATCCAGGGATCTCGTTCTATGCTCACGTTCGATTCTCGCTTGTTGCTCAGAACCGGTTTTGGCAGCGCCAGTCCTGCGTACATCGTGTAATTAGTTGATATTGTTTCCTGATTGGCATGCGGAACTTACAAGCTATAGTGGCGATCTCGTTTCAAGAATACCAGATATGGCATCTGACAAGTTAGCAGGTATCGCACACACTCTAGCCAATTTAGGCTTACATATAAAGCAGTTCTCTGATATATGACTGGTTATTACAGTATCAGTATGGCTGTTATTATGGGGAGCCAAGGGGCTGGCAGACCTGTTTGCAGTTCAGTCTGTCCTGGCTCATGTATATTCTCCTTGGCTTCCTCCGGTGCATTCTCTCTGTCTGATATTGCATGGCCATTCACACTACCCTCCTCAGGAGGATCGGGCAATGTCTGAGTGGCTTTATTCCGAGTGGAACGTTTCATGGTCCTCGAGGCACTCTCTTTCTAATTACTGTTAGCTTTCTACGTCTCTAATTCTGGCGTGACCTTACCCGACAAGCGGGCTTCATAAAATTAGACCCGAAGGCACCAGTAGGCATCTCTGTCCAGCTGCTTCGCATAAAGTCTCGCATTGGTAGATAATCATCATCACCCTTCTTTTTGTCTTGATACACCCGTAAGGTGAGATCCTAATGGTAAAGATCAGCAGAGCCCAAGACCCATAGCACTGCTCTGTTGATAAGCAATACCTCCATTAACCTCAGCTGGTAAAGTTAGTCAGATGCTGGGATCCAGATCAAGGACTGCCACCTTACATTGTTGAGCGGTAGATGTATCCATCTCATGCGAAGATCCTCGGGCAGGTATGTTTTCTCTTTGGCAGCCTCTTCGCTGATCTTTCCGAGGGTCTGCCTTGCCTGTTGCATGATTTGCTCCACACCTCCATCTTTTTCTTTGCCCTTTTCGTTGCTTGGTTTCTTGTAGATGACATTCTTGATTTTGCGAGAGCGGCGAAGGAGATCTACCCGCCCATTTGAATTATAGAAGTCAACAATCGTCGCATCATATTTGTCAATGTCGTCCGTTGTAGATGGGTCGGCTTCTAACTCCCTGTTCAGCTCGTGGCAATCCGACGCTTCTATCACCGGTGGAGGATCTCGCAGCATGTCCAAAGTTTGAAAGTATCGGTCGTCAGTTGCCAATCCGGCTCTGTCGGTTTGGGCCCGAAGACCATCATTTCCTGGTCTATCCTCATCACTCACCTTGCCGGGCTTTGGTGTTTTTGCATATCTAAGTTTCATTTTCTCCGCTATTTCTTTGGCTTCTTTCCGGTCTTGGTTTGCCTTACTACTCGGGGGAGTAGTCCTCAGCAGCCACCAAACAACGATATATCTTCCATGATAGGCAGCCAGCTTCAGCGGCGTGTTCAGTTCAACGTTGAATTTGTGGCGCGGCTTGTCTAGCCGGACAAGAATCTCATAGTGTTTCTCATATCTTGCAGCCGTCCAAATAAGGATGCTTTCTTTGGTCTCCGACTCGCTCATGCCCATGGCCTTAGCCACGTGCTCGAAATTATTCGCGCATTCAGCTTGCCGGAATGCGGCTGTTTTCTCAGTCGAATTGGCCAGATTTGCCAGTATCTGCACAGCCTTTTCGGCAGAGTTCAAGCCCTTCTTTTTCTTTTCCGCCTCCATTTCGGAATCATCAATGATTTCCGCATAGTAGCGAACTGCCAAAGTCAATGCATCTTGACCAGTATCGCCCGTCTTCAAGGTGCGATTTGCACCTTTGTTCAAAAGTAACTGCACCACATCACCAAAGCCATTGTTACAGGCCAAATGAAGGGGCGTCCAATTGTCACAGTCCAGACTGTCCACGGGTTGGCCATGCTCCAGCAACGGTTCAATCAATTCTTTGCATCCGAACTTGCCAGCAAAATGAAGAGGCTTTTGATCGTCCATTGCTTTTGCCCCTAGATTTGCTCCATATCGTAGAAGCTTTTCGGCGATTCGCCTGATGTCGTCTTTATTCTCATTGTATGCCAGCACATGCAGCTCTGTTTCGTTGGCATTGTTGGTCTTGTTGATATCCGCTTTACGATCGATCAGCTGTTGGACGACACCTGAAGTCGAGTGACGACAGGCCATCAAGAGCGGGGTGTACCCATCGCAATTCTGGAAATGCACCTCTGGGTCTTTGGCAAGCAAGGTATCTATGACATCTTCACTGCTATACCTTAGTGCTGTAAGCAGGGAGTTCCAACCGTCCTGGTCCCGCGCATTGATGTCAGCATGTTTATCCAGCAGCGACTGAACGACATCGATACTGGAGTATTCGGCAGCCATCATTAACGGCGTGCACCCATCTTCATTGAAAGTATTGACATTGATATCACACTCAAGTAAAAGGTCAATGATCCCCTGAAAATTATGCCGTAGAGCTGCAAGAAGCGGCGTCCAGCCATCTGATCTCTGGGCATTGGGGTTGGCACCGCGATTGAGTAGAAGCTTCACAATATCGGTGTTTCCTTCAATCGCAGCGCCATAGAGCGGCACCCACCCGTCATCATCTCGGGCTTCAATGTCGGCATCCCGATCGACCAGAAGTTTCGCAAGCACATCATGGCCAAGCCTTGCCGCTAGATGAAGGGCCGTCTCGCCAATGTCCGTCGTCGCGTTGATGTTCGCGTTCTCGTCAAGTGCCTTCTCTACCAACTTGACAAGCCCCTTTTTAGCGGAACTGAGCAACCTCTTATCTGGTGGAGCTGTTTTTCTGGGCTCTGCGTGGCTTTCGGTTTCAGAATGGGCACTATCGGAATCATCGCCAGAGGAGCCTTCATTGCTTGAGGAAGGCCCAGTGACGGCGATAACAGGCTCGATAATGTGGGGTTTTTGCGTTCTGTCTTCATCTTTGGCTGCATCTTGTTCCTTCATCCCTAGGTTGTTGAAAGCGCCAAAATGCTTAATTCAAAAGGATGGTTTGTAGCCCCAAGGTTGAATGCTGATGACCTTCACGCATAAGACAGGAGGAGAGACAGCGACCGTATCTCCTTCTAATGTACTACACGACATGTTGACACGGTCCGAGCTGATAGACCTGAGAGTCCGCTCCTGCATGTTTTGTTGATGACTGCAGATAAAGCGTGAAGATGGACACCTGATTGGCTCATGGAGCGAGCGCACGGTTCTTGAGACAGGTGTTCGCATCATCTTCGTATACGCTGGGATCATGGTCCATCGCTTTAATCACTGGGGGTGTTGCAATAACGGGCGCAGATAAAGGATGCCGGGAGCGAGGATGAAGAGGCGATGGAGACTCGGAGGGTCACGAGGAGCACGGGATCTTCTGCTTCTTTCTGTCATCTCTCAGCCCTTGTCTTGCTGGCATTCTATCCTCTCTGTCCCTCCACCTTTCTTCGATAATTATCTTTACACCGTTACTTTGGTTACATATAACAAAGCATTTGTTTAGTTCACATTTAGCGGATGTTCTAAGAAACAGCAAATAAATATAATCCCAGCGCATGAGTCACGTAAGGCGCTGGTCGATGAAAACCCTGCAAACTGTCCTCTATTTCACGAAGGATCGGAATTATCCTGCCATCTCTGCTAACCAGGATTACCGGAGTGCCCACCCAGCAGGCTTAGCAGTGTGGCTATGAAGGATGAATCAGCGTCATTGGAGGATCTGCCCTAAAATCTCACTGTCTGCCATGCAAGGCTGCACGATACCCAATGACCCACGATCCACCTCGCTATAGACATCTACAAATTGCAAAAGTACTTTCCCTTTGTCCACGAACCACTTCCCCAAGCAAGAACAACAAATAGCGCGCTGAAATGACACTCTGCAAGACCTGCGACTCGCTCTCCGTCGGAGAGGAGGACACGTCCAATCTCGGAGAGTACAGCGAGCTTGTATCAAGAGCAGAAGCAGGCTGCGACGGCTGCCGGTTCTTCATCACCATTCTTCGATCCGCTGACTGCTGGGAATCCCGGTTGAATGAGTTACCCGGGAGGGTAATATTCTTGGATTATCTTCGCTTACAGGCCAAGAAACCAACTAATCTCGACGGGTCCTCCTACTGCGTGGACGATTTGAATTTCGATGTTTGCGTGCCAGAGGGGGAAGAGCGTATGTTTCCATGCTGATGATCTCTGCGGTTTATACGGGGGATACTCTTTCATTGACACATTATTAGATGAGGATTTTGATTCAGTGCGCGTCGTGCCTGTAAGCCCACTAGACGAGAGGTGTCTGGGCCGCATTCGGTCATGGGTTTCAGCATGCTTTGAACATCCGAACTGCTCAAAACTAGAAAATGTGGCCCTTCCTAGAGCGATCATTGAAATCCCTAGCGATGCGCAAGCAGCACCTCAGGTCTGTCTCTCCGAAGGGAAGACAGGTAGCTACGTTGTCTTGAGCTACTGCTGCGACAATACTCCTCCTCTACCACTGGAGAGCAGAAACTTCCCAATGTCGCTGGATGTACACGCGCTCCCGAAAACCATGGCGGACGCTATAGAAATCACCCGCCGATTAGGATACCGCTACCTATGGGTCGACGCTCTCTGCATGACCGGCCGTGACTGGGATGAAGAGCAAACGGCCTTCATTTCCATCTTCAACCAAGCGGAACTAATGCTCTCGGCCACAAACGGAGAAGACGAAAACTCCGGACTACTTCACGACAGACACGTTCTCTATTCTCCGGCCTTGGGGCCGGAGAAAAACAGATACCTCCGACAACAACTGCTACAGTGGCAATCGGACTTGCAAATCTCTCCCTTGGAGAAACGCGGCTGGCCATTTGTAGAGCGCGCCCTGGCACCCCGTGTTGTGCATTTTGGCAAGCATCAGATGATGTGGGAATGTGCCGAAGGAGTGCAGTACGAGGGATCCAAGGACAAAGCCAATAAGATTGGATCTGGCCAAATCCGGACGCGGTACAGGAAAAATATCGTTCAGCCCTATATCGACAGCACGCTCCATGGCCACACCAAGAAACGGACCCCCAACACCAACCCCACAAGCCACGAGCTCGCTCGCTACGAAGTCTGGCATCAATGCGTCGATGAATTCTCGGGCCGAAAGCTGAAAAGACCGGCCGACAAGCTTTCCGCCATGGCTCCGCTGGCTTCTCTTCTACGTGACGAGTCCATGGGAACATATCTGGCGGGAATCTGGAGCAACCACATCGCCGTTGGTTTGGGTTGGGGACGGCCGTACGGTCTTTTAACCCCATCGCCAACCTACCGAGCGCCAAGCTGGAGCTGGGCCAGCGTCGACGGCAAGGTAAGCTCGGATGTACTATCCTGGCCGGAGGACTTGATGGAGGAGCATTCCAAGGACCCAGCCTGGATCAACAAGTACCAGCCGAAACTGCTGTCCCACAACATAGTGCTCGAAGACCCGTCGAACCCGTACGGCCGCGTCCTAGAAGGCTCGCACATCACGCTCGAGGGCAGCTGCATTGGATTCATGAACCTCGCAAAGACGCTTGGCCCTAGTCGGCATTTCTATCTAATCCCGGTCCTCGACGAATCAGCCGCGTTCGACTGCCAATGCTGCGCTAGGAGATCAGATGAGGGCCAGGAGGCAGAATGGCAGAAGGTAAATGGCGAGATCGAGCATCATATCTGCATGATATTGCAGGGTGATGCATGGAGGGTAGAAGACGAGTGGAGTCGGGAGCGGGGGTTCTGCGATCTTCTGATATTGAGAGCTTTGGGCGACAAAACTTTCAAGCGGGTTGGGATGATGAGGGTCAACTCGCAGGACCGAGAGCCCGCACAGGCAGCATTTGATGCACTGGATTGGGAGAGGCGGCAGTTGAAACTGATCTGACCTGCGGACCCTAGGAATCGTGATCGAAGTAGATAAGCGTCTAGCTAGAGTCCCGATGATGCATTTTTATTAGCATATGCATCTTCATGTTAGCCCAATACAATATCGTTAGGCTACGCTTGATATCATCGGATCTGCACGCAGAAGCTTCAGAAATACAAGAAACGTGCGTCTACATTCGCAGAGCCCTACCGACTGCAAACTGAGAGCTATCATCTCGACTACCCAGAGTTGACAGACAGAGACTCCAGTCCACAGCACCGATACGGAGAAAGAGACCATCTCTGCACCTTGGGTGCTTCGAGCCCGACCTACTCAAGGCCCATCGCACGAGCCAAAAACCAGGAACCAGAATATCGGGAGACCGAGCAAAGTGATTGTATTCGCCCCTATGAAAATAAAAGCCGAAACCGAATATCAAATCGTCTCAAAAAAGATCTCCACCACAGAGAGAGAGAACAGAGCCGTTTCAAATGCCATCAAAAAGACAAACCCCCAGTTCGCAGGAAATATTCGTTACACAACAAATTGCCCGCCTCCCGAATTGAATTTCGCGCGCGGCAGACCGGTTGGGGGAATCATAGTTGCCGAGTCATCGAAACGTTTTTTTTTTGGTCTTTCGAAGGAAGCGTCACGTTTACGAGCTGGGGTTGGCGTTCATCTGTGGATGCAAAAATATCGCGTAAGCTATCCATCCACCTATCCTTGTATCTGGTCGAATTTCCAGGTTGGTTGATTCCTTCATACCTTGCGCTTGCCGCCGGTCATGGTAACGTTGACGAAACGGCGGGTGTAGACGATTCTCTTCTTAGCACGGCCCTTGGGGACCTTGGCCTTCTCCTGCTTCTCAACCTTGGGAGTGGCGCTCTTAACCTTACCGGCACGAGCGAGCTGTACAGAAAAAAAAATCAGTTAGATATCATCGGGTCGGGAGGTGAAAGTGGTGGTCGTGGTGGTGATGAGGTCGAGCTTACCGATCCGTGGACCTAAAAGAAGCGAGCGTTAGCATTCATCATTTCGCATCAGAGAGACGGCATATTTCATCCTCAAAAGCGCAGGAGGGACACAGAGTCAACGTACTTTACCCATCTTGACGGAATATACTGGCCTTCGGGAACAACAAGGGAGGCTGTTTGGGGGGAGGGATCGATGGCGTTCGTCGGTGGAGGGATTTGGATTTTCGTGCGATTGCGGTCACGGGTTTGTGCGGTCGACCCACCTGACTTGGGCCCGGAAGCCCGGAACATCGTTTTGCCTGGGCGCGGGGGGCAGGCGGTGAGGGCCCTCGTTTAGCTCTGAGTCATCTCGTTAATTAACTAGTTAGGAGTCTTCCGTATACGCTGTAGTAAGTATAGTCTTAAGTCTTGAATGGACTGACTTGCTTTGAGGCGGTTTGTCATAGTTTAGTCTGTTATCTTTCTTGTCAGTCTTTCAATCATCTGTCAGCTAGTCTATCTATCTATCTATCTGTCCGTTCTATATACTCCTTCTGTACTCCGTAGATGCAACTGTCTAAATAAAGCACGATATTTAAATGAAAATTATATTTAATACAATCTAAAAAATAAATTTATTCACATAGTAGAATATTCAACTGTTCCCCCTTGCAAAGCCAAAGGCACTGATCCCACCGTTCTATCGCAGCATATCACCTGCCCCGCCTACCCGGGCAACTTTTTCCTCCGCAACAACCTCATCACTCACCACTTCAATCGCAACCTCCTTAACCTTTACCTACGAAACTACTCACCTCCTCTTTACCTGCCTACCTACCAACTGAACACACCCCACCTGACCTCGCATACCATGACCGACTACAAACCACCCTCCCTCCCCGCCCCTTTCACACACACCACCCCACCCCCGACACTCCTCACGCAAGGCGCCGAAGGCCACCTCTATAAAACGACCTACCTGACCCCTTCCCAGCCCGCCGCCCTGAAAGTGCGCCCCTCGAAGCTGTACCGCCACCCGATCCTCGACCGACGCTTGACGCGCCAACGCATCCTCCAGGAAGCGCGATGCCTGGCGAAGCTGGTGCGCGAGGGGGCCAGCGTGCCGGGGCTGCTGGCGCTGGACTGGGAGGGCGAAGGCACGGGGGCGAACGGCACGGGCGGGGCGTGGTTGATGATGGAGTGGGTGGAGGGATTGGCAATGCGGGTGGTGGTTGAGCGGTGGGAGACGTGGATGAAGAAGTGTGAGGCCGAGGGGACGCTTTCGGGGGCGCAGATGGAGGAGGAAACGAGGCGGGTGGGGGATCTGATGAGACGGATTGGGCGCGCCGTTGGGGGGTTGCATAAGGCTTCGGTGAACCATGGGGATTTGACGACGAGTAATCTGATGCTGAGGCCGAGGGCTGGGCAGCAGGAGCAGGTGGATGAGGATGGGTATCCGAGTCTGGATGGCGAGGTGGTGATCATTGACTTCGGGCTGGCGAGTCAGAGCGTGCAGCCGGAGGATCGGGCGGTGGATTTGTACGTGCTGGAGAGGGCGTTTGCGAGCACGCATCCGCGGACGGAGCCGTTCTTCAAGGAGGTGCTGGTGGGATATGCGGAGAGCTATAAGGGGGCTGGGGCGACGTTGAAGAAGCTGGAGGAGGTGCGGTTGCGAGGCCGCAAGAGGACGATGATCGGATGAGAACTTTTCTATTAGGAGGATGTCTCCAATGTCTATTGCGTACTGGTGGAATCGGGGACACCAACTCGGGAATTCATCATTCATGATAAAGACAAAACGCCACGCTTTTTCAATGCAAGATATGATCCAAAATATACTGCAGGATAACAAGTAGGAGGAGAAAACGCAACAGATGGAGAAAATGATCATGCACGCTCTTTCACACAAGTGCCCACATCCGCCAGTGCAAAGTATCCCTTGTTTTCAACCACTCCACGGTCCTTGACCACGGCCGTGTACTTGACCACCCATTGCGGTTCAACGTCACCCTGGATGCCATCCTCTGCGTTGGGAGCGGACGCCAGGATCCCGGCGCCCTTTTCGCCCGGACCAAGGAGCTCACGCGTGGTCCCGACAGGCAGGATATCCATACAGTCATTGTGGGTGAGGAGCTGAATGTTCTCCTGCTTGGCGTAGAGTATCAACGATTTCGGCACCACGCAGCAATCCTTCAGATTAATCTGGTCGACCGAGGGCTTGACCTTCGTGTGAGGCAAGAACCGAGCGAGCCTCTCGCTTCCAAATTCCGCGACTCCCAGCTGAGAAATCAGGCCCTTCTCCTGGAGACCTTCCAGCGTCCTC
Organism: Aspergillus persii; assembly: GCA_002215965.1. Lineage (NCBI taxonomy): Eukaryota > Fungi > Ascomycota > Eurotiomycetes > Eurotiales > Aspergillaceae > Aspergillus > Aspergillus persii. The sequence continues at coordinate 317,173 of NGZO01000001.1, forward strand.
CAGGTCTGGATCATGCTGTCAAAATCATCGGGCTCCTCGCTGCCGTTATCGGAGGACACCTCCTCGTCGCTGTCATCCTCTGCATCAAACAGGATCCCAGGGAAAGACACGATCAACAAGTCGATGGAATCCGCATGAAGCTCCTTCAAAACCAGATCAATCGCCTCCCTTGTATGTGCGCATCGTCGGGACGCCGGAATGCCCGGCAGGTAGAACAATTTCACCGTAATATCATACTGCGAGCGTTCCTCTGCAAGGCCGCGTTGCGAAAAGTCGACGGCGGGAATATAGAGCGCATTGTTATCTTCTTGCGTCCAGGAAAGATACTGCTGAGTCTTGGGTGCTCCGTCCGTCGCGGGGTCGGCGGAGAGATGTTGCGCCGTCTGGAAATTCGATCGCAAGGAGTTGATCAGTTCGACATTCGACTTCGCAGTGGATGGCTGTCGGACAACGGTCGAGCCGCTTGTCATAAGATTCCTGGAGAAGAGCTTGCGTTAGATTCTGGTCACTCAGGGCGATCGCTGGGAAGAGGGGTCGGTTTAGTAGCTCGTCATAGAGGATGCGACTTACGAGGTGGAGAGAATCAACTTCATGGTCACTGTTGGCACCAGATACACAGTGCGAGAAGAGCAAGATGGACTGCGCGGTGATCTATCTTTCTGCAGAGGGTGGGTGGCAGAGGGAGCGATGGACGACGCTGAGGTCCGTTGGGAGCATTGCTAAGCAGCCCCGCGGACGCCGGTTCCAGCCGATAACGATCGGAGCGTCCGTGGAGTTACAGATCAAGTTGATCAACCCTCTCGGTTCGTTGTATGCTCTAGATGTACGCTATCTACTCTGCGTTCCTCACTATGTCTATATCGCTCAATCATAATCCACCGTCGGATCCCAGTCCGTGGGTTCGTACTCGCCCGTGTTGAGCGACTGCATATCCTCCTCGGACAATTCGAAATCAAACACTTCGGCGTTTTCCTGGACGCGGCTGGGCGTGAAGGACTTGGGAAGGGGAACGAAACCCTGTCAGATCGCAATTAGCATGCATAAACCACTGTGCAGACTGCAGAGCGTATGAAGCCCACCTTCTGCAGACTCCAGCGAATCATGACCTGCGCCGGCGACTTGTTATACTTCTGGCCGATCGTCTTCAACACCGGTTCATCGAGGCGAGATCCATGCGCCAGGGGCGAGTAGGCCTCCACGACGACGTTGCGTTTCTTCAACCACTCCGTAATGTCCGAGTGATCGAGCCACGGATGCAGCTCGTACTGTCCGACATCGATGACGCTGCCCCCGCCTTCCTTGATATACTGTTCCAGTTCCTCCAGATGATGGATACCGTAGTTGGAGACCCCGATCGACTTGGTCTTCCCAGCCTGTTGGGCCTCGACCAACGCACGCCACGAGCCAAGACGGGCCTCCTTTCCGCCGTAGGGAGCGTGAAGAAGAATGCTAGAGGGACATCAGTATGTATGCATGGACAACGCATCGATCGTGTGCGGGGTAGGACATGCCAACGTACAGGTCGAAGTGGTCCTGCTCGGCCTTCTTCAGACTGCTGTCGATGGCTCGTCTGGTACGGTCGTAACCCATCGATTCGGGCGGGATTTTGGTCGTAAAGAAGAGCTGGGAGCGGTCGATTCCCGAGTTGTTGATGGCACGACCGCAGGGGGCCTCGTTGCGATACATAATGGCAGAGTCCACCTGTTCTGGTCAGTAGACCGAGGATGGATAATAGGAAGACAACGTACAAGGCGATACCCGATTCGAAATGCTTCCAGCGTGCTCTGTTCGGTTCTAGAGGATCATATAGACCTGTTTGGATTGTCAGTCGTTATCCACTCTTGGCATCAGCTGGACTTACTCCGTATCCAAGGACTGGAATCTCATGACCTGAGTTTGTGCGGTACGTCGACTGTAGGCTGAGGGCTGTCATTTTGTTTGATTAGGATCGTAGACACGGAATGAGTAGTTGGAGAGAGGAAAGTAAAGGAAAGAAATCAAACGCAAGATGGGCGATGAGATCATCGGCGGGTCCAGCTGCAATGATCTGATCTACACCATCAATGTCGAATTGCGCCATGAAATCATGCTTGGCCCTTTTGAGTATTAATGAAGCTTTCTTTCCTTCATGGAACTGACCAACCTGGCTTTGCTTTGCTTATACACCCTCGTCGCGTCAGCTTCTCCAGCACTAGGAGCGGAGGTGATACAGATATAGGTCCTGCTTCCCTACAAATATATACATCATAAGATAGGGTAAACAAACTTGACTTGAATATCGAGCGATGAGACTTATTAGATGGGCAAAATGTCAGTAGTGGATCGTTCCTGCAAACAAGATGACTGATTTCTAGAGAATAAATCAAAACAGAAACCAGACTGGAGTCACTACACAACGTAGAGCAACCCTCAACAATGGGGTTACTTCCACTCCCCTCCCTCTCTCCCACCTACTCCATTCGTTTGATCTACCATCTCTCCCATCTATTCTATCTCCCACTCCTCCCTGTCTCACTCAATCACACCCATCGAGATTTGCTACACCTCTTCCACCTAATAACCGTTGCTCTTATCAACTCGTCACTTGCAATCATCCGTCTCCCTAGTCATCACTACCATTCCACAATGTCGGAAGAGGTCACAGAAGCCACCAATTCACCCCACGAACATGATAAAGAGGGGGATGTTGTTCTTGTCGTCGGGGAAGAAACCCCGAAAGACGCGCAAAAGTTCCGTGTATCCTCCAAAGTACTGAGTCTTGCGTCCCCTGTATTCGCAAAGCTTTTCTCTGGCCGTTTCGCAGAAGGAATCGAAGTCCAAAAGGGCCTGTGCCCTGAAATTGCACTTCCCGCCGATGACCCCGGTGCTATGGATGAAATTTTTCGAATAGTCCACTTCCTAGAACCAAAGGACGACAAGCCACCGAATACGACACTCATCGCTGAGATTGCTACCCATGCGAACAAGTACGATTGCATCAGAGCAGTGCGCCCGCGCACGATAAACTGGATACGCAGCCTAGATTTAAGGTCACTTCCTCTGGGGCCAGCGGATATTGGCTGTCTTCTTCTGTCAGCTTTTCTGTTCCAAGACCAAGAGAGCTTTTCATTCTTCTCTATTCGTGCGCAAAAGTCGATGACTCTAGGTGACATCGACCATTGGGAGAGCAACGAACTATTGCAGTCACCACTGTTCCCAGCAGAAATTGAAAGTAAGTTTTCTTATTTGTTCCGCCATTTTGGCTAAAGTCTGACCTCACGACAAAAAGACACTCTCAGGCATAGAGTCGAATTACTATCCGACAAATTCTTCGGGTTCTTGCAATCAGCTGAAGTATCACTCTACTCCCAAAAGGGCGGCCTTCTTATGGATGGTAAATATTGCCCGAAGTGTGAGCGAACACACCCGAGTAACGCCAAAAGATGTCACCCCTGTGCATTTCAAATCGAAGAACGCAAATACTGCAACAGTGACTTGAGACTAGCTTTATACGTTAGCGAACTGGGCCGAGCAAACCTACGGCCAACCTCACAGGCAGGGTTAAGCAACCGCTCGGCAATGGTTCTTCTGGAGAAGATAAAGGCGTTCGCTGCTTCGTTAAAATCAAATCACAGTTGCAACGCTGGGGATGACTGCCCGTTGAAGGTGACGGTATCCTATTGTGTCTTGGCTTTTGAGACTTTTATGAGCGAGACCCCAGGTTTAAAGCTGTCAGATTTCCAATGATCACGACATCAACGGAAAAACCTATTGCACCAAGTCGTTTTCCTGTATCGGGGGTATAGTAGTTGAATGCTTTTAGTGAACTTTCTATAACTGTGCCGTGACGTTCAAGCGTGTATCTCATGTCAATATTCCAACTTACATGTTTCTGTTGTCAGAGGTGTTTCAAACCCTTCTGTTCGTCTCTATCACCTAGTCGGGGAATTTTCCAGGCATGGGATATGTTGTTAGGAAACCTACCTTAGCTACACAAATTGAAAGTAAGATGCACCCTGACATCAAAAGAACTAGGAACCAAAAAGTAAAAAGAAAAGCCCCTTTCACCAGGTCGGGCACCTAAAACAGAAAGTCCCCAGCCTGTATCAAGCCCAAACATGACTCAACAACCCATCCATCGCATCTGAAACCACCGAAAACAAGAAACCAAGCAGTAGCAAATGACTCACTTGCTCAAAGTACAGTCCATCTCTGCCGATCCTCTCCAGGATCAAGCTAAGTCTCTTGCCATCTTGTCAACCAACAGCCTACCCTGATTTGCAGTAAAATTAAACAGTTGATTGGATTTGATCCTAGCTACAAATCAAAGCAGAGCTGTGACAGCTTACAGGGATTCACGCTCGTAGCTTTCGCGCTGCGCCATGAACAGACAGGGTTAGCGGTCCGAAGGCGAGCTTAGAGATAAGCTAAACAAGGCCTAGGCATAGCCTTCTTGGTGTGGAGCTTGGGTGGCTGGTAGCCTTGTAGATCGGTTCAAGGTCTGTTAGTAACGGTATACTGAGGATGGATTCTATGAAAATGAGGGAGATAAAATACTTAAAAATCAAAACAATATAATATACATATTTATTCATTATCTATCTGTTTGCTTTTTCTCTGTACCTTAACGGCGCAAAGTATATCGGGGTATCTAGATAGATAGCCCAGTATACCTATGTACCCCCATAGGTAGGTACAATACATCCATGTCAGCCAACAACAACAACAACAACCAATAACAACCCCCCGGAACGCTACACACAAGACGATCGAAAAAATCAGCAAAGAACTTTAGTCCGTGAGTCATGAGGCTCTAAGGCTCTGAGCCACGCTGAGACTGAGATGGAGCACTCCGTTCTGACTTCTGTGCCACTCACTGGTGGGTCAATCCTTCCGATCCACAGCGGAAGGCTGCCTTTTGCCTGAGCTCATTGACCAACAGCCACCAACAGTCAACGCTGATCGTTGACTATGACTAGGCAGAAAAAGAAATGTCAGACATGTGAGGTCATGCAATATGCCGGTAGAGCGGAGAGCTGATGCCTGGGCAGGCTGAGAAGGGGGGGGGGGGGGGATATAAGGAGGGATGGTTTCGCTGTCAAGAAGAGAATGTTCAACTCACTCAAGCAAATCCATAATTCTGTTTGAAGTTCTGCGAATAGTTAAATTCGCAGACATTTTCCTCTTTCAATATTTTTCGATTTTTCAAAAGTTCCTTATCTGAAAATTATCCAACCATGACGCAGGTATCTGAGGAAGTTCCTAAGAAAGAGGAGGGAGTTAATCCTCCTCAGAACGAGACGCAGGACGAGAAACCTGGTAAGTAAATCCATCCTCCTTAGAGAGCCAGAAAAACCATGCTAACTTCGACCAGAAGAAGAGAAGCAATACGCCCCCGTCGGCACCATCTGCGACGTGCAAAACCTCTATCAGACGAAACCCGACGAGAACGATTGCACGTCATGGTCAAAAGAAATGCCCAGCGACCTGCCCGTGGCGGTCGAAGACGCCGAGTCCGCACAATACGCGCTCATCCTCCGCAAGACGAAATGCTACGACGGGCTGAAGAGTCTCACAATCCACTCGGTGGTCGTGCAGAGCGAGCCCCTGAAGAAGTTCCTGGGGAAGGTGCTGGACGGATATCCTGGCGTGACGATGACGCTGGAGCGGGTTGAATTCACGAAGCCCTTCGCGCCTCTCGTGCACCGATGGGAGGACTTCAGCAAGGCGCGCGAAGAGGAAGAGGACGCGACGACGAAGAAGCACGCGGATCTGTTCTACTCGATCCTCGAGGAGGAGCTGCGGGACGTGATTGCACGGAAGAAAGACCACGTCCAGCAGGGCGTCATCACGCATAAGCTCCTCTGGACGATCTTCGAGCCCGACGACGTGGTCATCAGCTCGATTGGTGGCCGACAGTGCGGATTCCATTATTCCAGTGGATCCGTGGATTGCGAGTCGGGAGACTACGAAGTGAACGTGAAGCACATTGATTTTGACGGGGAGGACTTCGGATTCAAGTATAAGGAGTTCAAGATCCCTTACTTCGTGGGTACGGCGCCCATCACGTCTTTGACCGCGTTCCCTCTGCGATACCACCCCGAGAAGGCCGCTATCCGGGAGGCATTGGTGGCCCGCGGAAAGGTGTGGGAGCAGCACAGGGGGTACCACTACAAGAACTATGAGGGGACCGCGGTCTCGTGCGGCAGGGATGACGAGGAGAGCAAATACCACGTCAAGAGTCGCATCATCATCGACGCCGAAGGGTTCAATGTTTTCCATCCCACCGAGACTGTCAGCATCGACGACACGATTCGCGGGGAACTTACCGACGACCATCGCCTGGTCACGGCGCCCACGGTACACGGATACTCCTTGAAAGACAAGGAATGGCTGCGGTTCTACCTGGACGCAACGTCCGATATCAAATGGGATTCGAACGCCTTCGAGTCCCTCGTCCTCCCCACGGAGCAAGCGAACCTGAAAGACCTGATTCTCGCCTTCGCCAAAGCCCAATCCAAGCAACTCGACAACTTCGACGACGTCGTGCAAGGCAAAGGCCGCGGGATCGTCATGCAGCTCAGCGGCCCCCCGGGTGTCGGAAAGACGCTGACAGCCGAGAGCGTGGCCGAGGTGATGAAAGTGCCCTTGTACGTCATGAGCGCGGGAGATCTAGGAACCAGCGCCGACACGGTGGAGCGGCGACTGAAGAACATCCTCCGCATGATCCCCAAATGGGGCGCCGTGCTGCTGCTCGACGAGGCGGACGTGTTCATGGAAGAGCGGACCGCCACCGATCTGGAGCGGAACGAGCTGGTCTCGATTTTCCTGCGCATGCTGGAATACTACGAGGGTATCCTCTTCCTGACCACGAACCGTGCCGAGCGCATCGACCCTGCTTTCGAGTCGCGGATTCACGTCTCTCTCGTGTACAAGGAACTGGACCAGGCTGCGAGACGGCACATCTGGGCGCAGTTCTTGGGTCGGAACACGTCCACATTCACGGACGAGCAAATGGACAGCATGTCACAGGTGGAGCTCAATGGTCGGCAGATCAAGAATGCGCTCAAGACGGCGAATCTCCTGGCATGGTCGCAGGGAACGGAGGTTGGGTATGAGCACGTGAAAACAGTGCTTGACCTTCGGAAGATCTCCAAGCCTAAGGTGGCTGGTTGAGTGGAGAGACACCTGTTATGAAATGATTCAACGTTAGTACTTTAGATAATGCACCAGTTTCGAGCGTCCTCACCAATTCTATTTGTAAACTGCTCTGTTCCAAAATCTGGATTAGTTATATATACTGAAGCGAGCCACCTAGGTAAATGGTAAATAAACATAGAGCCAAAAGGAGTAGACAAGAAAGCCATTAAGACCAATGACTACACATGCAGACAGCAAATGCTGCTTTCAACCTGCGGATTGGATTGACAAGGAATCAGGCAAGAATATATACAAGTGAATAAGTGGACAGGCCAAAAAAGCTCTATGACACCAGAAAGACGCGAATAGAAAAGCAAAATTTGACGACTCGTGAGAGTTACGTCAAGGTAGAAGAAGTGTTTGTGGTATATTCCCACAACTCCCAAACAGGAACAGCAGAACCCGCGTGAACGACATTAAGAATGATATATAGGTTGAACCAACTGGGAAACTAATTGAGTTGAACGTAGTTTGCTAGACAGGTGTTAGTGTATGGACACACACACACAAAAAAAAGAGGCCTGCAGTTTTGGTCCGAAAGCTTACCCGGAAATTGTCCCTCGCGGCCGTCAACACGGCCACTCCACCATTCGTTTTGGTTGTCCGTCCTTTGGACAATCTCAATGACATCACCTGCGGAGAAGCTGAGGTCTCCATGCGCCTGCGCTTCGTAGTCGTATAGAGCCGTAACCGTCTCGACTTGTGCGGCGAAACGGGCCGGCTTGGGCTTAGGAGGCGGAGGAGCGGGCTTTGATTTGGCGGCGGCGACGAAGCTGCTGCCGGAGCTGGCGGCGGAGGTATAGGGGGGCGGAGGGTTTTCCACGACGTCGGGGTCCTTCTGTCGCGGAGCAAAGCGCTCCTTGTTTTCGTTGGCCATTTTGTCCTTGGGGCTGAATTTCGAGTTCTGTCGGCCCAGGCCCTTGGTCTTGAAATGAACAATGGTGAGCTCCTCGGCGCGCTCCTTCACGTCGCCTCGCTTGTTCTCGAACGCCTCCTCGACATCCAGCGTCAGATCGAAGTATCCAATGTTTATCCCTTGCATTCTCTCGTGCAGCGTGTAGAAGACGTTCAGTTGCATGTAGTAGAAGGACTGGAAGAGCGGGCGGATGAACTCGGCTTCGAGGGCAAACAGCTTGGGTAGCTCGTCCTTCATCAGGTCGTTGTAGTAGTTGTATTCCTGCGTGGCCTGCTCGACGTCGTTCTCCGCCTTGTAGAGCGCCTTCTCGTCCTTGAGCGACTTGTCCTTCTTGTCCTGGAGCTTCTTCAGAGAGTTGCGATGTCGGTCGTAGTCCAGTTTCTTGTGATCCCGCTTCACCGCGACCTTCCGAATAACCTTAATCACTTCTAGCAGTTGATCAGCCGGGCTGATGATCCGGGTTTCGATCATTTCCAATTCAGGCGCTAGTGACTCCTGAAGATCGTGCACGATGGCCTCGTATTCCTCACAGGCCTTGATCCCTTCGGGATTGCCCTCGATCGTGTACGAGCTGGGGTCGGAAGCCCGCCCGGAGATGGGTTTGTATAATTCGGTCATGGCCTTGGAGAATTCGATCTGGTGAGTCAACATGCCTAGCGGAAGGGGGGAGAAAGTTAGCCGGATGCGCCTGGGCAATCAAGAGGAAAAGAAGCCGCATCATACCATTAATGGCGTCGAAGTATTTCTTCGACTCGTCGTGGAGTTTTTTGGTCTCCTTCTCGAGTTCCTGGAAGCGACGCTCGGCGTCGCTGTAGACGGCATCCTTTGTGTTTTCGCCGATGTTAAAGCGGGTTTTGAAGGTCTGCGGCGCCCGAACCAGGCTTTTCTGAAAGCCCTTCAAACTCATCTCGAGATCGTTGCGGAGGCCGGCGGAAGTGAGTAGTTAGGTGAGGGGGCGTGGCAGCGACTGCGTTAGGAAGAGCACGGAAAGGGGATACGGAGGGTTTGGAGAGGGGAAAAGAAGGCAGAACAAAAAGCGACCACGGAACGAAGAGGCAAAGACAGGCGGAGGTGGGGGGGGGAAAGCACTCGTTTGGTCGCCGCGACGTTCGATCGGGCAAAGGTTTTGAAGACCAACCGGTGACGGTTAGACTGCAGTTCGTCTCGGCGTGGCTCAGCTGGGCTGAGAGTCTCCGACTATGACATAAGAGACGCCCTACGCTGTGGCTGAGATTTCCGTGGTTGCTGGGAGGAACCCCTGCTGGGGAGTGGATAGGGGACAGAGTTGGTGAACAACTACGGAGTATGTAGACGGAGGAAGGAAAGGAAAGGAAAGGAAAGAATGCTACCTCAGACAGAGTCAAACAAATTGACAAGAATAACTATACTCTGGGTATTACTCCGTATGCTCTCCTGAAATGCCTATCAGAGGGATGGTCGTTAGGCACCAGAGTATCCAGATTCCAGCACTCCGTAAGACGGAATGCTAGCCGGCTAGTTCAATAATTCCAATCATTCGATGGTCCATGGAGTCTGAAGTCTGACGTGACCATTCCGGTCTTTCCCTGATTTTCCTTTGCTTTCCTTTTGGCTTGTCTGGAATCTGACTGACTTGGTAGAATGGCACTTACGGAGTAGGCATTCAGATGGGGAACGCTGCCTATGTCCGTGTCCATCTTGGCTGGGCTGGAGTTATCTGAGCTGCAGGGCTGATATGCAAGGTTATTGGAATAATTGGAATTATTATATGGAGTACTACATAATCTCTTTCCCATCGTGAGACTGACAGTCAGGCGGTTTTCCAATGGTCGGCGGAGACGCGGAGTATATACCCTCATATACATACATGATACGGGTCAGTCTGATGCCTGAATATAAGCGACAGAACGCCAATTAATGAGATACAGAAGACCAGATCAACACAATCTATCATATCAATGCTATCATTCACAACCACATCAACTCAAGAAATTAATACTATACCTAACTAAACACCGACCCCGACCCCGAGCCATCAGATAACTCCGATCGGGCTTAGCGCTCGGCAATAGCGACGATGAGATAACCGGAGCCAAACTTTTTTCCCTCCGTCTTACTTACTCTTACGCCCTTCGCTGTCATCATCATCATCCATCCATCAGCATCAACCATCAACTGTCCCCTCGTGCATGGTTCAGTTGCTTTATCTTCATTATGTCTAGTGTCGCCCCCTCTGCCTTGAGACAGGCTTCGCGAGCCTATGCTCGTCGTCTCTCCCTGACGCAGACTGCTTCCCTTTCCTCGACTTTCCCGCGGCGAGCCCTCGCCACTCCCTCCCGACGCACCTACGTCTCCGAGACCAAGGCTGGAAATGCCCAGGTCAACGTGGATACCGCCATCAAGCAGGAACAGAAGGAGTTCATGAAGCAGACCGGCGTGCAGCCCCAGAAGGTCGAGCTGCCCGGCTCTGGCATCTCCGGCGATGCGTCGATGAGCCCGACTGCCGGCATCTTGAAGCAGGCGACCGTCATGGACCAAGGAACCCGACCCATCTACCTCGATATGCAGGCGACGACGCCCACAGACCCCCGGGTCCTGGATGCCATGCTTCCCTACCTGACCGGCATCTACGGCAACCCCCACTCGAGAACCCATGCGTACGGCTGGGAGTCGGAGAAGGCGGTCGAGCAGGCGCGGGAGCATATCGCGAAGCTGATCGGCGCCGACCCCAAGGAAATCATCTTCACCAGCGGCGCGACCGAGAGTAACAACATGAGCATCAAGGGTGTGGCCCGATTCTTCGGTCGCTCCGGCAAGAAGAAGCACATCATCACCACCCAGACCGAGCACAAGTGCGTCCTGGACAGCTGCCGACATCTCCAGGACGAGGGATTCGACGTCACATATCTGCCCGTGCAGAGCAACGGGTTGATTCGCATGGAGGACCTCGAGGCGGCCATCCGCCCCGACACGGCGCTGGTCAGTATCATGGCCGTCAACAACGAGATCGGTGTCATCCAGCCCATGGCCGAAATCGGAAAGCTGTGCCGCTCCAAGAAGATCTTCTTCCACACGGACGGTGCTCAGGCCGTGGGCAAGATCCCCTTGGACGTCAACAAGCTGAACGTGGACTTGATGTCCATCTCCAGCCACAAGATCTACGGCCCCAAGGGAATCGGTGCCTGCTACGTACGCCGCAGACCTAGGGTCCGTCTCGAGCCCATCATCTCCGGAGGTGGCCAGGAGCGTGGTTTGCGCAGTGGCACCATTGCCCCTCATCTCGTGGTCGGCTTCGGCGAGGCCTGTCGACTCGCCATTCAGGATATGGAGGTAAGCTGATCGCGTTTCTCTTTCTTTCTTTCGTTCATTCTGCGTTCGCGGCGATGATTAAATGCTTCATTTCTTCTCAACCTTTCTGAGGGTGTATGGGAGTAGCTGCACGCTTTGGCGTGTTCCCATCGCTTCTGATGTACGTAGCAGGGGTGATGAGCCGAGGTTTTGTCGGGACAATGTTTGGTCGGAGAGCAGAAGGACCGTATCGCTAACGGTTGCCATCAGTACGATAACAAGCACATCGAACGCCTGTCGAAGCGTTTGTCCGACGGTCTTCTGTCGATGGAACACACCGCTCTGAACGGCGACCCCGAGCACCACTACCCTGGTTGCGTCAACATCTCCTTTGCCTACATCGAGGGAGAGTCTCTCCTGATGGCCCTGAAGGATATTGCTCTGTCGTCGGGTAGTGCCTGCACGTCCGCCTCGTTGGAGCCGAGTTACGTTCTCCGTGCGCTGGGCAGCAGCGACGAGAGTGCCCATAGTAGTATCCGATTCGGCATTGGCCGATTCACCACGGACAGCGAGATTGACTACGTCCTCAAGGCGGTGCAGGCTCGGGTGCATTTCCTGCGCGAGCTGAGCCCCTTGTGGGAGTTGGTGCAGGAGGGTATCGATCTCAACACGATCGAGTGGAGCCAGCACTAATTTGAAGCGAGGGACTTGGCATGGTAAATTTGAAGGCTATGTTTTGTAATTCCGAATGACTGCCAAAAGCAAGGGAGTCGATCGTTCATTGCGTTTTTACTTCGAGATATCTACGGGATGGCGTTGGATGTGTAACAACAATAAGCGGACGAAGACTAGTCTGTACAGAATGCAATAATCAATAGATTTTCTCCATCTGTATATTGTATATGATTGTATGTATGGCAGACAGGATCTGGAGTATACCCCATATTCGTTGCTATGCTACGAGTAAGCAGTCCAAATAAGCAGCTCCGCCCGGTTCACCGCAGACCCGAACGGGGTGGCGTGGGTGCGAGCGAGAAGACCTCTTAGTTCGCCTCCTGCTCGCTTAATCCCCCGAAATCGCACCCACGGCTCAGTCTGGCCGGTCTCCGGTTCATTCTCTAGCACTCACGCTAGTCCGCCTCCTGGGCCACCCCTTTCGCCTGCACCCAATGTTGCCGCTGGTGCAATTGTCAAGATCATGCTGGAGATCGAAGTATACATCGCCTAGTGAGCCTTCTGGATCCTCCGTCCATGGATATATAGCACCTCGCCATACATCTTCCTGTCTGGTCCTCCAATCTCAACCACCGCCATCGATCCCTCGCCATTGTCCGTCAGTCGTCTGGGCCCCAATGGCCGCCCTCGCCGCCGTCACCCAAAATGATGCCTTTTGCCATCTATTCCGTGCTCTATAGTCACTGGCTGGCCCACCGGTCCTTAGTCAACGGTCCTACCTCTTTGCTGTGATTGACTGCCACGATAACGGAGAACTCTGCCCCTGGTCGCAAATTCTCGGCTCAGCAACTTGTCGGATGACTCTCGGAAATGTCAGAGTCGTCACAGCGAGCTGATTAATTCACTCGTTCCCCCGGTTAATCTCCGTGGTTGTGCCGCAGTCTGGAAGGACTCCCCTTGTCTTTTTGTGCCGGACAAGCCGATTGTCGGTTTTGTGTCGCCTGAGTGTTTTTCGCTCCTCGTGTCCCTCTTTCTTTCCCGTTCTCGTTGCGTGTCTCTTTCTTCTTCTGTCTTCCCTGCCTCATCTTCTATCCACATCGAGCATCGGCTGAGACTGAATTCCTGCATACGTTCATATTCTTGCGTCATTGGAACCCTGAGTTTGCTTCTCTCGAGTTCAGCGTCTTCGGATCAGGATCGAGTATTGAGAGTTCGATTCTCTCATACCCCGAAGACATCATAATAAGCTTCTCATCTGGCAGGAAGTACCCTGCCGTGCGCGTGTTCGTCGAAGTTTGATCCCACAGAAGTCATCTGTCTACGGTCACACGACCACTTAGCCGCCGGGGATCGATTGTTCTTGAACACACAGGAGTCTATCCTCTTTCCAGCTTTATCCCAGTTGGGTGAACTTTGGAGCTTGGTGTCCATCCCGTTCAGATCCAGCGGTCGATGACATGGTTCTGAGTGACGTTTGATTTTGAACGACATCACATTGCATACTTGGGTTGCTGCACCTTATTTACGGCAGTTTGTTCATCGTTGGTGTCTTGACAATTCGGAAATATACAGCGGATTGAGATATTCTGTTCATTCACAATGCTTCCCCCAGTCCCAGCCTTAGCCGACTATGGCATTTCGCCAAGTCATGGCTTTCTTCTACCCGAAGCTCCCCTGGAACACTTGCCTGATCCCTACTACGCCAAATGGGAATGGACGGCGCAAAACATGCAGTCCCTGCTACTGAGCAGGAGAATCCGTGAGGTCGTCGACCGCATGCCAATGCTGTCTACTGTTTACCTAGCATCTGAAAGTGAATGGAGGCGGGCATATGTGGTGTTGGGCTTTATTCTGCACGGATATGTCTGGGGTGGCAACAAGCCGGCTGAGGTATGTGATTGGCTCAACCACACCATGGATTTGTACTGATGTTTTCCAGAAAATCCCACCCCAGCTCACAGTTCCCCTCTTCGAAGTATGCGAACACCTCGAACTGCCCCCTGTAGCAACATACGCCGGAGTGTGTCTCTGGAACTACAAGCCCATTTTCCCGGACGAGCCACTCGACGATCTTCACAATATGGCGTGCATCAATTCATTCACTGGTTCCTTAGACGAACAATGGTTCTACTTAATATCCGTGGCTATTGAGGCCCGCGGTGGTCCGGCTATCCCGTTGGCGCTGCAAGCAATCACCGCCGCCCGGGATGGAAATACCGTGGTTGTGACCGAGAGCCTGCAACGGCTCGCAGAGATTATCGATGAGGTTGGATCCCTGCTAGAACGGATGTACGAGCACTGCGATCCTTACGTGTTCTACCATCGCATCCGGCCCTATCTTGCCGGGAGTAAAAACATGGCCGATGCCGGTCTTCCTAACGGCCTCTTGTACGACAACGGGACCGGAAAGGTCGACTATCGCCAGTACGGCGGCGGAAGCAATGCACAAAGCTCTCTCATCCAATTCTTTGACATCGTCCTTGGAATCGAGCACCGTCCTACGGGAGAGGGTCGTCCGAAGCAGACGGCCGACGAGAAGGAGGGCGTCGCCGGAGCCCCTCGGCACGGGTTCATCCAGGAGATGCGGTCCTACATGCCTGGACCGCACCGTCGGTTCCTAGAGCACGTGAACGCCGTGGCCAATATCCGAGAGTACGTGGAAGATCGCAAATCCGATAAGGCGCTGAGCATCGCGTATGACGGATGTCTGTCCATGTTGCGTGTCCTACGCGACAAGCACATCCAGATGGTCTCGCGATACATCATCATCCCGTCGCGGGAGTCGAAGCCGCGAGCTCCGAGAGCCACCAGCCCGCGACGACACGCACCGGCCATGAACCTAGCCAACACGCGAAACGCCGACGGCAAGACCGACAACAAAAGGCTGCGAGGCACAGGAGGAACCGCGCTCATTCCGTTCTTGAAACAGGCTCGCGACGAAACGGGCGAGCCAGCCATCGACGCGTGGGCGCAGCGGCTGCTCAGCGACCGTCCAGCGGAGACCTTCGTCTCGCTTAGCAAAGTCGGCGAGAACCACGACGGCAATCTAGAAGTGGTGGGACTGTCGGGGACGTGGACGGCGGACGACAGTGAAGGAGGCATATGTCATTGGTGATGGTATATCGACGGAACGATTTGTTCCTATTTTTTACTGTTTTTAGATGGAGTGGTTCAGCGATATAGCATTCTATGATTTTAAGACCAGTTAGAGCGCATGTTCAGCGCCAGAGGCGCCAATGCAAGATTCCAGACTCGACTCACTTACGAGGTAATTCAATTCAACCCAAAAACGAGTTATCCCAGTAAACCCGGTGTTGTAGCCATGACGTACGTGAGACCCTGCGTCATGCAAGTTGCGTCATTGGCTCAGGGCGCCATCACCAGAATGACGTCATGCCCGTGTCACCAGGCACAAAGTAGATATAAATCCCCAACTTCACCAACAACGAACATCTACAACAATAACCAATTGATCCCATCTACTGTATTAATTAACCTACAATCTAATCAGAAACAATCTCAACATGTCCTCCGAAAACCCCTCCACTCTCAAGTCCTACGTCGACTCCGCCACTGGCCTCGCCCAGCGCGCCATGGGCACCGTGACCGGCGACTCTTCCACCCAGGTACAGTACACCCCTCTCTTATATCTTATCCCTTCAACCCTAAACCCACCACTAACAACATCCCCTCCAGGCCTCAGGCGAATCCACCCAAACGCAAGCGGCCCAAGAACACGCCGCCAGCCACACAACCACCAAACTGGGCTCCGTGACCGCGGACCCTAACACGGGCGCGACGGCAACGGACCACCCGCAACGAGACACCGGGTCCTGGGACCAAACCATCGGATCCGCGAAGGAATCGCTCGGCAATCTGACGGGGTACGAGGGCCTGCGACGCGAAGGCGTAGAGCAGAATGCGCGGGGCAAGGCGACTGAAGCAGAGGGCCAGCTGCGCGACTGGGGCGAGGGCATGAAGGATCGGGCGCAGGGGGGGCTAGGCAAGGTAGCTGCGGCGGCGAAGGGGGACCGCGAGGAGGAGAGGAAGTGGGAGGAGATGCATGATCAGGGGAAGGTGCAGCAGCGGGGGGCGGAGGCGGATATGGAGAGACGGGCTTGATTGAGTGCTTTTGATTTGAGCGGGGGCTTGGAAGATTGATTGATTGATTGGGATTTACGGGGGAACGTTTTTGTTCTGTTCTTATGGATATGAGTTACGATTATTGATGGCGTTGTATTATATCGATATCCAAATCGCCGATTGAGATTTTCATATTGCATTCTTATAATATTTCGATGTAGACGCTTTGTTATGGATCTGTGTAGAAGGTATCCGGTGCTACCCAGGGAATCTGAACAGTCAGATCTAAGACTTACTGCACACCTTGTATATTTGAACGACAAGCATTAAAGCAGAGGCCTATCAACAAAAGCAGTAATCGAGATCCACATACTTCAGTCCTCGAACTCAAGTATAGATATCGACTTTAGCGTACTAGTTTTATCATGACACGCTTTCAGAGAGCCTTCCAGCTTATGATAATTGGGTCAATTACAGTTCCATGTCTCTAAAAGGTAGAACATAATCCGGTTTACCGAAGAGCGTCGATGTACGACGCCGACACCGTCGGGCTTTGCGGGTTCAAGCCCCTCAAGGAAAGCACTTAACTAACGTCTTCATTTTCGTGTCAGTAAATAGAGATCGAATCGTCCAAGACACGGGTAGCATAGGGACATTCGAAATGCGGGCGAGAGGGCAGGATGGAGTCTACTGGGAGGCTTAACGGGATAATGACTGTAATGGTGTAAATGAATGGATGGTTTGGGCAATCTACCCCAGAAAGCTGAGATCTATTGCGACAAAGACGCCTCTTTCTCGCATAGATCTAGGTAAGGTATAACAAATTCGTAGTCCAATCAACTTATAGGTGCAGACGTCGCCAAAACCAGATTGTAACCTCAACATTCAACATTGTGCCAAAACCCACTAATGTACCTAGGCAGTGGTCAAGTGGCTATGACGTAAAACCTGAATTCTTTTCCGGGTTGCGCTCAAATGGCATCCTTCTAGTTTTTTTTTTTTTTTTTGACGATATCGCTATTGAAGTAGAAGGAGACATAGTTGTGTATTTTTATAACATAGAGGTTTGGAGAGTGCTGGATTGTAGTTAAATAAATTAGCATAGAGAAGAACTATTCGCTTCTACTGAATATAGTATGGATCGCGAATATGTATTCAGGCTCCCCAGTTATTATGTTGAAACGAAAGGAACCGGTTGAGTGATGAAAGAGGCTAAAAAAGAAGACCCCGAGGGCCAAGAGACCACAGAGTATGGAAAAAGTGTGGGGGAAGAGAAATCCACGGCAGAGTCTAGGCCGACGACCATGGAACCTCAAGTAGTCTAAGCGAAGATAGCATCACTGGACCAACTAACCCCAAACACATGGGATTCAGCCCGGTCCGGTTTTTTGGCCGCCAATACGGGGTATGACGATCAGCAGCCATTCTCTCGAGTGACTCTCTCCACATCGGATCTCGGGAAGACCAAGGGAGTATTTCTCCGTCTTGCGCTTAGTATTTACTTATTTCCTGGCACAAACTTTCGCCTTAAGACATCGGGCTATTTACTGCACTTTATTTTACTCGCGGGCTTCCCTCCATCTCCTTCCTCTGTCATTGAGTCCCAGTCCCAGTCCCTGTCCAAGTTCAGTCCCAGTTCAGTCCCAGCGTCTTCTCGCCCATCATGAAATTCGCCTGGATTGTCGCCGTTCTCTCCACCACGGCCTTGGGAGCTGCCGTTGAGAACGAGCAGCACGCCAAACGAGCCACCGCCACCGGCGACGAAGTCAACTGGTCGTCGCTGGGTAATGCCATGTACTTCTATCCCTCATCCCTTCAATTCCTCTCTGCGTGTCACACCTACTAATCTACAAAAACAGCCACTCCCTCTCCCTCCACCTCCCAACTCAGACCGCCAACCTGGACAACATTGACGCTCCTCCCCGCGCCTTAATCCCCAAGATCGTATCAGCGGTGCCTCCCTCCGCACTGGCCCAGCTGGTGGTGCCCGCCCAGCGGGCCTCGCTGGCCAGCGAGTTCAAGGCGGGCAAGACGCCCGACTGGTACACGTCGCTGCCGACGGACGTGAAGAGCTACCTGTCTGTGGTGAAGAAGCAGATCGCGGACGGGGCGCTGACGGCGCCGCCGAAGAAGGCGGCGCAGACGGGGCCGGCCAGTGCGGATGCGTCCAGCACGGGCGGCAGCGCGGCGTCGGCGACCTCTTCGGGGGCCGCGGCGGGAGGGGCTCAGCCGACGGGGCTCGTGGTGGGAGGAATGGGGGCGTTGGGCGTGCTTGGGATTGCGTTGGCCCTGTAGGAGGATTCTACGGAGTACGGATACAGTCCGGCTACAAGGGATCGGCGAGGGAGTGGCAGTTGCAGCTAGGGGGGGGGAGCGGGGGAGTTGCAAGGTCGCTTTCTCCGGTGATGGAGTGATTGATTGATTGATGGGAATGGGACCATGCCTGTGTCTATGTCTACGTCTACGTCTACGTCCAAGTTTCATGATAATGACGAATGTCCGAGGGATCTATCTGTCTTACTGAGGGGAAGCACCGGGCAGTAGATTGCCAGGACGTCCATCCTAGTCCAACTACGTATCTGGCTGCATGTTTGGGGCCGCAGAAACAACACTCAAGCTTTAAGTGGAGCTCTGGCAAGTGAGACATTAATATAATTTAATCAAGGCATCGTACAGCCCGGCCGAGAGTGCCAGAGCCTTGTTGCGATCATATGAAGGCGGGGATACAGGTCAGACAGAGAATAGATGGACCTGACAAACTACCCGATGCGGTATGCATTGCGTGCCTGGTTTTGGCGAGGCTGCGATTGGCCAATGTCGCACTCTATAGACGCGGTGGGCCGACCAGGAACCAATGCCAGGGCCGACAGGAACGACCCAAAAACAAGCTCGGGCGGCGATTCACATGTAGGACGGTCGGTCCGAGGTGCTGAAGCCAGGATCGACGGCGGCAGTTCCTGAGCGGGTGACTTGGCAAGCCCTACTTTATGCGGGGTTTACAGACCGAGTATGGGACGCGGTGGATTTCTTATCCACTGCGCGGCACGGGGGATACGAAGGCCGCTGTTCACATGGGCCCATTTCTTCTTATCTCTGTCTCTGCTCTGACTCCGTACCCCGGATTGCAATCCTCGAATCCCCCGCCTCTCGTTTTACATGGGGAATCTAAGACATACAGACCCATCTGCATCCTCGGGTGACCTGCTGGCGGGCCTGCCTAGCGTTGGGGAGCCGGCAGCGGGTGAGAAATGACGGAATCGCTCGAATTAAGGGCGAAATCAAACATGTCGCAGGCCAGACCGTAATTGGGGCAACGCTAACACCTGTCGAATGAGATGGGAGGGATCTGAACTGCCCTGGTGGCGGTCTTTTTTTGGCTGGAATGCGGCCTCGACCGTGTTGGATCCTGCGTTTTAGGGCCTATCTACGGGGTAACTAAACCATGGGAGACGAGGGAAAACCCCCAAACTGTAATTCAAAGGAGATAAATAACAATAATCATTCAGAGACAAGGCGGGGTTCATCCTTAAAACGGGGCCTTAATTTCAACCACGGCGACTTCTTCTGGTCTACTTATAAAACCATCTGGGTTGAACGTGGTCGTCAGTTATCGTCTCCAGCCTAACCTCTCTGTCTGCATTTCATTCGAGCATCCCAAGTCCAGTCCCCCGGTATCAATCATCGTATCACCCCTCCTTCAAGATGCGTCTCTTCAAGTACCTCATTTTTGCTGCTCCTTTGGCCCTGGCCACCCCCAACCCGAACCCGGACCCCAACCCGGTGGCTGCCCCGACTCCCGGCCTTCTCTCTGACCTTCCCCAGATCCTCGATGCAGTCAAGGATCTGCTCAGCAAGGACACGCTGAACGATCTGCAAGTCATTGTGAAGGGCGGAGCGGTGCTTCTGGGCGGCGACACCCCCAAGAACCTGCAGAAGTTGCTCTCTACCAAGAACATCGACAAGCTGCAGAATCTTGTGAACAATGCCGACACGCTGCTGACGCCTCACTTCGTCAACGACACCACGACGTTGATCGAAGATGCCACTCCTGTAAGTTCCACTCCATCTCTATCTAGCCTTCGATTTAGTTTCGTGACTAACGGGCCCTAGCTTGTCTCGAATATCTCGAAACTTCTGGGTGGACTACTGGGCTCTTTGATTTGATTTCCTTCTCTACCAGCTCGATCAAGCAGGCAGGAAAGGCAGACAAGATAGGCAAACAGATGAGATGAGAATAAATGACATGACCGGCAATTGAATGGCATATGTATATGAATGAAATTAAGAAATGACATTGAAATAAACCCAAGACCCAAACGCTAGCTTAGACGATTGAAAAAGTAAAATAAAAAAACAAGCCAAACCACTATGGGAAACCAGTTAAAGATGCTAACTAAACCACATTCAAACGCTTCCGTAAATCAGCCAAATAGTACTGCAACGCATACGATCTCGTCGACTGAGGCAACGCCGGATAAATCGCCACCGAGAACCCCATGGCCGTCCGATACAGGCCCCTCGTCGACATCGTCGACTTCAGCCCGTACGCCTCTCTGATGCGCGGCGGGAGCATTTCGATCGTCGCGACCCGCATCAGCGGCTTCAGCATATTTACCCACCTGGGCAGATCCTTGCGCTCGAAGAGCTCCTGCGCAAAGCGATGCGCATCCGCTGTCACCGTCAACTGTTCGATCTGGTCGTCCCAGTATTTCCAGAACGCCTGGCGATTCTCGGGCCACATGCCCGTCGGCGTGCCCAGGGCATGCATGAGGAGGGTGAACTCGGCGTAGGCCTGCTCCGCGGTGCGGTAGTTGACGCGTCCGTAGACCCGCTGGTAGAAGTCCGTGGCGGTCGCATAGAGCGTGGCAGAGACCCAGAGCTGGATGGCCGGCGTCGAGGTGTAGGTCTCGCTGGCGCGGTAGGGCGGCTGGCCGCGCTGCAGGAGGCTCAGGAGCGTCTTCTTTTCCTTCTCCGTGCCCAGCACGAGACAGGCGATGTAGCTGAGGGTGGCTTGCAGGGCATCACTGAGCTCTTTGGCCAGCGCGCCCCCGTCGCCGGCTTCGCTGTGGCTGATGCGGTTCTTGATGCCTGGGTAGGCGGCTTGAAGGAGAAGTGCGGATCCGGACCCCGCGAATAGAATGCCCTCTTGGAGAATGTGAGGGAGGATCTCGAGCTTCTCGAGCTTCTCGAAGTCGTCGAGATAGGGGTTTTTGACGGAGTAGTTGGAAGTGTTGGAGGGGGTATGGGTGATTTGGTCGCCGGCGTTTTTCTCGTTGTAGGACATGGTGTGTAGGATAGTATACGATGGATTGATTGTGTTGATGCTAGGTCACTTCCTTCACTTCGTTGACATCCAGGAATGAGGGAACATAGATAACAGCGATTATTGAGAGATGAGACGGTAGGTAGGGTTAGACGGAATCACGAGCTCTTGCAGCACCACTTCCATATCAACCTCGCCTCGACACTTTTTCTCACCTCCAAACCCGAGACCAGAAAACAAATCGCCGTAATCCAGAAAATCCCAGTGGTCATCATCCTCCTCCTCCACCTCTCACCCCGCATCTGAATGAGGCAGTGACTCCGGTGCCCCAACTTTTCTGCCCGGGAAGCGAGCGATGTGGACCCTGTTTCTCCTGGCCCGAAGCTTAAGTCGCGCTCTTAACAACCGCGGTTCTCAATAGTCGTTGCCGATCGTCATCCTATTCCCTCCGCATGTGAACTCCTGCGGAGCCACTGCATCGCCCCCCATTGGCGCGGTGTTCCCCCTCGCTACGGATCGACGGCGTTGCGACGTCGATCTATGCGGAGTGTGACGACGGGCTCCGTTGTCGCTGAGAGCCAGGGAGGGAGAGACAGAGAGGCTACTCCGTAAGAGAGAGAGATCGTCCCAACCCGAAGCGGTGGAAAGCCCGAGGCCCAGAAAATGGAGCCCACCAGAACCCATGCATTTGATGTGCGGTCGCCTCTGTGCGTATTCGGCTGTCTGCAAAATGATGGGATGACGCGGATCTGTCAATTGTTTCATGCATTGTTAGATTAATCAATTGCGAGATCGATTGATTAAACCCTTTTCTCATTCTCTCTCTTATCAATTCTCCTGCCTGCATATGCAGCTACACCCTGCGCACCCACACGCTTACTCCGTACACCCGTGCTAATTTTTAATACTAATATTCGGTCTATCTCCGAATCAATTCTAAATCAGGGGACTGCTGCACCTTCTCGACTCCCGCCGTCAAACACAGAACACCCTCAGAAGTCATGGACGAGAAGAACTATCTCGCCTCCAGGGACGCCAAAAATGCGGTCGGGATCCATCGTGGCCCTCTACCGGATATCGACGGGCATGACCTCGAACACATCGAGACGGTAGACACGATTACTCTAGAGAAGGTCAAGAGAACGCCGACGCAGAATCTCCGACGACATTGGGCCCGGTTCTGGTGCTGCTACGTCTTCTTCAGCATCATTTTCCTCATTATATTCTTACCAATCTTGTACGACCCCTTTCCCTCCAATCTGCACGCTATAGACACTAACGCGGCGACAGTTTCCTGGTCATTATTCCTGCCGTTGCACAAAGAGTCGTGAATACCTCGACGCTGCTTCTGGTCAAGGCCGACGTGATGAAGCCACGACCTGATTCGGTAGAGCTCACGATTGAGTCCGCATTGAAGCTTCCGATTGGAGTTCCGGTGCGAATTGATCCCATGACTTTGGAGCTGTTCAACCGTGACAACAAGGGCGGCAATGGCACTTGGGGGAAGTTGTTTCTGAAGGACTACACAATCAGCGGGAACACGACACTGGGAGTGAAAAATCAGTACACGCCATTGAACGTCACCGAGTGGACGCAGTACGTGCATAATGTCGTGTTCATGAAGCATGGGCCCTTGTCAGTGTATGGGAAGACCACCGCCTATCTAGGGCAACTGAAGAACCATGTTACAATGGACAAGGATATCCCTCAGAACAGTAAGTCGCGACATCAGACCATTGTTGGATTGCCCGTATTGACGCAAAACACAGCTTTGGACTCCTTCGCTGGATTCTCCATCAAAGACACCCAACTACTACTACCTCCTCGAGACGACGGCACCAACCTCATCGCCAACGCAACTCTACCTAACCCCTCCGTCTTGACTCTTGAAATTGTAAGTCTAACCCTTCTCCTCCATTCTGCCCACTCATAGCTGACCCAAACCAGGGCAATACAACCCTCGACGTCAAATCCGGAGACCTCGTCGTCGGCAACGCCACCATCGACAACCTCATTCTACGACCAGGAAACTTCTCGAACCCGGTGCACGGGATCCTGGACCTCCGGGTACTAATCAAGAACCTGCGCACCGTGCTCGCCACACAGATCGAGTCCATCCGAGACGGCTACCTATCCCTCGACACCGTCACCAAGACAGTCGTCTACGAAGGCGTCGAAGTACCGTACTACACACAGGTCATGAGGAACCTAACCATGAACGCAAAGGTGCCACTGGGTGGACTAATCACCAACACGCTCGGCGGGATCCTCCACGGCAACGGCGAAGGCAAGAACATATTCTCCGAAGTCGCCTCCAAAATGAACATGACCGACGCAGGCCAGGGGTTGCTGGGCAGTCTATTATCCCGGGACGAGAGCAGCAGCACAAAGAGCGACGCATCCCCATCCTCAGCTCTTAAGGAGCACGACTTCGAGACCCAGATCTGGGATGATCTGGTCAACGATCCAGGGAAACGCGAAAAAATTCTAGAAATAATAGAGGGCTTGGACTTGTAAATACTACGGAGGTTCAGTTCAGCTTCTTGATTTCCTCTGATGCGATGTGATGTGATTTACGATGTTTGTTTTTTTTTTTCATATTTGTTCATGACTTTGTTTTGTCCCTCCGATTTACCATACGAGAGCAAGTGCAGTACATACTTACATATATCCAGATGTCAAGAGACATCTAGCGACGTTGGCACATACAACAATACCCTATCTATTTATCTAATTAGACGAAATAAACCTGTCCGATTAGCAAACATTTCACATAACCTTTAAAATAGACGCAGACATAGACAGACACAGACCATGGCCCATCACCTAACCCAGTTCAAAAAAAAAAAGAAAAGAAAAATAATCCAAGGAAAACCCCAAAGGGCCCAAAAATGAGTCCTCGTATCGGACCCATCCAGACATACTCAACTCCCGAGCGCCGATCACGGCACAGGTACATACAAGGTCCCATGACCCATCCTATCTACCCCAACCCCAAACTGCCGCTGTTTTGGCTTTTGGATTGATTTTATCTATTTATTTGTGGTCTCGGCTGAGAATAAAATTTGATGCTCACGGGACTACCTTGAGTTTAACTCAAAGCCAATTTTTAAACTCTCAACATTATGGGGTTACCCCGGGGTGTTTTAGGTCGGGTTCTAAAGTTCTATTTATTCTAAGGGAGGGGAATTGGTGCAGGTGAGAAGTTAGTAGAATGTACGCGTACCTATGTGAGTATGTTAGAGATTAAGGCTCGCATGAGAGACGGATATTGTTTTAAGGGCAAGCGTCTAATCATGTTATGACATTCTGAATGCAGAATGCAAACTGTCCATCATAAAATCGGTTAGACTTGGGAGAACGAGGCCCTATAGACGATCACTCTAGACAGTGGTCCTACGTGCTAACTACCAACTGATTTTAAATACTGTGGTAGTTGGACAGGCAGAGAGCTTTTGGGATTGAGTGTACCTATCTATTAGTGTAAATTGTCGAATTGCGTTATGACACTTTTGTTATGGATATAGAGAACTCTTCTTTCGCAGCTATAATAACTTCTGGGTCTCTCATGTAGGTGTTGCATTCTCGGTTTCAAGATTGTTCACCTCTATTCGACACACTAGAGCTCAAGCCAAAGGTAGTTTCCACATCACGGTATCTGCATCCTGAACTGCGGCAGAGATAGACAGCCCTACAAACAAGATCTAATGAAAGTCAGTCGATCAACTCCCATGTTTCAAATTTAGACTCACATTTTATTAACTTTACGTTCTTGATGCCATCAATTCTATCTGACTTGGTGGGGCAGGCGGTTGGATAAAGGTTCATGTTTCAGGGAAACTCCTGTAGATCATGATAATCATGCATATCAAACCATCTCACTTCAAGCTCGCTTCGAAGTTCGAACACGGGAAGAACATTTGGGCCTGGAGATCTTGATACAATCTAAGATCGACAATGCCGATCAGGTACTGACTGAAATATGGCTGATTGTTTCGCATTAGAAGTTCCGGAACCTGCAGGACTGAAGAAAGGGACATCGTTTCATCCTTCATTGCTTATTTGCACAGCGACAGTTCTGAGAAGGAAGGCACTCTATAACTATCCATGATTCCCAATAAAAGATGAAAAGGCCCTCGAATATGCAAGTAATATGTAACTGTTTAATGATAGAGTCAGAGACTACCTAGGGGAAACGCCGCACTAACAGGATACAGCAGCCATTTACGACACAACTAGTCAGAGAAAGAAACGTGGGAACAAGCCCCGTCTGAAGAAAGTGAGAATACGGAATTGTAGGGCCTCAAAGATAGTAAGAAGATAGATATTATGTCGACGCTCTCAGAGCGCCATTCCACCATTGCAACTAAACACAATACAAGGCCACCATAGACCGGATGCTATCTGCTTGAACAATTTGAACCAAGCATCAGATCCAAACCCGTCGAGTTATATACGTCACTATACGTACCTGTTTTTCTACATTATCGTAAATTTCCTGTTACAGACATCACCGCTTTACTGAGGGCGCTTAGGGGCTTGTTTAGTGAGTAATTGATATTAGTTAGTTAAAGAACACACGTCGCTGACTAACCAACCCTGCCTGGGGCTGTCGCTGTGATAGCTACATCCGGAAGGGCAGGTCTCGGGTTGCTCTGGCATTCCTGTTTGCGGAAACGTCTCTGCATCTGCAACCCTACATACCTCCGGATACCACCCAATAATACCACAACGCACGAAAATCAACAGGCTCTGCCTATACATGGACACCCTTCCCAGAGAGATAGGAATGGGTGCGCTGACAATCCCCTGATGCACCGCTGTCATTCATACCTTCTTGGATAAGATACCGCAGTTTCAAGCACTAGCAATTGTCGTGGGATTACAATCGCCACCTCGCTACGATGACTATCACGTCCAGCGCTGAAGTCACCCCGTCAGGTAGGTACGATATGTACCCGCCGCCTCGGTCATTTCCGCTCGGAAAGGCGAACATCTCTCGGCCCTCCGAGGGGCTCCATGTCAGTAAAAATTCGCTCCCTGCCCAGCAAACACATCCAGTAACGCTCGCCTCTCTAGGCTGTTAGCACTTCGCTACCGACCTGGGACACGGTGTTGGCTATGGCCCGCAAAGAGAGTTGGATATTGGAGACGGTTGAATGGGGCTATCCGCGGTAAGATAACCCGACATATCGGGCACTGGCCAGGTGGGAGTAGCTAACGGGTGCGAAGATTCAATATAAACACCCATGTCAAGGAGCTCTCGAATGCCGTCTTACGCCGGCTCCAGGTCGCTGATGTACAGATACGATGTATGGTATTCAGTTCAGCAAGAGCGGCTCAACAATGTGCTACCGTCCTCAACACCCCCCGGGTGCAGCGCTCGATGGTCGAGGTAATTGACTTCGTCATGTCTCCTGCCTCTGACGTGGAAGATGGAACCGCCTACTGGGCGCAGTTCTCGGCGATAGTATTCCCGGATGAGCTGTGGAGTGAGGCCATGAACTTCTGGCGTGATACTGGTACCGGGATTTCCACACGACATGCGCTTTTCTGTCTCGAGGAATTATGCTACTTGGAGTCCAAATCCCCTAACCCGGCATACCAAACTGTCGCTCCATGCCAAAGGGGGCGCCAGCCCAGCTCCCCACTCCACGTGTCGGTGCGCTCGGCTCTCGCTAGCATCCCCGCAGTAAAATCATTTATCGCGCAGCTAGCTACCTCTGAGCAGCCCGGACAACCTCCGGTACAGTTGGGGGATGTTTTCCTGTACCCAAACGGGACAAATGCGATCTATGCACTATCGCAGATGTTGGCCTCGTACAAGGCCGAATCTACGGTTGTGGCATACGGGTATGGCTACCAATTTCCCCCTCCCTGTTCCGAGAAATGAAATGGCTTATATCTGGCCCTCTAGGTGGTTATATCCCGAGACTGTCAAGGCACTCCACAGATGTGCTTGGAAACAGTGCATCTCATATAAATACGGAACGGAAGCGGAATTGGATCAACTGGAGAGCATGCTTGCATCCGGTCGTCGGATTGATGCACTGTTTTGCGAGCTGCCCAGCAATATTAAACTGTCCTCACCCAACGTCTTCCGGATACAGGCCCTTGCGGAAAGGTATGATTTTATCGTCCTGTGCGACGAAACGGTTGCTGGTTATGCGAATATCGATGTTCTTCCTTACGTGGACGTTATCGTTTCAAGTCTGACAAAGACTTTCAGCGGGGCTTCGAATGTCACAGGGGGAAGGTGTGTTTTAAAAGAAGCCCCTCGTTTCTGTGGCACTGAACAGTACTGACAACTCGTAGCCTTGTGGTCAACCCCAGCTCTCGCTATTACAGTATCATCCATGGAAATTTATCTGCGGGGCATGAGAGTACCTACTTCCCCATGGACGTGGATGTTCTCCGGAACAACAGCAAGGACCTGGTCTGGCGGATGAAGCGATGCAGTGACACCGCTCTTTCTATTCTGGATCTATTCCAGCGTCACCCATCGATTGCTAGGGTCAACCATCCTTCCACATCGCCCACTGGGCCGATATATAAGCACCTCATGCGCAAAGGCGGTAGCTACGGCAATGTCTTGAGTGTCGTTTTTCGGGACCCACGCAAGGCAGAGCACTTTTATAATACCTTGCATGTATGTAAGGGCACAAGCTTTGGAACAAACTTTACCTTGGCTATCCCATACGTCCAGATGGCCAATTACCTGACCCGTGACAAGGTCGGGAAATACGGCGTGCCACCGCATATTATTCGGCTGAGCGTTGGGCTTGAGGACAAGGAACAGCTTATCCAGGCTATGGCGACTGCCCTTGGAGAAGTCGAAAAGCTTGAATTTTGAACATCTAACCCCAAAGTTATGCTACAATTCTTCGCACGCCAAGCACGCTCCATCTCCTACGGATCAATGACCGTCATTTCTGTCGAGCAGTAAATCATATTGTCCCATCAATTCATGGATTAGGCACGGATCATACAATCCATATACATCTTACCCGTTGAAGTCCTTCGTGAATTTTGAAAACAGTGCCCATGGACGTGACTACTGGGACCGATGTACTGGCCATATTGACTGTATTTGGTCTGTTAGACCAGCCCTCTGTATGATGTTGTAACTCTTCTGCTGCGCTGCCTCTATAATCGCCTCTTCATCCATAGTCAGTAATTTCCCTCGGTCGACTATGAGCTGCCCGTCTATTACCACCACGTTCACATCGCGTCCTGTCGCAGAATAGACCACGTTGCTGACTGGGTTATTGCAAGGCTGTAGGTGCGGCTTCCGTATATCGATAGCGATAAAATCGGCCTTTTTGTTGACCTCCAGGCTTCCTATCTGGTCCGCAAGGCCCAGGGCCCTTGCCCCATTGATTGTCCCCATCTCCAGGATGGTTTCTGCGAGAAAAAGTCTTGGGCTATAGGATATACTTCTCTGGATGATTGCGGCCAGCTTCAGCTCCTGCAACAAGTCGCAGGTATTCTGACAAGGGGCCCCGTCTGCACCAATACTGACATTCACGCCGGCTGCTACTAGTTCTGGCACCTGGGCAATTCCCGACGCAAGCTTGGCATTCGAGGTCGGGCAATGCGCAATGTGAGCTCCCGAAGCGGCCAGCTTGGAGATGTCATCGCTTTTATCCAGATGGACCATGTGAACCAGCACCGTCGACGGGACCAGCAGTCCTATGGACTCGGCCCAGGAGACGGGCGTATGACCAAGCGAGACGAAGGAGTTGTATTGGAGCTTGCTTTCTGCGCAATGGATTGTAATTGGGATCCCATGGGAATGTGCGACTGCTGTCATCTCTTTAAATCGATCATCGGTGGCACTGAAAGCGGTTCTGGTTATACAAGTGCTTGCTTCTGTACAGATAACTTGTGCCACTTACAGTCCTGGGTGGAGGGCCCCGAACCAGATCCGAATCCGGTCATTTGCTGCGCCATTCCAGTTCTTCCATGAATGCACTACGTTGGCTATTGAATTATCGATGGCATTCTCAACCGGGGTTGGTAGGGGAGCCCTCTGGCCTAAGCATCCCCGGATACCACTGTCCCGGACTACCCGACAGAGCTGGTTAAAGTCATGATGCTCTAAGAACTGGGCAGAGGAAATGTCAGCAGTATCCCGAGGATGCTACTAGGAACACACGCACGCACATACCATACTCTCCAGAAAACATGTCGTGCCAGACTTGAGCATCTCTACCACGCTTAATTGCACGCCCACCGAAGCCTCTTCAGCCGTCATGCTGCGCTGTAGGGGGCGGATTACATCCGCTAGCCATGATTCTAACGCGTGGTTATCTGCTGTACCCCGTAATAGTGACTGAATCGTATGCATGTGTGTTGATATGAGTCCTGGGACGACGATGTGCCCCCTAAGGTCATACTCTCTTTCGAGGGGATATCTTTTCCGAAGTACGCTGGTCGCGTCAAGGTCGGCAATGATATTGTCCCGTACATAGATTGCACCGTCTTCAATGATGCGCCGCATGTGATCCACAGTGACAATAATCGCGTGAGTGTAGAGCATGGTAGGCCTGGGATTTCTAGCGCTCTTGAGCTTCAGGAGAGCAGTAGGATTACGGGGCATCGATCATTGTTGTAAACCAGCCGATCAGATTAATAATGCGGATAAGCCGAACCTAGGTGGATGAGTGCCTTATATCTCGGCTATCCCTTGTCTGTGTGTGCTATGGGACCCTTACAGGTTCTGATCTCAAAAGAGAGAGACACAATTGGCAACGCCAGGAATGTATCCCTCCCTTACATGAAGTAGGAGTCGCCGTCTCGGGCGAAATTCATCACGAGAAATTATCCATATGTAACTGATGTTCTTGATCTAATTCTACGTAATTCCCGTGCAGTATCTCACCAGTTAAAAATGGAAATGAAAGAATAGTATTATTCATTGACTCGCATTCAACACAGCTGTCGTAATTCCAGTCAGAGTAATTGAAGCCTTGCAGCATTCCTGGACACAGTAGAAGTCCAGGACTACGGCCCTTGTTTACCTCCTTGCCGATGAATTTACCAAAATACACCTCCCAAGCAGACCTCTCCGTCTCTTTTCTTCTCTCTCTCTCTCCCTCTTTCTCATTAAATTGGTACATTGTGAAAAGCCTTGGAGCAACCTAAGAGACACTCAAATCTTCCCCACAAGGTTTGGATATAGTTCCTGGTACGGTATGTAGGCGAAGGGGAAAGAAAGACACATATTTCTCCGTTGCAGCCATGATAACAAAATATAGATGATTTCGGCCATATTTGCTTTCTCGAGCCGGGTAAGTTACGGAATATTCACATATAATCATGTTACCAGTCCGAAACAGCTAATGACTGTTCACCTCAGAGGTATGTCTATTCGGACCCGGCGTTGGGTTAGCAGTCGTTGTAAGTGTTCTGATATTAACTACCATGGAATAGACTGGGCAGGCACGCATCCGGTGCTCCGGATCAAGTCTGTCCACCCAGCAACGTCGGGCTCTCAAAACTGGTCAAGCAGGTAGACGACCAGGGCCTTCACGATCTCCACCCGGTATTACAGGAATTCCAGGATCTCATCGAAACCAACAAACGGATCTATATGCTCCTCCAATCAATGCTCCAGCAAGCGCATAGCAGAAGCCCCGGGCATGAAATCCGAGACTGCCAGACAATGCTCCGCGTTCTGAACCACATCATTACACACGCGCCTCCTTGGGCCGAAGATCATGCCGGTGTTCCTATTTTGGGGATTCTTCAATATGCCATCCCCACCGTGAGTGGCTACGCCGCTTTCATTGATCCCGAGGTAAACTCGATGATCAAAAAGGTCCTCGATGCATGGGGTGAGTTTTTATCTTCAGCGGACTCGACTGCGGTCCTGCATACTTCCTCGACTGGTTGGTTCAGCCCTCCTGCGCTGCACCAGTTAACGGCCACGGCAAATCTCGGTGGCACATCCTATAGATTCGACGAGTTGTACGTGTGCGACCCCAGTGCCCCATGCTATGGCTTCCAGTCCTGGGACGCATTCTTCACCCGCGAATTCAGAGAAAGCATCCGACCCGTCACTTCTGCGGAAGATGACACCATTATTGCCAATGCTTGCGAGTCCCGGCCCTTTGCTGTGGCGCGGAATGTCAAAGCCCGCGACACATTTTGGATCAAAGGACAGAACTACTCACTCTCCGATATGCTGGGGAGCAATGTTGGCAATCTATTTGTGGGGGCTACTGTCTACCAGGGCTATCTAGACTCGTGCAGTTATCACAGGTGGCATGCTCCTGTTTCCGGAAGGATATCTAAGGCGTATATACTGAATGGCACGTATTACTCGAGCCCGTCACCCATCGATATGAATCCTCCCGATCAAAATACAGGAGTTACAATCGAGTATCAACCATATCTGGCAGCCATGGCAACGCGGGCCGTGATAGTGATTGATGCGGACAACCCAGATATTGGCCAATTGGCTTTCCTTGCCATAGGCATGGTGGAGGTATCCACATGCGAAATCACAGTCAAAGAGGGGACATACGTGAGGAAAGGGGGCCAACTGGGGATGTTTCATTATGGGGGATCGTCGCATTGCCTGATTTTCAAAGAGGGAGTAAATGTTACCGGCTTTCCGGACATAGAGAGGAAAGAGAATGTACCAGTTCGGGGCAAACTGGCGGTTGTGACGCGGGAAATGCAGGGTTAGAGGATATTGTTAATTTATCACTTAGGGCCCGACAGGTTGCAAGAAATTTCCTACCCCAAATTTTGAATGTTATGTCTATGTTAAAGCTATTCTAGGTTTCCTCTGTAAAGAAGCTCTGAGAGCGAGTCACCTCCACGCCGGTTCCCTCTGCGAATGCTAAAGCATTAGGCTTCTCTACGCGCACTATTATCATATTATTTCTAAAGCGTACCGTTACGATACGAGCGATTAGAGTGACTAAAGTCTTTACTAATTAAAAAATAGTTTTATTAGCTTTCTAGGAATACTGTATTAATTAGATTTTATTATCTAGAGTTACTAAGGATCTGCCAGAGAAGAGCTACGATAGAATCCTATTATTCTATACTACTCAAATATATTAAATACCTCTTTAGCTGTAGTTATTAAGTTTATTTTATCTTTTTAATACTTTCGCTATACCTATCTTACCACCTGGCAGAAGTCTTTTTATAAGTAGAGACCCGCGCGGTATTTTAAGAGTGCTCCTTTACAGTCTGGATTCCACCAGGGCTGCCCGCCTCCTTATGGTCTAGTCCTGCTTGCAGAGGCTTTATATACGCTATATATAGCTAGTATAATTCCATTTACAAGACGGTCTAGTTCTTCTTCTATTCCTGTCTTGGTTAGGAAGTTGCTTATATTTAGGACCAGGAGGTTAGAGAAGCGGGAGAGGTCTAGACTACTGAACTCTAGCCTTAGGGGAGCCTCTAGATATCTTAGACCCCAGGGAAGTATAAGATGCATGGCGAAGCATAACGTTGTTGCTGCATGCCTCCCCTTAGGCACCTACGGTACGAACCCAGCTGCAATTGTTGCAACCCATATGAAGCGCAGTTTCCCAGCCTTGGGATTCTGCCTTCTGGTTGGTATAGGAGCTGGTGTGCCTTCCGAGAAGAATCACATTCGCTTAGGTGACATTGTCGTCAGCAAGGCAAGCGGCAAATATCCCGGCGTCCTGCCGTACGATATCATTAAATGCCTCGAATATGGAGCATCTGAGCTGAATGCTTGCCTGAGTCCTCCCCCAGCGCACCTGATGGGCCTGATAAGTGAGCTGGAGTCAAACCCAGGGGGTTCTACTACACTCCAAGAATATATTCAGCAAATTGAGGAGAGCCAGCCTCAATATAAGTACCCCGGCGCCATCAACAATAGATTGTTCGCATCTTCTTACGTCCATAGAGGCGGCGACGAATCCTGTGGCCAGTGCAACCCATTGTGTGAGGTCCGACGAGCACCACGATCATCCGCTTGTCCGACAGTACACTATGGCTTAATTGCATCTGGAAACAAACTCATCAAACCATGACCACTGCAAAAGGTGGCCACAGGCCACACACCATTAGCGCCTGAGCAAGATGCTTTTCTGGAAGATGTGCAAGCAAGTGAATGCATGGTGCAGACAGGCCAGTGCTTAGGCTCTGCTGCGCTGCCTTTTACAGCGATGGGCCATGTGATAGACTCTGATGGTCACCGAGCTGGTGTCGGAGCGGCAATTTTTGGCGTTATGAGTGCCTAGACTTCTGCATAACCCAACTTGGGTCGAAGGTCTCGACCCAAAACCCAACCCAGCCTGGGTCTGGGTTAAATCAAAGACAGAAAGGCCTTTAGAAGCTACCAAAACATAACTTTCTATTCAATATTCATAGATAACCGGATATATATACATGTTTGTGATTTGGTTATGATTTTAGCCTCCTAGGTACGATGCTCCATAATAGCAAATGTATCACTTTTTAACATCATAGAGGGGGAAGATGTGCCCCTCCATGTACCCCCCTATGTATATGCAAGGTCATGCTATCACCCAACTTTTCATTGGCTAGTCACGCCTTCTATGACGTGTTGATTTTCTTAGTACAAAAGAAAGGCATTGTTAAGGGCAGAATTGGCATTCCCTTGAAGTTCCAGTTTGGTTTTCCATCGACCCTTGCTTCTTGGAAAGAACAACAATGTGCTCTTCCAAGAAATCTCCTTCCCTCGGGCTTCCGCCCTCAACCGAAACGGTCGAAGTCAAAGTCATAGCACCCGCAACCATCCGTTGCCCTTTAGGATCATTTATCAAGGATCGGGTCCTAGGCCATGACTTCTTAGAGTGTCCTACATATGTCTTCCTTGTCGAGCATAAATCTGGGCAAAAAGTCCTCTTTGATCTCGGAGTGCGCAAAGACATTCAGGGGTTTTCGCCAGCCGTACAGAATATAATCAAAGACCACACCGGGTTTACCGTTAAAGATGGCGTTGCAACAATCCTGGAGAACGATGGAAGCGTCAAGCCGAAAGATATCAACGCTATTATTTGGAGGTGGGCCGAACCTGAACCTTCGGAAGAAACTTCTGCGAAAAGTCTAACCATTGTTTATTCCAGCCACTGGCACCCGGACCACACTGGGGATCCATCTACCTTTCCTTCCAGTACCTCACTCATCGTGGGCCCTGGATTCAAGGAGAAGTTGCTCCCGGGGCATCCTGCCGACCCTGAGGGCCTAATCTTGGAATCCGATTACCAGTAATGATTTCTCCATGTAAAACATTAAAGGTCACACTGACTGAATGGCCAGAGGACGAGAACTTCATGAAATCGACTTTGACTCCCATACCTTGCAAATTGGCAAGTTCCGAGCGTTCGATTACTTCAGTGATGGCAGCTTTTATCTTCTAGACAGCCCTGGAGTAAGTATCCTTTTTTACAATGAATTCGTTTAAAAAAGAAGAATGAAACAAGCTTATCATGTATTCAGCACACCTATGGACACATGTGTGCCTTAGCAAGGACAACCCCGTCCACATTCATTTTAATGGGCGCGGACACATGCCACCACTGCGGTTCCCTCCGCCCAACAGAGCAAATCCCCTTACCTGATGAGATCACTCCATCACCATTCTCAAGTCCACGTTACGCACCTAACACGACTTGCCCTGGGGCTCTTCTGGGGGAAATCCACCCACATCGGTCCAGGACCACTCCCTTCTACGCTAACCTCTCCGCTGCTCCTGATCGCGACGTCGAGGAAGCAGAAAGGTCCATCAGCAAAATGGCAGAGTTTGATGCAAACGAGAACGTCTTCGTCGCTATTGCGCACGACAGAACTCTGCTTGACATTATTGATTTCTTCCCGAAATCGGCGAACAATTGGAAGCAGAAAGGGTGGAAGGAAGCTAGTCGGTGGAGGTTCCTGGAGGACTTCCACAAAGCTGTGTCTTCATCGGCCTTTTAGGTGTTTCATCCCAGGACGTACCGAGTATATGATGGAATTTGGATGTATTCATCACAGAACAATAATCTTAAGCGACAATTTGTTCATCATCGCACCTGGCTTCGCTATTCCACATCCAAGTGTATTCCCCACCGTTGCCGCCATCCTCAATGTTACAGTGGACATGTCCATTGATTTTAGAGATACGTTCGTCTAATTTCTTGTGTCAGTCGAACCTAGAGAAGAGGGGAGGCGAAAATCAATTATAAGGAAATGGGAAGGCTTGCTAAATCCTCCTTCCATCGCAGGTACACATTAAAATACCCTTATAGGTGATAGAGCAATTGTCACAGCGGCCGTATCTATGCAAACAATTGTGGGCAGTATTTTACATGTGCGATTGGAAAAATCTCAGAGAACTCAACGAAAACCGATTATTGATGGGCTCTACTTTGTGGAATAGACATTGCAATTTAGCTGAAGGCCGAGCACACATTCACCCTGTACTCTGTGAGTATTTGTCTTTAACAAGCGATTGTTGAAAGACCAATTTTATTGCTCTGATCAATTAATAAAACATATCATCAACGATTTCTGGCTTCAAGGCCAGGAGTAATTCTCTTGCATATGCTGCCGCTGTCAGCGCGGCATAATTATGCCAATCGTCATTCTTATGCGAGTCAGAATAATCGCAAATCCCACGAATGGAAAGACATTTCAGGTTATTCATCAATCCAGCTGCTTCCATCTCAAAACAGAGAACGTTGAGCTCCGGATCTCGCCCAAGTTCATCACGCATTGCAGGGTCCTTGATCACTGCGTTTCCAGAAGCAATGACGCCGTGGTGAATCGCTACAAGACGACTCGTTTGGCGTGGGGCGCGTTGAACATGTTGCCCAGGCTCACAGAGTTCGCATGTCTTAGTACCATATACATGCCGGTAGTTAGCTCTATATAGCTGATCGAGCTTTGGGCGTGTATATTCTGGCATATCGTCCATGCGACTGATATGCTCTGAAATGCGGTCGTAGTCTAGGACATTGTAAGAGCTTTGTATTTCCGAAGCAACATGCAGTAGCTGCTGGGGTGTCCTATCTAATCTCCCCGTTCTTTGAAATCGTCCGTCCTGTAATCTCTTCCCGAAATCATGTTGTATCGCACCCTCAATACCTTCCGTAGGCCAGCTGACAACAATATCACCAAGTCGGACATCGTTCTCCAGGGTTGGTGCGCCTCCTCCAATGCCAACCATCAATGCAAAACGCAACTTTGGGAATGCTCGAACCATGTCTCAACCAACGCGAGCTGCCGACACTGTTCCATATCGACGAGTTGGGAGACAGACAATGACCACTTTGTGTTGTCCTATGCAGCCAAATGCGTATGTATTGTCGTCATTATCTTCTGCTAATTCCGGGCCGTCCGACTCATCATCGAGCATGCGACATGCTGTTTCATATTCCTCTTGCAGTGCGCAAATCAAACCAATAGTGTATTGCTCAGGTGTTTCTTCCTCCATAATTCTGTTGCAGTTGATTATTGAAGTGCTCTAAAGGGAGCGATTATAGCATCCTTGATGTCACAGAGGGCAAAAGAGGTGTTGAAATAAGACAACGTTAAATCACATTATACACCCGCAAATGTCAGGATTTTGTAAGGATGGACATGTTAGTCACAGGCACATCAACGGCGGAAAAAACAATCCCCTCCTCAAACAGGCTTTCAGCGATTCTTACTTGTGTTTATATAATCCACGAGAGAGGGGAGGCCTAAGCACATGCAAAGCCACAGGTTACCAGTGACTTGTCAATAGTCGCGAGGCTGAGGCCAACGCACACGTTCATCTGTTCTCAGCCAATCTCTGCTAGGTGTTATCTTACGGCCAAAAACCTAATGTTGCGATCAAATGACAAAGCGTAAAATAGGATCAAAAAATTCAATACGCTCATTCTTTTTTCACGGGGAGTACTAAGTATCGGGTGTTCTTTCAAGGATAGTGCTCAAGTTCAAGAGCCTCTATCTTTGTGCACACACTGGGAGAGATAAAATGGGGGTTTCTACTCCATAGTATATGTCACATTTAGGTTTTATTAGCCCTAGTCAACGTGCTCTGTTATAGATGGGCTTAATATACATTTTCCCTCTGTATAAATTCGCCGAGAGCCCAGTGATCCTTTATTCATTTCTTCTTTCCTTCAAACCATCTACATCTTGCACTCAAAGCTGCGCCCTCTCTGCCATTTCTAATGCCACATAATTCCAAAACAGACTTTTGTCTGTCTTTTTATTGGGTGTAGTATACTCAGGGAGGGAGTATATGCCACTCAGTTGTTTGCCAGGGGTTACACAAAATAGGGAAATACATCTGTATTGTAGTCGTTCACGCAGTAACCAAATCCAATGTCTTTTATGCATGGCTTAGAAGATTCTATAAGCATTTCCGATTGTCGTGATTATAGTCGAAGGCCTTCAATATCCCAATCAACTGAGTCACAGCCGCAAAAACCACCAGGATGTGAAAGAGCTGATGGGAAGAGCCGTAGATGTCGAATTTACCTGGATATCGACTCTCGGGAAACTTAGTCTGTAGCACC
Organism: Aspergillus persii; assembly: GCA_002215965.1. Lineage (NCBI taxonomy): Eukaryota > Fungi > Ascomycota > Eurotiomycetes > Eurotiales > Aspergillaceae > Aspergillus > Aspergillus persii. The sequence continues at coordinate 355,064 of NGZO01000001.1, forward strand.
TAATAGTTAGAATCAACCTGGAGGTATGCAAAATCTAGAGGCTTACTGCATAAATCAAAGCCCCGAGTAGAAGAAAGCCTCCTTCGACCAGGTAGTAAGGCATTCCAGATTGTTTCATCATTTGCGAGATGCCAAAGATCTCGATTCCGTGTATCAACGGTGCAAAGCCGGATAAGCCAGTCGCTACGAACGTAAGCGTCCGTAAACCGCGAAATTTCCGGCCTTGCAATTTGGGGTGTATCATTATGAGAATGGTCAGGAATCCAAGAATTCCAATCTGTCAATCAAGTAAGTATAGGGTAGGAGAAAACTCAAGGGATGGGATGCAAATAGATATTGACGCACCATAGACCAGTAGATCTTGCGTTCCTTAGACTCACACCAAAAGACCATGTATATTCCCCATACAAAATCTCCTAATGTCAAGACCACTATCCCTATCAGGTCAAGTCGCAGCCAAAATTGCTCGACTTCGTGGGAGTGGTTCAGCAAGGTGTGGTATGTCGCTGACAGTCCCAGGCAGGTAACGGCAGTCAAGAGGAAGAAAGCGAAAATGAAGGAATCAACGCCCGTGATCTTGGAGTATCGACTTATAAGATACTCGAGTATATACCACTCGCCGAGCAGAAAGGCGACTGCGGGTATTAGGTGAGAGTATATGTTCACCGACTCATTTTGAATGTATGACCAACTGCGAACGGAACTTGAGCGGATCCCAAGATCGGGCGATAGCCATGACGAATGTATTCGTTATCCTGATGCCATTCCGGCAGCTCGTCAAACGAGAGAAGAACTCTGGGTGCCTTGGCACCCTTGGATGCGCCGCTCAGAAACCGTGGGGCGAGGAGATCGTTTCCCCGCTCTTGGCCGGCCATCGGTGGGTGCGGGGATGAAATTCGAAGACGGGGAGCAGATGTCATGGAAGAAGAGAATTGCACTTTCCGTCTTCCTTCCTGCTGGGTGCCAGCCTTCCCCTCCATGAGAATGAGCGCGCGCCAAAGTGCAGGACGGCGGCTTGTATGACAGCCAACTGGGTTGTCTTGCCAGCCCCCCCCCACATAGCAAGGGGGTGATCATCTCGTCCAATGCAGAACCTGGCAATCTTCCATGTCGATGTGTTACATTAGTTATAGTTATACATACCTGGACTGTATAGAGAATCGCATGGGACGTTAGAAGTGGATCAACCGTCCCTAAACGGCAAGATGGCCGAGTGGTTAAGGCGGCAGATTGTAAGTCCGAAAGAGTCGAGGGATTTCGAAGCAGCCGTTAACATTCAGTAGTAAGCCCTGCTGGCGAAAGCTTCGCGAGTTCGAATCTCGCTCTTGTCATGATTTTTTGCCTCTCTTGTTGGTCTTGCTTAGGCTAATAATCGATTGGTATTACACAGTATTCTGTCGACAGATGCAAAGGCAATAGCAGTCACTCGAACACCTACAAGCATACCGTCCCAGATGGGGTATACGTGCAAGTCCACAAAACCTAAACAAAGGAGCGGGGATGAAAAGAGTCCGAGTCATCGTGGAACTGCAGACACCGTCTGACTGAGACACATCCATGGACTGGGCACCGGGCACCTGCGCTCCTGCACGAGCCGAATATCCGTGCTCGCCCCGGATATCGTCATTGCCAGTCGACTCAGCCCTGCCAGCCAGCCCAATGAGATATGCTGGTGCCTAGACGAACATTCCGGAACATTGCCCGTCTCGGGCAAGCGGCTGCCCTACTGGTGGATTACCACGGATGATTCCATGGGTCATGATGCGTTCTCCGGCATCTCCTTGGTCGAGGCAGTCATGCTTAATGACTACAACTGGTTTCCAGTGGACACTAACGGAACCGTAGGGTTTAGCGTATGCAACCACTGTTTACATCCAATGAACTACGTGTCGGTCGGGAAAGATTCGTGGTTCACGGGATTCCACAGGAATAGACAGGAATAGACAGTGAACTGGGGGAAGAGGAATTGGAAGCAATTGCACCGTCGAGAGCAATTGGCGGTCAAGAGGGATCGAGATCCGTGTAGATGACGCCAGCGTTCGTCGATGCTGACCGCCGTGCCCTAACTTCGTCTGGTCTTGCACGACTAACTATGCGTCGTAACTAGTTAAGCGTGTCGCCCCACCGAATCAGGCAGCCCTGTCGCCCATGCCTGGGGATCTTCGTCGCTTTTAAATCCCCCCTCACGCCGCTTGCTTTCGTTCTTCTCTTCTCCTTCTCCTTCCCCCCCCCCTTTCTTGTCATCCTCCTCTCTCCAATCTCGTAGTTTCATCCAGAGGCTTTGCACTGGTTGTGATCGTGCCTTCTTACTATCTCTGGGCATCTGCCAGATCTCCATCCACCCCGCAGCAGCCCCTCGATCGATCGATTGATGTACTACCGTCATTCTGCTCCTCCCCCTCCTCAGGGATGGTCTGGCGACTATCCTCGCCAGCAACCGGGATACTGGCCTCCCCCGCAGCAACCCTACTAGTCAGCCCCCTTCCTCTCTTTTGCTTGTCTTCGCAACGCTGACTGACTCTTTCAAGCCCCCCGCAATATCCCCCGTCAGGCCCTCCACCCCCTCACTCGTATAACCACTATCCGCCCCCTTCGCATTATCCCTCGCCTGGCCCGTACGGTCCGCCCTCCAATACTCCAACTCCGCCTCCGCAGTCGTCTTCGCCTTACCGCTCATACCACAGTAAGCTGATCCCTTGTGTGATGCCGGGAAAAGACCCACAATTAGCCTTGCTGACAATTTCCCAAAAAAAAAGGCCACTCGCAATCATGGCATCGATCTCCACCACACAACATGCCCCCGCGTCCGCCGCAGGAGGCGCAGCACTTCGGTCGCGGAGCCCCGTCGAATTACCGATTCCAATACTCCACGTGCACGGGTCGCCGGAAAGCGCTCCTGATCGGGATTAACTATTTCGGGCAACCGAATGCCCTCCGCGGGTGTATCAACGATGTCGCCAACATGTCGAACTTTTTGCACGAGAAATTTGGTTACCGCAGGGAAGACATGGTTATCTTGACTGATGACCAGAAAAATGCCATGAGTGTGCCTACGAAGGCGAATATTCTACGCGCGATGCAGTGGCTGGTGAAGGATGCTCAGCCGAATGATTCTCTTTTTGTTCATTTCTCAGGTAGGCACCAGCACTGGTCGGTTGGTAATACAGGACTAAATGCATCGTTTAGGTCACGGAGGACGAACCCCAGATCTTGACGGAGACGAAGAAGATGGTAAGTTTTATCTGTCATCCTCGATGACGATGGATTGTGCTAATAGACCAAGGCTACGACGATGTCATTTATCCTTTGGATTACCGTACCGCCGGACACATAGTAGATGATGACATGCACGCTATCATGTATGCGAACCGTCTTTTCATACTTTTTCAATTACTAATTATTGTCAGGGTCCGTCCACTCAAGCCTGGTGTCCGTTTAACCGCCATCTTCGACTCGTGTCACTCCGGTACCGCACTCGATCTGCCCTATGTATACTCGACTCAGGGGATTCTGAAAGAGCCCAACCTAGCCAAAGAGGCAGCGCAAGATCTATTCAGTGCTTTCCTATCATACGGCAAAGGCGACTTGGGCGGCATGGCGCAGACGGCCATTGGATTCTTCAAGAAAGCCGCCATCGGCGATTCCGCCCGGCAACGGACGGTCATGACAAAAACCTCGCCAGCGGACGTGGTCATGTTCTCGGGCTCAAAAGACACGCAGACTTCGTAAGTTACTCGCCTCATCGCAAGTTCCTTCGACTAACAGGTTCAGGGCGGACACTTTCCAAGACGGAGAAGCTCGAGGAGCCCTGAGTTGGGCGTTCATCAAATCATGGACACAACAACCGAACCAAAGTTACTTGCAGCTTCTGAACTCGATTCGGTCGGAGCTGGAAGGGAAATATACCCAGAAGCCGCAGCTGAGCTGCAGTCATCCATTGGGTAAGTACTGTTATATCTGCTGCAAGTGTTGAAGTTCTTTCTGACCGTTTCCAGATGTTAATTTGCTTTTCGTTATGTGATTATATTATGAGGTATGATGTATGCATAGCACGCGTTGAATGAACTCGATGTTTCCGCTGGTATGAATATGAACCAGGGAATTTATGTCAATATACCGATTTATTAAGGAGTCTGTCTGTTTACAAATATGGTTCAAGAATAATACACTCATTTGATTCGAATCCTTTCTGGTCACTCTTTCAAATATCGTTCCTGATTGAAGATTATGATCTATATACCTACACTACGTAATAAGGAATAAACAGGATTTCTCATAACTACCGCTGAATATCCATGACTTGAAATCTCCATCCTTCGATAACCCCATGTAACAAATTAACAACCATCTGCCCACAGGGCATCCATAACTGACAGATCACATACCACTCATAGGATTAGGATACCTAATCCCCCCCCCCTTGCAGAACCATCCATAACTAGGTAGGTAATACTCTTTATTCCCCGCACTCATTCCTCACTCGACGTCATACTCCATCCTGCGTACCAGAGTAACCGTAAACGGAGAGATACATACATACCTGTTTTTCTCGCCAGCTCGAAGTTTTTCCCTTTCCGTTTTAGTACTCACCCCTCGCCGCTTTTTACTTACTGAGTAAACCTGAGCACGTCCTAAAAATAGTCTTAAGGCGGTTACTGAGTAAAGGGTGAGCGGAAGATTAAATATTCTAAATAAATAATCTTAATAAACTATACTCTGACTAGTAGTTTCCTCATCTATTTCTTTACTATAATTTTACTTTTACCCGCCATACTCTTTAAAATACCTAATAGTAGGTGTCACCGGGCGACGCAGGTGCCATTTTAAGGTGTATCCAGGGAGCTCGCGCGACGGCGCCGGCGATCGCCAGGGTCACTGGTTTAGAGGCACCCACTCGCCTATTGACCGCACACAAGCCACGTAGTCCGCACAGTTAATTGTCAACGAGCTCTTAGCCCAAATATTTTTCTGAAATGATCTTTATATCGGGTGCTAGTGATGGGGGTGTTCTGTTTATATGCGGTTGCTGGAAGTTGCCAATATTGCCGGGGGTCGCCAATGATCAGGACCAGAAAGGTTTAATAAAGTTAACAGGGGTTTTTTAACCTGATTTAGAAGCTTTTAATAAATAGGTAGAGTCTAACTTGAACCACCGCTTTATGATCATGGGATCCTCGCACTTCGCACGTTGGTACTCAAAACGCAGTATTCACACGTGAGCGCTCTATGAAGATTCTAATAAGGCAAATTTCCCAGCTCACGAGCTATTCTGCTCAGGCTATGGAAGGAAATATAATAGTAAATTTAGATGACCGCCAGGTGTCGAATGGGAGATTAAGTTGCTAAATTCTCATCTGAAAACTTGAGAGTTTAGATGCAAAGCGAATACCACATCATTTTCCAATTAATAAGGTTGTAGAATCTATTATGAAGCCCTTTTGACTACATGGAGCTTTAATTCACAATACCTTTTTTTAAAAAACAAAAACCAATTACTAATTCAGACAACAGACTAACTACATATCCTGTAACATCTCACCAGTCACCACTGATGAACGTGCTTGTTTGCCATTCCCTAAGTAACAACAGCATCGAAACAGAGTAGAACCTAGCCGGAATAAGAAGTTTTGCTTTTCACCAGGAGGTTGAGACCTTATTCAGCATGGATATCCTGCCTGCTATTAGTAGCCATGCACAGAAGTCTAACGGAATTGCTCGCAGCCATACCTAAGGATGGAAGATAGTTCCCAGATTATCAATATCATTACCCTCTTTCCCATAAAAGCCAAGCAATGTCCCATTTCCAACTTTTTGTTCAGGGCCTTGATTATCTGCGTGGCCATTTTTATAGCCCCAACTTCCGCCAGCGGCAAAGGCTTCATCATCATCAGGAGCAGAAAACCTAATGCTATCAACTCTTCCATCATTATCTGGCGGTCTGCTCGACTCTCCGTGTTTCAGATTAAAAGTGCCGAACAGTTCCAATTTACCGACTGTGGGATTTTCGGCGAAGTCGTAAGAAGTATGAAGTAACTTTTCTCGATCCTCCGTCGTGCCCGCGTCCTCAGGCTTTTTTCCATCATCCCAATGGACCCTGATGGACCTCAGAATATCATGATCCGCGAGTCCACGTCCATACCAGCAATCTAGTCGTGTCACACGCTTCGTGCCGTGTTGAAGGGTGAAGTCAGTGCCGCCCGTGCCACCGATGGGATCGTTCGTAATAGGATTCATAATGTAGAAGGATATGTCAGAATATCACAACAGGGAACTGAAAATGGTTACTGAGTTATAGTAATATTTTGAAATTGTGAAGTCCTTGGTATCAGAGAAATAAAGCCTAAACAAAAGAGCCAGAAGGCCTTTTGAGGTATATTTATACCTTTTAGAGGCTTCTTTAAAAAATATATATAATAGTAATATTTACGTCAAGTTACAAGGCGTAAGCCACATGAGCGCCTTGTTCTATGGATCTGGCATGGCAGGATAACCATATTTCCAGCTTTCCGTTTGCGAACGGCCCAAAGTTCTCTACTTTCCGCAAACAATATTTTTATTAGAGAGAACCAGTTACCAAATAATATGCAGCATGCAGTAGCCCGTTTCGGGCCGCCCGACCCGTGGACCACTTGAACCCACCTGTCACCTGCAGAAATGCTTCGAGAACGCCTTCCGCAAACAACATAATATTAGGTTCAAAACTTTAATACAATAATCAAAACATACTCTATGCGTCATTCCAAATGTATAAGAAGTTAGGCCCAAGTAAAACACCATCGCGGATTTGGCGACTCTAAAGTGAATTATGGTCCAAAGCAATGGGGATACCTATCATCCGTAGAACTTGGATCCTGGATCCGAGCTTAGATACCTACCTAATCAACCAAACCTAATTTTTATTGATTTGATACACGTGCTATTCAATAGATTTTTTTTTGAATTGTCCTCGACGCTTGCCATGTAAAAAACGTGCAGTCTTGTTTTAAAGGAATCTCTGCATTCGCATAAAGAAAGACATAGGAAAATCATAATCTTATAGGGAAAACCCTATGTCGAGATATCAGTAGAACGAACAGCATATTTGACCCACTGTTAACCCAAATGACACAATGTTTTCCTTCTCTCTCCCATTAGTTGTTGCTCGGCGCCAAAAACGTAACGAGGAAATGCCACGCCCAATGAAGAAGCACCGACTAATAGATGCTGGCTGTTATTACACCTACACTGCCGTCGACAAAATTGCTCTGTGAGACCGTTCGACGGTTCCAAGACCGCAACAAGTCTTTACGGAGGCTCCTAGAGGAGCTTGACTTGGAGATCACTTTTCCCGGCACAATCACATCATCCAGTCAGGACAAATGGAGTATATTTGGCTGCCGCATATGCCGTTACCGATTAGTGTGCGAGTCATGTTTTATGCGACGCTTTATAGGAGATTGTATGTCCCCAGCGCAATCTCCACATGATGATGCAGCAAGGGCCAATTATGACGTACTCGACTAAAAAATAAGACGCGCAATTATTTGTTGGATTCTAAATCTTCGTCTATTATCTACTTCCGGTAACAGTTTCCGAGAACGGTAGAAAAACTTAGAATAATAACGTCAGTAGTATGGTATTTTCCAGGATCCCAAGTACAAGCATATAATATTCAGACCCTATAAAATAAGTCTGTCATGGGTAACCCACACACAATTACCAGTGGGAAGTATGATCAGACTGTAATATTGACCTAATATGATATCCGGATGTAGTAATAGGCAATTATAATATACTTGGCATATTCTCTCTAACGCCCCATACAGCAACTTCAGTCAGATTCTAACTTCCATGTATTATCTACTCTTGGAATCAGCTTCCGAAAATAGTAGGGAATCTTGTAATAATGACTTCAGTAACATAATATTTGTAATATCTAAATAGCCAGGTCCAGACCTTTTACTTTATCGAAATACTTCGGTATTTTAGGTTTCTAATAAAACCCTTATCATATTTAAAGATAGGATTACTTCTATCTATATTATTATTTTTATCCCACTACAAGGGATAAGGTGATACTGTTAATATAATTGCTAGATTAGTATAGTATAGTGACGTAGCTATTGTAACCGATCTATTGTATAGACTATATGTCCATCTCTTTATCTTCATATTATATCGGGTAGATAACATACGGTTAATTGAATATCTTACTACTACTTCTACCAGTGATATAGTGCAATTTCTTAAGTTTACTGCTCTTGCTTTTATCTTTTTCTCCGCCCTAGCTTTAGCTTTTCTGTTCCTTCCACCCACATTTTAACAGAAAGATTCGATCCCGTAAACCAGAGAGCCGAAGGCGGCAAATCTAATAATACATATATATGTTAGTTTGCATTCAAATAGCGAAGGTAATATTGACATTAATACTTGCTTAATATCGCTTTCACCGGTACGAATAGGTACGAAGGCTTTCCATGTCACGTTATTAGATCCAGTTCCGGAAATAAAAATAGGATGTATATAATACTAGTAAAAATTTATTGGATTATGAAATGTTCGTATTGCCTAGTAAACATATATGGAGGATCTAACTGTAGCGAAGGTCTGATCGTCGGAATCGATGATCGTACATGAAATCCTTTTATACGATTTCCATAAGGTCAGGTGTCCTCATTGGAATATGCGGTTTTGAAGCTATGGAGTTGATTTAGGCGGAAACAGTAAGGTGTTGAATCCTAGTGGTAAAATTACCTCATCTCCGCTGACACACCTCTCCAGCTGAAACGCGTAGAATGAAGCTGATAATATGTCTAATTAGGCAACTGTATAGGGGTCCTTGATTTTACGGAGTTCGTGCAAATTCAGCTTTTTCATGAAGTCACAGTGTTTTTAAATCGGTAGGATCTTGGTCATGCCATCTGCAGGCATACTAGTAGTAGCCACCCATTTGACTGCGATGTGACCGTTCTGCACCTTTTAACAAAGTCTGTGTTAGTTAATGTCTATATGACGAAGGCGTGTACCATGCATCACATAGCCTTCTTAGGCAGCCCTGTAGATATTAACGACTAGTCTAGCGGTTTAGATCTTATTATATCTAATTACTATTTCCCAGAGAGATTTATATGATCTATTAATCGTCGCCCACACGACACTCCTGAGCGCATCGGCGGGTCGCCGCGATATGTAGATGTTTTATACGTATCGATTAAATATCTTTAATAAAAAACATGTTATTTTATTGTTTTTGAATTGCTTTAGTTCTGCATGCTTGGTTAACTTAGTAGGGATGCGCCGCTCGGTTGGGGTACGCCGCTCAATTGGGAAATACGTTAACTAAGAGGTGATATGAATTACTTAGTTACTACGTAAGCCCCTAAGCGCCCTTAGTAAGGCGGCGATGTCTATAGCACGAAATTTACGATAATATAGAAAAACAGGTACGTATAGTGACATACATACATAGCCCTAGGTAGGGTATAGGGGGTACTCCGCCACAAATAGTCCGTGCCAAGCGACAGGGATCATGCCTGGCAAGTTTCCACTTTCTACGGAATAGACGGGAGCGAGGAAGGACTGTTCGTCTTGGCAGGGCAGGAGACACGGACTTTGGGTTTGTGATCATACCTACTCCGGAGTATAGGTGCGTCTCGTAGAACAAAACCGTGACTTGACTGACTGTACATCATACATTATCTTGGCATACCTTTCAAATCGGTGGCGTTCCGGGGAGGACCTAGGTACCTAATCGGCAGGGAATATCCAAGCGAGATTATCAACACAAAGTATGTAGCTAGCTAGCTACTGAATATGCATGTAGGTAGTAATTTACTGATAACCAGGGACAGTTCATCCTTGACATTTCCGTCAACACGGTTTACGAGAAATACTGATCCCAACCCAACCACATACACCACCGATCTCATGCCCGAAAAGAAAATCCATGACTTATTCCTGGAACTGAGGGATCTGACAAGTTGGAAGATACCTTCATAAGTTTTGTTCAGGCTAAACGAGGCGAACAGATTGCGAGAATGCCGTTTCAAGAAGAGAAATAAAGACATGTTTGTTCTATCGTGGGCCACATTTCTTCTATTCAGTAGTGTACGTAAGTGTTCTTTTTTTTTCTTGTACCTCACTAGGTACGTATATCTAACGTTATTGTTCCAGGGAGACTGGCTGTGGTATGATAATCGCTAAAGTGACAACCGACAAGATAGTAAAGCCAGGTACACTATAACCCTCGAAGTCCGCCATCGTAAAACGGGGGGATGCTCCATTTAGAGTGGCAGTTGAGTTAATCGCTGCGAGGAGCTTCAAATGACAGTCCTGTGGTCAAACCCATTCAAATAAGAGTAGTTGGATCTGGAACAATATTCAATCCAGTGATGAGGGAAGAGGCTACTTATATGGGTGGAATGGCCGTGTGGAGGAGTCAGCCTTCCATCAGCTAGGAGTCGCTGGTCAACTAAAAGGCGACCTGGGCTTGCGTTAGCTCGCATCTTCTCAAAGAAACGATTTCATCAGGTCTCGGTAAACATCCGACCATGGTACTCTTAAGCAATCCGCTACATTGTCGCTCTTCCATCCAACCTAACCAAGAGCATACCTATCTCACGAGATCTAGATCCCAGCATCATCACATCATCGAAACAATCTACCGGCCAGAAGCCATACATTAAATCCGAGTGTAATAACGCCGACGACGCACCCATCTCGCCAAGCCAGAGCCCATCGGCCGGAGACAAGACGCGCCACGGACCACAAATTCTACCAAGGATCGAGGACGGCTGGACGCCTCCCCATCTCCGATCGACCAGCCTCGATTGATGGATATGATTATCCCGGGCTAACGCCTACCGGGCGACTAGTATCCGCCACGAGATCATCGAGCTGGCCAGACAGCAGACCGGCAGACACTGGAGCACGATGGGGCGTGTCGGATCTTAGCCGGAGAGTCCGGTTGAGGAATTGGCCACCCGCCGGGCTTTCATAAGGTGCCGCCTGATTTGAGTGTTTAGTTCTGGAAGAGCCGAATGTGCCTTGATAGTTTGATTTGGTTTCAATTAAGGCATAAAACTGTGGGAATGACCTAACGAGTTGTGTGAATGGTCCTCGACGGTCCTGTAACGAGCAGTCGGACCACCCAATCAGGTCCAAACAGGACGCGAGAATGATTTGGCCGTAAGATATTGACGTGGCCATCGACTAGTACTGACCGTTCAACATCTGAACAAACGCTGCTACCTAGCGACCGACCGAAGTCGTCCAGCGACAGCTGTCATATCGCCAGACGAGGCCGATCAGGTGGGGAAGATGACCGTGGCTCAAGCGCTGATGACGAACTCGGATGACGAGGAAGAGACAGTATTCTTGAAAGTGCGGACAGATACCGGAGACGAGTACACTGACGGCGCTGGATTCTCAATTCGCGCTTGGTAACCTGGTGTTTCTGGACGCGTCGCGCGGTGTGGCCGTCCCATGGATGCAAGGTCGGAGCCTGGTGGATTTCGATCTCGGGCGGAATTGCAATGACACAGTACTCTGTACCGGTAAGAGAAGACTAGGTAAGAGTAAGTACCACAGACAAGCGCCCCGTGGATACTGAATAATAGGCAGGACGAATGTGTGACAGAACGAAATCCTTCCAGCCTGGGAACCAACAGGCATCAGCATTCAAGTTCAACGCCAGAAGTGCCGGAATAAGTACTGTGTCTGTCTACCAACTACCAAGCAGATCGCCTACCCCATACTCGCAAGCCACGGGAATATTAATATCTTCCAATAACTAATAGTAATAAGCATAAGGTGCCGGGATCGGCAAACGCAGCGGATCCCCAATGCCGCCCATGCATGACCAGACGGCAGGCATTAATATTTGTTAGTTGTATCTGGCGCTTTCTGTTAGTTAGTACAGAGTACCTAGTCATGCGGCCTACTCTGTACTCGAGTCAGAGCCTGTTGAATTTGCATCAGCCAACGCCCGGCCAATTTCCCTTCCCTTCGCACATGGAGCATCTAGAGCATCTTGCGGAAGGAGAATCCGAGAATCGGGTTTCCTTGACTCAATAATTAATCTGGACGGCGGGTTGGAAACGCCTAGGGACTCCGTATAACCAGATTCCGGTCAAGCAAGCACCAAAAACAGTAAACACCAAACACTAAACACACCCGACGAAAACAAACACGATAAAAGAAAAATCAGACGAAAAACCCGCAAACCTTAAAAGGCAGAGCGAACCGGCCAATCCCTGCATCGCCTGGCGCACATGGACTCCGTAGGGGCCATCGATCCCGTCCCCAGCGTCGCTAACGCTGAGTATAGCTGGATAGCATCGGGGAGAAAATTCTTCCTGCGAGGCTGTGGGGGGCAGTGCGTTCCGAACGGGAAGAAGAAAAATTATTATTATTATTACACTCTGGATCTGTATTATTAGGCCTGCGCTAGAAAAGAGAGCGGATCTGATTAGTCCAAACAGAGTGTTTCACCTTGCAGGTCCGCAAATGTGGCTGGTTCTGCAGGAGGGCGCTAAAGTCCTTAGGCCGTTAAGTGCGCGGCAGGTCGGTTACACACAGATTGGTTTTTTTTGCCTTGGTTTTGGAGAGGAAAGTTGGGGAAGGGAGAATAAATGAAACCGTTCATGATGCAGGGACAGGGACAGGGGACGGGGAGAGGGGACAGGGAGAGCACAGCGTCGCCATTAGGAAGAAAGGAAGTAAATTTTACCCAACAAGGTACATACTCTGTACAGAGTCGGTAGTAGGTGGTAGACCTAGTAATCAGGTGGTATCATGATGTATCATACAGGCTATGATCACACCACGGAAAATGCCCCATTCCGTGGGTAAAATGAGACAATATTCCATCATTCCATCATCCGTTCTCGCTCTCGCCTCTCTGCGCCAATGGTTGGCGCCCGTGGACCTTGCGGACTGGATCTCTGAAATTGAGTGTTCATAACTTCATACAGAGTAGCTCGCAGCCTCAGCCTCGTTCATACTCCGTAATCCTAATACTTATCATAATCGGTGGCCTTGCCGCCAGCATCATGTCATACCGTCATACGCACGCAATACTCCGAGTAGAGCATCCGACGTCGCCAGCGCCTATGCATGTTTCAGTTTCAGGTAGAGTTGTATTTATAGATGGAGATCAATGTATCCTTGGCCGTTACGACGTTAAACTCGGCGCGTAGGGCTTCCATTCAGATTTCAGTGCCAATGCCTGGAAATAGATGCCATTCCGACGAATCGAGAGAAAGAGGAAATGAAAGGGAGAAAGCCGCCCTTTCTCTCCCTCTTCTTTGTCCGGTGGACCGGGCAATACGAGAAAAGGAGGCTTTCCGATGGGGACCGCTGGGATACCAATTGCTGTGGATGTAATACCGATCCAGTAACTTCAGTAACGGACCGGTGGAATCCATGATGCTCCGGAGTTCCACTTTGTCTCCTTTTAGTCGCTTTTGGCATCCGTGCTATAATTATTTCTTACCCCCCCATCCACTTCCTACACCGAGATGGGACGAACTTGTCTGACTCGGTCGGACCTGGTCTGAGAAATCCTTTCTGCTGCTAACCTACTAATATTTTTTTTTCCCTTGCCCTCTTTAGCTCTATCACTCGCTACCTTGCCCTCCATCCAAGACCCAGGCCGGGATCAAGACCAGACCCTCGTTGACCTGCGTCTATACTTATCTATACTCCGGTTCGACCTATCGCCCGGACTTCTAATAATATCGGATTAATCCACCCTGTACAAGACCGCATACAACACTCGTTCTGGCCTTTTAACGGGAAAAAGAAAAAAAAAATAGAAAGACAGAAGATCGACCACAACCAGATCTTGCTTGTACAACACATCCCGGACCATCGAAAATGTTGACCTCGCCTTCCGACTCTGTATCCTCCCTGTGCTCCAACAGCAGCCCCGTTGCTCCCAGCCCTCACCCCCGAGCCCTGTTCCCATCGATCCCTCGCCGTCATGCCGAGAAGGGCCGCCGTGCAGAGAAGGTCCGCGTGCCCCGATACTATGCCACGCCTTTGAACGAGGACACGCCCGACTCGACGCCTCTACAGATGTACGGGCTGGAGCAGCGCGAGCCGTCGATCGCCGAGAAGCCCAAGCTGCTGCGGCGCATGTCGCACGCGCTGGACGACATCAAGGAGGACTTCTCGCTGCAGCTGGAGCCGCGCGGGGCCAGCGAGAGACTGAAGAGCCGGAATCGTCAGTCGACCTTCATGCTGGACACCAATCTGGGCGGCAGCTCCGGCCCTGGGTCGAGCGCGGCCTCGTCGTCGTCGCTGTCCGGCGCCGAAAGCCCCAATACCTCGGAGCCGCCGCGCTCGCGGCCCATGTCGGTCTTTTCCATGGATACCTGGACGCCGCCGGCCCGGTCGCTCAGTCGGCGTCTCACGAACCGGCTGAGCTTCTCGCAGAAGAAGCGCTTTCGCCCGGGCCAGGCCAGCATTTCGCAGCCGAATCTGATCGGGTCGTCGATGCATATGTAGATTCTTGCTTTTCGATCTGCATTGGCCGACTTGCTTGAACATTCAACAAATTAATACCTCAGCCGAGGTCTGATTCTATCTCGACATGAACAACAAACCGCATTTTGCCATTGGAGTTTTTTATTCGACGTCGTCGCACTATCTGCACGGAGGCCTTTTTCATTCCTTTATTCTTTTTTTCCCCGTTCGATTGATTGCATTTTAATCAGCCAAAAGTCCCTCCTTGATTCAGCTTTCCGGCATTCTACATACATTACATACGTGATTCCCTCCTTAGATCGCTGTCATTCTGTCGCATTAGCTTGGGTGTTTGGGGATTCTTTTCTGTTTTTCTTCTTTTTCTGCCTGATCATCTTACCCACATTCTGCATGTGTTTTTATTTTGTTTGTGTCTGGACTTTTGTGCCCGCTGTGTCCTTAGTCAGCTTACTATCCTCCGATGTTTTGTTTTCTTGGTCTTGGTCTTGGTACTTGGTCATTATTTCGATCTGCCTTTTACTGTTACCCCTGATTATCATGTCCCACGTCAGATAGATCAGCTGAATACAATCATACATACGGATACGACATGTCTTGGTCTGGCCCGGGGATATTACAGGGAAAGGGAAGCACCTGTAAATTCAAAACTAAAGCAAGACATGATTTTGATTATACGTATAGTATAACCATAGTTCGACAGACAGATACTTAGATACTCCGTAAGGACTCCGTAGTACCTTAGACTATAAAAAAAAAGCATCCAATCAAACCCCCTCTAACACTGCCCCTAGTCCTATTTGCTGTAAGCGCTCCAAGCCATCCTCAATCCAAGAAAACAAGCTAGTCCGTCAACGCCCCAGCGTTAATACTTAAGTTCTTAAAATCTGAACCAGCAGGACGGAGTACGGGGTACTGCCTAAGTCCAAGCCCTAAGTAAGACAAGTTCGTCGGACCAGACAGGGATCGCTTGTCAGGGTCCCATGACATCCATCCCATCCCCCAAGGGGGCCAAGCCAAGCCATAACTAACAGCCAGGTAAGCGCAGCGACAATGTCTTGCTTAAGAGTGGCGTGGCCGCCGAAATTAGCAGTATCGCTAGCCGGCTCGAACACTAGCCAAGGTCTAAAACCATGCCTACCTACTCTTACAGATATTACTCTGAGTACTCCGTACGGAGTACGGAGCAGTGTCGGATTCTCGCCACATTGCTGGCGTTTTCTTGGGGGTTCGTGCGATAGCCTATATAACTACCTATAGGTAGGTCTGTATGTAAATATTACTTACGATTCCAGGCGGGTTGGGGTTCCCCGGTCTTATTGTTTTCTTTTTCTTCTTCTGCCCCTGTCTAGTGTCTCGTTTAGATTTAGTGACTAGGGGCGGTTAGTTCGTAGCCATCTGGAGATGGTGCCTTGTCTTTCTTTTCCTCTTCGGTTTCTTCCCGTGTTGAAGTCCTGTACAGAGCATGTGGGTCCTGAGCGTCGCGCTCTCTCTCTCTCTCTCTCTGTCTGTCTCTGTCTTCTTACCCATCGCAAAGTGTCAGAAAGAATAGGAGAAAAACAAATGAAAAGGTTATACCTATCCCCTATTCTTCCCTACTCCATAGTCCCGCCCAAAAAAAAAGAGGGTCCGTCTAATAAATTACCTACTTCGTACATACTTACTCTACTAGTCCCTACTTAGCCAGTAGAGCATGGATACTCCGTACAGACTCCGTAGTCTAAGTAGAGAGATAGCGTTCACCTTGTCTCGGATATGGAGTATTCGTCGAGTGGAGGAAAAGAGGAGAGGAAGAGGAGAAGAGAACCGAAGGAGGAGAAGGAGGGGAAGGAGAGGGGAAGGTTTAATTTCCGCCTGCTCGGTTACCACCTGAGAAGCGCGATGAAGTCATTTAATCTCCTAGGGTAAGTTCGTGTCCATAGACTTGACTAACAGTTACTCGAGAAGGAAATACGAGTGGTAATGGGAATGGCACAGGACGGTCAGTGCAATCCGGTCGTGGTATTCGCTGTAATATCACTGTCTTGACTGGTTGTGGGTGGTGTTTGTATGATGTCAATGTCTTGGGATCTTCGGTGGTTGTATGTACCCCGTACTACCTTGATTCGGTCGATGCCTTGGTCAAGATTATGCTGATTTATTGGATGATCGAAGGGTTGATTGTTCCACAGTTTGGATGTATCGAAGCAAAACAGAGTATAACATGGTATAAGTGTGAAGTAACAGCAAACAAATAGATCCTACTAAAGTGTCAACTTGGGATTAAACGCCATTCCATCCACTCGCTACTAGTATAATAATAGAACAAAAGAAAAAAGAGAGAGAGAGATTCGTGTATCAAACAAATACCCAAAATAGCCAGCGGTCCCTGACCCAATAACCACCCCCATTTCTTTATCCAATCTTTGTTCCCTCCCCTGTTTCTCTTACCGTAGGGCACCTTCCCATCCATCCAACAAACAAACGGACAATAACCCACCCCATTATCGATATCCGCAACAACCCCTACTACCCCCATCCAATCATCATAGCGTAACGCTCTCCAAATCCCTCATAACGACCGACATCTGCGCGCGCTTCGCCGCCTCCGCCACAAGACTGAAGTCTCGCAAGAACGGCGCCGTAGCGGTCGGCCCGCCCGCGCCCTCAATCTGATGCGGATAGTAATTAGTCGAGGACGATTGTAGGGCGGGGGCGGGCGCCGGAGCCTGCGACTCTGCTGCGCCAGGCGCAGGGGCCGAGGCTGTCTCTGGGTGTTCTTTCGGCATCTGCAGGTGTTGCAGGGGATCGGCGGGCGCGTGAAGCGGGTTGGGGTTTAGGGCTGGGTTGTTGGAGGTGGATGCGGAGGAGGAAGAGAAGAGGAGAGGGTTCGAAGGGTGCGTTGTTGTGGTTGTGGCTGCGGTCGCGGTCGCTGAGGATATCGTCGGGTGAGGAGGGGCTTTGGATGAGACGGCGGGTTGGTTGAAGGGGAGGGCGGTTGTGTCCATGTTCACGTTCATGGTGGGTTGGTCTATGGGCAGAAAGGGAGGAAGGTCGTGATATCGTAAAAGCAAGCCGTTTCTGCTGTCTATCGGTCTATCTCGGAGAAAAGGAAGCGGAAAAAAGGTCTATATCGAAGAAGATCGAGCGGGAGAAAACTTCATGGACGGAAATGGGCTGATCGGAATCCGGTGGAGTCGCGAATATGGACGGCGGGTGATTAGAAAGGATGGCGTGACGGAGTTGAGAAGGGGAGGAGAGAGGATGAAAGGAAAAGAGAAAAGAAAGAAAAAGAAAGACAGGAAAGAAGGTTACGATATCGTCGCCAACACGTGGGGCCTGGAATGCAAAGGCGATGACGATGACGTCCAGGAAAGACAGAGGCCGAATGGATGACGCCGATGCAATTTAATTTGACCTTTGCGGAGGATGAGGATGGGGGTAAATACTCTGTACGAGGATGCGTACTTTTGTCGCTTTCCAAGAGAAAGCAGTCAATAGTCCGGAGATCAAAAGATGATCGACAAACCTTTCAATAATCAATCTTCGTCCTTGCCGAAAGATCAAATTTTCCCTTCCTTTTTTCCAGAAGAAACACAATAATTACCCGTAACCGTAAGTTGCAGGTCACACAGCCGTATCTCCGCCCTCTCCACGCGGGGTTTACGCGCAGATGCAGGTACACCGCCCGTACCGTCGTACAGTACCGAGTCCTCCTGCCGAGGCTCAGTGCCCCACGTGATCTCATGTGACCCCACCATTTTATGCCGCAACGAAATCCTGAAGACCACCTCGCTGCCTTGTGATCCGCGCCGATCTGCCCGTGCCGTGGGGAACTGCTTATGCGAACATGGCGGATAATGACGACAATTACGATGCGGGGGGCATGTTCAATGACCCCGAGGGCTTCTACGAGCCGGAGAAGGAGCCCACCTTCGCCGAGCACCCCATGCTGTCGGGCCAGACGGTGCGCGTGAGGCTGGTGGGCAGCCATCCTCTTTATGTATGCCCCCCCCCCCTCTATTTCCATTACCATGTTATTCGCAGAATAATCTCGACTGACCAATTCACCAAATTAGGGCGATCTCCTCTGGAACGCCGGCCGAACCAGCGCCTTCTACATCGAAGAACGAGCCCAGGAACTCATCGCCGGAAAGGATGTCCTCGAGATCGGCGCCGCAGCCGGCGTGCCCAGTATTGTCAGCGCCGTCAAAGGTGCCCGCACGACTGTCATGACCGACTACCCGGATCCCGACCTCGTCGAGAACATGCGCTTCAATGCATCCTCCTCCACGTCCATGATACCCGCGGGCTCGACTCTGCACGTCGACGGATACAAGTGGGGAGCAGAGGTCGAGCCATTGCAGGCATACCTTCCGGCTGGGGAGACGCGCTTTGACGTCCTCATCATGGCGGACGTGGTGTATAGTTATCGCGAGCACGGCAACTTGATCAAGACGATGCAGATGACGTTGAAGAAGTCGCGGGAGGCGGTCGCGTTGGTGATCTTCACGCCCTACGAGCCGTGGCTGCTGCCGAGGACGGAGACGTTCTTCCCACTAGCAGAGAGGAGCGGGTTCAAGGTGACCAAGATGTTTGAGAAGTTGATGGACAACGTGCTGTTCGAGAATGATCCGGGGGTAAGTCTGCAATAGTTACCTTCGCTGGTTGGGGACCGTTTCGCTAACTGGTACAGGATGAGAGACTTCGCAGGACTGTTTTCGGATACGAGATTAGATGGACCGAGGAGGAGTTGAAATAAAAGTTCATTGATAGATTGGTTGGCGTTGTTGGATACCAGATTTGATATGATGACCTGAACGAACGTATAGATTGGTGAAAACCACCAACATATACTTACACATACACAAAATTATACCCAATATAGAAACAAGTCGAATATATTCATTACCGAATGTATTTCCAGCAACAATTAGCCTCAACTCCCCTCGTAGCCCTGTCCGTGTAGACCAACAAGTCAACAACCAGCATAGTCACATGTGCCCCGCACCCCGCCCTGAAAAATTTCCCTTATCGCGAATACCTCCTCACAACCAACCTCAATACCACATAGACAACCATGCCGGTAACTTTACCCTGCACCCCCTTTCTACCATCCAAAACCAGTCTAACCATCCTACCAGCTCATAATCTTAACCGGCTTCCCCTGCTCGGGCCTCACCCACCGCGCGGAGCAACTCGCCTCGGGGCTCGAATCCACACAAACGACGCTCTTCGAATCCGGCACGATCCCGGCCTCCAAGCCGCGCTACAAAGTCAACGTCGTCTCAACGCACGATGCGTCCCACCCACGAACCGTGTACGACCATGCGCGCACCGAAAAAGAGGCCCGCGGCGTCGCGTACACGCGGGCAAAGCGGCTTCTAGGCAAAGACAGCTTCGTCATTCTCGACGGCATGAATTACATCAAGGGATATCGGTATCAGCTGTGGTGCGAGGCCAAGGCGTTAGGGACGACGTGTTGCGTCGTACGTTCTCATCATTCCCTTCTGTCTGGACTTGTGGGCGATACGATCAAGATCGGAGCTGACAGATTTGCTATTGATACAGGTACATGTCGGTACGCCCATCGATCAATGCGTCGCGAACAACGAAGCGCGGATTCATCGCCAGGAGGAGACCCAAACCAAGAGTCCCGACAACACCAACGATCGTCAAAACGAATCCTCAACCTCAGAAACCACCACCGACCCAACAGACCCCTACCCCCGCGACCTCCTCAACAACCTCATCTTCCGGTACGAAGAACCCAGCACGCACAGCCGGTGGGACAAGCCCCTATTCACCGTGCCCTGGGAAGACGCGGAGCCCCCGATCGCCGACATCTGGAGCGCCCTCACGGGGATCCCCCACCCGTCGTCCACTCCACCCACCGACACGCCCTCGACCCTCGCATCTACATTCGCATCCACGCACCTCACTTCCTCAGGCGGCAGCGTCGCCGGATCAATCGGCACGACGACCACGCGGGCAGGGGGAGTCGGGAGCCGGGGACGGGTAAAAGTGCGACCGCACCAAGCAACCGTACAACCTATATCGACCGACTCGTCGGCATTATACGACATGGAGAAACGGACCTCGGCAATCATTTCGTCTATCCGATCCTTCACTCTCTCGACACCATCCGCCGAAGCGGCGCTAGCGAAACAGGACCAGAACGCCAGGGGGATCAGTATTCCTGTAGCGGAGGCGGCCGTGCCGGTATTCATCCCCGCGCATGTAGCGACCACAGGAACGACGGATGAGTTGGCGGGGGCGGGGGGGATTCTAGCGCTGCCGAGGTTGCAGAGGCTGAGGAGGCAGTGGATTACGTTGAATAGGCAGTATATTGCGGGGGGACATGCTTCGAATACAGCGATGGGGGGTGGGATTGTTTCGGGGCAGGTGGGGGATGCGTTTGTGAGGTTTTTGAATGCGGAGTTTGGGGTCGAAGAGGAGTGAGTTATTTCCCTCGGGGTTATTCCTATCGTCTATGATGGTTTTATATATGTCCACTATACAGATTTGAATTTCTAGACCTAATGTGATTTTCCCTATTTAGATGAGGGCATGATTACGCTATCGATGTATTATACCATCATATTCGGATTAGTAAATATATCTAGGATCTCAAATTGCCATGACGATATCATTCACTTTAGGTGGGTTAAGCAGATATGGATATAAAATAGCAAAATCTTCAAAAGAAATCCTTAATTCTGTATACTCCGCTAAACATCCCGCTTAAACTACAAGGCTCTCGAAAAGAACACAATACCAGCTTAGTACTGATCCGCCCTATCTATAAGTGCATTACCTGAATGATCAGTAGTGCTGGTCATTTATTGTGCTTTTTTGGCCTGTAGTACAGTAGTAAAGCCAACGGAAACGCGGATGCTACACAGTGCGGCATGGAGTATCAAAATTAGTGGGACTTAGAATTAGTCCCTTTCTTTCGCACCGAGGGCCACGTTTTGGAGGAAGTGGGAAGTGTGACCCAGCGTCCGATAGCATAAAGTCCAGGCGCCTCACATCACAAGGGTGGTGCTGAACACCATCGCAAGCATACCCTATTTTGGGAACTAGGTCTTTACCGGTACCAACAGGCACACTTATCTTAACCTCAATATCTGAATCCCGTTTATTATATCACATTAGGGAAACACTTTCGGTGCATAATTCCCGCACCTGTCTCCTCATATTCCTGCCGCGTAATCCACATCTTCTGAAAAGACGACAAACTCGTAAGCATTGACCCTCCGATCCAAACATCGTACAACCTCGTCTTTGGTGCTATAATCTTTGTCCCCATCCTTGCTGGAACGAGCGCTGAAAGTTCTTTACCTAGTCGTGCAGCAAAGCCCGGATAGAGGGTTGAGCCGCCGGTCTATCAAATCATCAGGTAAACATTGCTGCAACCATGCACGTTGGGTTTGATGTTGGAGGGCCCATACCAAGATGATATTCATCGCTAGATCCCTCCGACTATCGATATCGCATTTCATCAGTGAGTCGAAGACAAGATGATGGATGCCCCTGTGTTCCACCCCGAGCAGGGAGGGGGTGAATAGGGCCTCGGGCGCCTCAAAGCACTCTGGCCCCAGGGTGATCTTCTGCCCATCGGGGAGCATGTACGTCTTCCGGCATGAAGATAGATCTCGCCTGGCCAGGTCCATTTCTTGAATATAGTCCTCGGAAACAAAACACTGCGTCTCTTTGATCTCCCTCACGAGTTCCCTCTCAGCGCTACTATTGAGATACACGCCGCGCTGGGTAAGTAATCGCTGTAAAGAATCCACGATATCAGCGCCCGCAAAATTAGTCCTCAGATTTGCATTTAGGAAAGTGTGGCCGTTCGTCACGGAGAAAGTAGTCATCACTCCGTCTCCGCAGTCAAGTGCAAGACCCGTATTCCGTCCCGCGGCGAAGATAGAAAGATATCCCGGGATTGCGATATGGATACCCGTTGCTAGGAAGCGCTCGAGAAAAATCTCGGCCATTTTCTCGCGGTTGGATCGTGGGTTATGGGGTGGTTCGGTGAGGAGGAAATTGTGGTCACTTGGGTGAATGGAGAGGTGGGAGGGGGAGAAGAGTGCTGTCCAGATACGTTCCATGTCAGGCCAGTTTGTGACTATGCCGCGGTTTATCGGAGAAGACAGGGAGAGGATTGAGCGGTGGATTTGGGCTTTGCTACCGATGTAGGCGTCATCTCTGAGCAGGATTGGGTCTCTTGCTAATCTGGAGGGGGAGTTGGTTCAACTGTTCTCGTTATGCTAGTGATATATATGTGTGTGTGTGTGTGGAAAGATGAGACGGACCGGCAATTGAAAGGGCCCACGATATTGGCTATACCGGCACACTTCGTTATTCCCTTTGTAATGGTACTAGGTAGAGGAGACTTACGGAACACTATGCTGGGAGCATCGTCACCACCAATTCCTATTTTGCAGCTAAATGAGCTAGAAGCACTTGTCAGCTAGGGTAATGGACACTAATAGAGAGTGTATACCCATTATCGATTACAACGGAGGGAAACTCTGCATCTGTCATTGATAAGAATGATTCGTGCAGTGGGAGTTAGGGGACCGGGAGTAGTGAACAAACGGGCGAGGGGTGAACGGACTTAAATTATGAAAGCAGACCATTTCAGCCCCGCTCGTATCGCGAGAATCTGGCTATTATTATTCTAAACTAGGCAGGCATTCTCGTTCTTTGAATGGGTAGTTCCCGGCTGACCGGAACACCCCAAAACACCCTAGTTACTAAATCCGATTTTTCAGATATCAATATATCAACGAGATTATGATTTTGCTTCATTTTTGTATGCTCTAATTCCCTATCAATAGGAATAGTCTAGCATAACTAACATATTCAGAAAACAATTATTTACTTGCATTAGAAAAATACGCTCCGTCGAGCGATGTAGATCTACATCATGCTTTAAAATATTTCTTGAGCTTATAAAAATACCTAGTATGACATATTTAACACGAAGATACCCTAAGTCCATATAATCAGCCTTGAGCGTTTGAATATGAAGATGTAAAAAATCGCATTTAGTATGGTGTTTTGGGGTGTTCCGCACGGCCAGGTTTTCCGAATTTAGATCTTATAAATATATCTATTACTCTTACTATTAAAAGCACCGGTTAGGTAATAGATAGTTTATAAATATCCCCCTATCACTGGGAGGTTTATCTTTTTTTAATATATTATCTGGTTTTTCTTATACTAAATGTGGACTATTCGCGTTAGTCTCTCCTAACTATTTTACATATAACGCCATATAAACAGACATGACTTGTCCAGGCATCGTTTTGTTCTAATAACTTACTTTAACTTATCTCTTTTAGCTGGACTTAGATATTAGCCGGTTATCTATAACCCTCTTATAAAGGACTAGGAACAATCCACCACATTCTAGATGCTTAACGGATTCCCGTCAAGCCGCCACAGCTACAGCTATATACCAGTGGGGTATTGTGGCCGCGGAATTGACTAAGCAATTACTTCATCACCTTGCTCAACCGATCGATTAATCGATCAATATTGATCATACGGTCATGGAGCTTGAATTGTATGACCAAGTCTATTTTACCGCGTAGATAGCTCCTCAGAACCGCAGTGGAAGTTGGGGACGCACCGCAGCACACCACAGCCATTCATTTCGCCGTTATGGTGAATAACAACAGAGAAGGCAATGATCTCATTGCCTACAGTCTCGCGGTATCACAAGTCGTCCTTTTTTTGCCCAGAGGCAAGAGGACAAACATGAAAAAATGGGAAGGATCGGAGTAAAGAATGTACTATGTAACGTCGAGGGGACCCAGACTAGTACAATTGGAGTAAGCGTCGTACTCTGTAGAGCCGCACTGCGCCGCAGCCACTCGTCTCTTCGATGGGTGGGTCCGTCCAATCTTGGCTATTAACCGTCAAATGTCATTGGCCACGAGCCTGCGGCTGTTTCCGCCTTCGGACTCCGAAATTAGCCATATTGACTGAGCATGCCCACACGCTTACTGCTAGTAAATGTTGGAGCCTGCCGATTCTGGCTGCGGCGCTAGGCGATATATAGTTAGCTTATCAGCTGACCCACAGTGGGCAGTTGCATATTTCAGATAGCTGCACACCATCTACATAGAGAATCCAAGCGTCTCTGACCGATTTCTAGCCACCTCTAGTAGGCGGTTTCCGTCAGTAAATGAAGTTGTTCTTCCATATAGTTAAAGTGTTGGAACCTGCCGGTTTAGTCATCTCTGCCAAGCGCCCCGAAACTGCCCAAAGATATTTTTGTTTTGGGGGCCAAACCGCATTACTCGGCTGTGGAATAAGTTACACCCACGTGTGGAATAATACGAGGGGGAACGAAATCACCACCTCGGTTTGAACATATTTAAAGCCACACCCCACGGCTGGCCCCGTAAGAATCTTTCCTCGAATGCCCCCGAGACAGAAGGTCCGCGCCAAGATGCCAGACCGATTGCTGAACGCGATTAGAGTGATGATACTCTACGTGTTCTTTGTCCCGACGGTCATAAGCGGGTTATGGACGGTCTGGGGTGTCAAGAAGGTCATCCAGGCCTTTCGGCGATATAATCCCAAGAGCATTTTGGATCGAAGACGCAGACGCAGAAACTGGGAACTGGAGCCATTTTCACGTCCTCGTGCCCTCACGATTGTCGATAAGCAGCCCATCTGCAGCCAATGGCAGTCGCGCTTTTTCCAACTGCCACTGAAAATCCGCCAGAGAATCTACCGCTTCTTCGCACAGCAAAGAGCCCCGGTACATGTTTGGCGAACGAGTAGACGCCTATGCAGTATACGGTGTGTGAGCCCGTACCCAGACGGGCCAGATGGCAACGTTGCCCACTGGCATTGCTCTCCGCCTCTGGGGAGAAATGGCCTGGTGGAAAATATATTTCCTCGGAAACGGGTGTTGTACCGATGGCGGGGACTACTATGCTCATGTCGCAGGATGTAAGTCCAAATCTATGGCTTAACTCGCCATCCTTCCCCTGCTTATGGGGTTTGAGTAAATGACGTCAGCTAGGTACTCGGAGTCCGTTGATGTCCTCTATCGGAGTAATGTTCTTCACTTCGATGACCCATACAACCTCCACAAACTATCTGAATCCATACCCTCGCAGAGGCTGGCTTCCATTCAGTATCTACATCTAGAGGTTCTTGCTTTCCACAATAGCGAGATCGTGCCGAGGGTTCTCGCTAACTGGAAAGAGGCCTGCATTGTTTTGGTGCATATGACCGGCCTGCAAACCTTGCATGTAACACTGGGTGCGGATAATCCCGAGGTGGACATTCCTAGTCCCCGCATAAGGCCTCTTCTAGAAGGGTTGAGGAAAGCCAATGCCCCTGAATTCTTGGTGAAGATCCCATCAAATGCAAATATTGGCAGCATGCCGCTTCAACATGGATATCCTTTTGTTATGGTGCGCAGAGAGTGGGCCTATGGGGAATGGAAGGAAGATGGTAGCGGCGATGATCCTCGGATTAGACGTACCGGGCTGAGTATTCTTCCTCCGCATGTCTAATTTACTTATTGTGCGCGGGCCTGCAGAAAATCTGGTACCTATAGGTCCTTTGAGTAGCATGAGGGCAGTGTCTCGCTGGTGGCCAAATCTATGGTTTTATAAGAACGTGGTTTTAACTATACATAAAAGCTCTTGGTATAGCGCTAATTTATTTATTTTTTGCTAATTAGTAGTTATGTACCTGCCGGGTACCTGGGTAAAACCAACATATACTTTTTGCTTATGTACTTGGTACGTGATACGCTCTTCGACAACTCATCCCCAGCTCCCCAGAGTGGCTCCTTTCTCTACCTAGGTGGCTATTTTTTTCTAGATGTTTTACCATAGGACAGAAATTATTGCATTTACTTTACAGATATCACTATTGGTTAAAACGATATAGTGCGCTTCCATGATGTTATTCATATAAAATGTAAATCAAGCAGGCCACAAAAATGAGTCATCTTTGTTCTCGTCATTGTTGTTGGTGGACCACGGTGGAGAATACGAGACACAGGCCACTAGATTTCCCTACTTCTTAGTCAATCTGGCTGGAAGTCGAGGGCGAGAACACAACCTTCAAATTGGCCTAAATTTGTTATTCAACGCTCTTTTCGCTAGAAATTCCAAGAAATCACCTTTTTCACTGCCCGCACAGCTTTAATACTTAGTTTCTTCCATTCTTCGCAACTTAATCCACCCAGCCGAAATCCGGGATGGAAAATCGCTTTTTACTTCCATCTTCCCCCTTTATTCGGTGTCAGGATAGGTTTGATCTCGTCGCCTCTGATGAGTACGATGTTCCGTTCTGGGAGCTTCTTACTGCCATTTTGAAGAGTGAATCATCCCCGGTCCACGATATCGCATCGCTTCTTGAAACCCTCCAAATAATAGCGGTGACTCTGAGAGGCACACAACTAAGCAATTATGATTCTCTTTTCGATTTCATGACCGCCCACATCCAAAGTCAAGACCCCCCGAGCCATTTCTTCACGACAACTTGGCCGTTCATTGTCAAGATAGCGTTGGAAATGCCAACGTTGTTCCCAGAAGGAACGTTGCCGAATCTTTCTTCGATGAAAAGTAGTTCCTCAAAAGCCATCTTTTCACGCCAACAAATAGCATGTCTCGTTGCACATCAGTTTATGTGCTCTCTGCCCCCTCATACATGGAACACAGAGTCTTTCCTCGACCTGAGTCCCTGGTACTCCCGGTCAAGCTCGAATCACCAAGGCGCTGTGAATGCTTACCTGACGGCCGTGTTCACATATTTTGAGAGTCTAGCACAACCTGTAGAGGGCAGTCAATCTCGGATTGACTTATCGGCTGAGGAGTGGCCGATTATATTTACTTTGCGGACAATCCAGGATGATGAGGCAAATCACCTGATGTTTAACGAAGCTTCAAGCGCTCGGCTCTCGCGGGTTTTCATTCAGGCAGACTTCTTAGAAAGGTCTGAGACCGCACCTTCATTGCTTGGATTGCCACACGGAGCATGTGTTATCTCGGCAAACAAGTGTTTCGGTTTTGGTCCAACGGGCACACAAGAGGAATTACATGTTGGAACTTCTCCAGAAGCATATCCTGCTGTGCTGCTAGCTAAACCACTTTCTGATAACCAAATTCTGACCTGCCAGGGTGCAGAAGCTATAGTGTCGATAAGAGGCTACGGACGAGACGCGGTACTCGACGACATTTTGCATTCTTCGAGCCACCCAGAAGACAATGCTGGGAAATGGAAATATCGGACGATGCTTTTCATGGACGCCTTGGAAATGGACATTATTAGCGGTGAAGATACTTCTTGTGTTCCAGATATACATCCCAGTTCCCGTATGACGCGAGAAATGATTCTCAAGGCATATAACGCGTTCCGTGGTGGTGATGAAAAGTACGACCATATCGTTACCGGCCTTTGGGGCTGTGGAGCCTTCGGAGGAAATAAGCAAGTCAAGTGTTTGCTGCAATGGTGCGCAGCAAGCCTGGCCCAAGTCCCGGTTCTCAGATTCATTCTGGCCGGTAAGGAGCAGAAAGTCTTTGCGGAGGAGCTTCGTCGATTTGCTCTCAGAGTACAGCAAAGTGATGTCACTATAAGACAGATTTTAGACGCTTTGGCTTCTATCAAAGATTGTTCTCGTCTTGTCGGTGCTGATGATATTCTGAGGTACGTGCTAGCCAAGCTGGCTCTTTAGTGGCAAGATGTTGTTCTCGCCCCATATCTTATCCTGAGCCCTACCAGCATCCTCGGCGGAGACGCTTGCACAGATGGTTCCATGAGATGGTTATATTTCGCCGTGGTGGAACTCATGAACGGGCTGGCGGGACATATGGAGAAAGCAATAAGGTGTACACTATATCGTTGTTCAGAACCTACCGGCGTGACAATTGATTACCATAAACGGGCAAAGGTCAACAGGACCATACTTAGCCCCAGGCTGTTGGCCACCGCTGGGGTTCGTAGGGCGCGGCCTGCTTCGTATTCCCATTAGCGCTGATGATCTGTAGTATGTTTAAACACTCAGCCACTGTATCCATGTAATGATGGGTTATGACTAGAACTGGTTATTAGAGAGATGCAAACCAGGTGACTATATAACTTATTTTGAGTGCTTTGAGGTCGTAGTGCAGACTTCCCACAATACCATACTCGGGACAAAGCAATATAAATACAATTTTTCCGTTCTTGATCGCACGATGAGCTCAGTTCGCCTTATTCTGACAGGTGTTTCCCCTCCTCATCTCTTTCCTTCTCCTCCCCCTTGTCAATGCCTCGCCATCCCCCATCGTGAAGCCAGAGGTGCGAGTCGACGTTAAGGCCGGTATTATAGGAGAAGGAATCTACCCTCGCGTTACCTACATTAACGGTAAATCATTGCTAGGATCTTCTGCAGCTACTCTACTATACCGCTACCAAATCGACCCGGCTGCCAAAACTTGCCTTTGAAACATGAAGCGGCCGAGGTGTTTCTGTCGTGCACGATGGCTGCCCCTACAGCCCCAGGCCTCTCTAGAAGCGAGCGGTTTACCTCGATCGACACTCCCGGAGAATAAGGAGCAACTTGAGCCACACTCCTTAGCATACCGAACGGGGAGGGACGCGGATATAGAACATGAATGCCGACGGCGCTCACATGCTCCATCACCCAACTAGCCTGGCAAAAAAAAAATTAAAGCATGCTGCTTAGCCGGGAATTACGCTCTTGCGGCGGTGAACATTCGCACAGTGCGGTGGAGAGAAGGCCGCGGGCAGAAGAAGGAGGCGAGGCTTTCTGGGAATAAATGTCTCGTTGTCACGGTGCAAAGTCAGCACTGTGGAGTTGTGTTCTACCCTGTTCCTGTTCCTGTTCCTGTTCCTGCCAGAGGTTTATATATGCGAGCGCAGTGCAAAGCCTCTGGCTTTGCATACTAGTCTTTTGCCAGTAGTGCAGTGGTTAACACTCTTGAATGCGCCCGGGGGTCACACCATGACAATAACACTGGTAGTATAGAATATTATTTTAAAATTAGTATAAAATATATATATTAAATTAGATTACAAGACTTAACATGTTTATACTGTTTTCAAATCCGCCGGATATCTAACTTCTTAAAAGTCTAAATCCGCATCCAGTCCGCGCGGATATGGATATCTAAGAATCATATCCAGATCCGCAATCTGCGGAGTGGATGCAGAGCGGATGCAGATTTTTGCGGATGCAGCCGCAGCCTACATAGGCAGTACAAGACATTACGAGTGATGAACCATTCAAATTCTAGCACACATCAGATACTCTACAAGACTACAATTGCTAGCTCCCACAGCTCCATCCTACACAAAAAAACCGGTTCAAAATCAAATCAAATCAACTTTTAGGCTATGTCCACGGGCGAATTCATCAATAAGAAAGGAAATCCCACGAAAACACACCCATAATCGAATATCCAAAAGATCAATGAGAAAATGTTCATAATCCAAAATATTTTCCAGAAAAAAATATACCCAGACCCGAAAAGGCTAACCAACCGTCATAAGAATAGACTGGAAGATAGATAATATCAACAGAAATCAAAAATGAACACAAAGCGACTAGGCCACGCCGCTCTGTACAGGAGTGACAAAACAAACAGGATATCAACATGAACAGAATCAAACCAAACCAAGCCGAACCAAAGCCAAAATAAACCCCCATGTCCTCTAATAGTCCTCAGTAATCCCAAACCCGATCCCATGTACACGAGAGTGTGCTGTTCCCACCCTTTTTTCGGCTGTTTTGAGTGTTTCCTGCCTCAGACCAGAGGTGTTCGGACTGCAGAGCAGACCGCTCCTTCACAAGTGAACTTGTTGAAGGCCTGGGTGAGACCAGAAAGACGAAAACAAACGTGACAAATATTTTCAAAAATACAAAAAGTGTTTTATACAAATCAAAGCAAGCTTTCAACATGAGCGTGAAATGAGAAAAGAAAAAAGAAGTTTTAAGAAAGCCGTGCCTTGCAGCTCACAGGTTTGGTTAAACCGCTGCTCCTCACAAGCCTCAACAAACAAAGAGCTTGGCTCCGGGTCCGTTGGAAAGAAACGATGGTCCGCAATGGTTGAAGCATTGCCCCATTCGTTTCAGGTAGCCCGCGGAGGGATGATGGCCGTCAAGACACATCATAGTTGTTTGTGATGGGTGTTCCTGGCAAACCCTGGAAGAATCAAAACATCCTCAAGGAAATAAAAAGAAATCCAGTGGTGGCCTTGAAATTGCACGGACTGTTTCCGCGACTTTTCCACGCATCATCAAAAAGTAGGTCTTCATGCCCGGATTCATGAAAATCGGTTTAAAAGAAAAGATCCAGCTTAGCCGTCGGTAGCCTGAAAGGAAAATGAAAACCGAATCTAGCTGGCATGACACTTAAGCCGGGAGACCGTGGTTCATTTGAGCAGCGGCCTGGCTGGCTTCAATGTGGCGGTAGTTAAGTCCCAGAGTGATCAGCTCCTGAAGGCTGGCATTGACCTTCTCGTGCATCGAGGAATCCTGGGGGATGATGTTGGCGAGCTCCTCGAGCAATCGGGAACGGCAGTTGAAGTAATTTCGCTCTGCGTTCTGCAGTCTCTGGCCGTGGTGAGCAGAGGTCTGCTGGACAGCCTTCAAGGGGTTGGTCTGGGATTGGGTAGAACGAGTCCGCTTCATTGTTTGAGCACCAGAGACACCGGCAACTCTTCTCTTGCGGCCAGCAGCTTCCTTCTTCTTGGAGACTTGTCCAGTGGTAGGAGAGGCATCTGGTGAGCTGGGGCGCTCCGACGAGGCGTAGTCGTGAACACGTCTCATGTGGTCAAAAAGGTTCCAGCGGCGGGGAAATCCATATCCGGGAACGGACCGGTCACATCCTTCGAACAGGCAAAGATGAGGGTTGTCACCATGGCCGTGGAATCCGTGAGCCTCACGCTCATGACGGAAAAGGCATGCATTGGAAGAAAACTGCAACTGGGCATCCATGCATGCGGGAACCTTGCAGCGGTATGGCTTCAGGTGAGAGTCCAAATATTTGCTAATCATCAAGGTTAGTTTCAGGAACGTGCCAAAGCGGCCGAACTTGGATGGTATCTACTTACTGGTATGCGCATTTCTGGGTAGTAGGGGGGTGGTTGCAAGGCTTGTCTCCCATGGCAAATGGGCAGTAGTATTTTCCATCACCGTGAGTTGGAAGGGAGTAGTAGTAATGGTCCCTTGGATTCCGCAATTCGGCACCTTCCTTGGATCTTTGGCGAAGGGGTTCCTTGACGGGAAGAGGTGGGAAAAACTCGGCATCCTGTTTCACCTGGGACTGAGACGGGGGAGTTTGCAATGCTGGCCTACGCGCACTCTTGGAAGGTCGGATAGTCCTGTTGAACATTGCGTCAGTTTCTGTTGGCGAAACGAAACCGGACAAGTTGAGGACTGACCTGTTGGGGTCTTGCTCGTTGAGGGGTGGGGTGAGAGGGAACAAAGGATCTCCGAGGTTAATTCCCTGGCCAACGGGAGTTGCTGTCACGTCCTTAAGCATGCCATCATCATGGGGCATGTAAGCTGGGTAACCAGAGTGGGAGCAGGAAGAGGTAACGGAGACATCATTGCTCGCGTCTGTCAAGGGAGGGGAAACGGGAACGGGGTGGAACATGCTGGAGGTGAAATGGTCCATGGATGATCCGGGGTAGTTTCTGTTGTCTGGCACGAGGCTCCATGCATCATCGGTGTGAGAACTGTGGCTAACAGAATGGGCATCATCAGAAGTGCACGACTGAGAACCATTTTGGGTTCCAACATCATTGTCAAATGCACTGAAATCCACTAACGAGGAGTAGTGGGTGTTGAAATCCTGGGCATGTGAGAAATCCAGTTCGCTCTGGTCTGCCATGTCCTGGAGACTTGGGAATTCGGGTCCACTGTGATGATACATTACATCACTTGGTCCCACGGTAGACGGCATGAGTTGTTGCGACAATGAAAAAGACAGCATCTGTACTTCCGGGGATTCTGGTTTGACCGAGGACATGACACCGCCGTCAAGTCCATCGACATCACTCACGGACCACGACTTGAGTCCGGGAGTTCCATGGCTCTGGTTTGTGCTTGAACACAAGGAAAAGTTATCCTGGCTCGAGAGTTCATCATCCGGGATCATTCTGGGGGCCATGTTTGAAATTCCTTGGACTAATTGGTTGTGTCTGGATTGAGACATCTGATCCATGTTCTGGAGAGCGGACTGGGAGATAGAAACTTCAGGGTCGTTCTTGATCTTTGGGGACATTATAGTCTGAGTCCGGGTGGACTGGAAAATTCAAAAGCACTAGAAGATTTACAAGTCAGTATGCAAACATTTTTTTTTCTTGTGATTTTGTCATCAAATGAAACAAAGAGAACAATGCGTCAAGGAAAGCCGAAGGGAGAATCCTGCTGCTCTGTTAGTTTTGTATGAGCATCCAACGATCAAAGGAATGTACCAACCACAACAGTTGTCCAAGGGAAGTATAGCATAATGCTGTGTATCCAGGGATTAAGGCAGGTAAGGTTCGAGGTCCAGGGGCTAGAAGAAGAATTGGCCAGAAGAGATCTTGGGGGGCAATACAAGCGAGATCAGGTCCACCACGCTTAGCTGAAGGCTACGCGCGCCGCAAGGAGGGTCCGTTCAGAGCCTTAGATACCAGAGGTATCATTCATCCAGGTGTTTAGTCCCAAAGACTACAAGGAAGTGGTGCCAAGGCGTAAACAATCAGGGGAAGCGGAGTTCTGTTCGTTGATCCAGGAATTTGTCGAATATCTCATTTTGGTTTAGCTCATCATTTGAAGATTTCCAGGGTATCAGGTATCAAAAAGCATTTGTTCTCCAGGGTGGGGGGATCAAAAAGACATCCTATGGAAAATCCGTCCGGCAAGGTTCTATGGGTTCCAGGTATTCTCAAGGCCAAAATCCAACTTACACTCCAGGTTTGGAGGAAGCAAAAAGGGAGTACACTTAGGTCCAGATGAAGGGTAATTTCGAAAACATATATCGATGAGCGTGCATCATTAAACAACACTCAGAAGTGTCCTAGTCACACAGCGGTTGCTGCGGACGGCTTTTGTCCAGGGCATCATTCAATGAAACCGTCGAGAGACGGTGTATCCTCAAGCAAGAGAAGATCAGAAATCCAAGGGGATCCAGGGCTCCATGGTGTTCAAATCGGTAACAGGTCGATAATTAATCCAGGGTGTGGTCGAGTGTCGAGACGCAGAAAGCAACAAACAAAACCAGCAAGAAACGAAAGGCAAACAGTGAAAGCAAAAGAAAAGCAAGGGCACTACCTGTGATCTATCGATATTCGAGAGTCGAATAAAGAGAAAAAGAAAACAGCAAGGCAAATCCTCTCCAGGATATGGACTGAGTTCCAATGGGCAAAGTCTTTTGTTTCTTCTTCGAAGCCACGGGAGTATATGAAGTTCTTTCCAGGATCCACGGGGTTGGACACGGAGAGGAGAGAAAGAGAAGACGAAGAAGCCTTAAACAGTAGTAAGTGGAGGACGGCAAGTAGTAGCAAACAGGGCTAAGTGGAGCAGCAGATTTGACTGTGACAAATCCAGCAACAAGGGGAGAAGCAATGGAAGAAAAGGAGAAGGAGGATGGAAGCAAGTGGAAGTGGAAGGAAGAGCGAACGGTGGAGGCAGATCTGGGTATCTTGGAAGTGACGGTGGGAAGGATGTGGAAGATTGTTTCGGATTTAGATGAGATGAATTGAGAAGATCGAGAGAAGTCAGATTCGGAGGGGAAAGGGCGCCCTTTTAGAGTCTTTTCGCAGCGACGAGACGGAGATGAGTCGTGGGGGGGTAAGGCCGACCGAGGGAGTCCAAGCGTGTGCCGAGCGTGCATGTCGCTGCAGCCCGGAATGGTATCCAGCACGATGATTTGATCCTGCAAGACATGGCGGTGATGGTGGTGCGACGGACGAGGTGTTGTTTGCGTCGGCGGGCCAATAAGCCCCAATGGCGACCCGTCCGCTGGCCCTGACGTGGCAGCGAGAGGCAGCGAGAGGCAGCCAGAAGGGCAAGCGAGTGGAGGCCGTCGGTCGCAGCCACTTCGTAGCGGTGAGGCGGACCCCCTCCCGGTGGGGGGGCGTGGCTGACTGATTGGCCGCCGAGCGTCGGCCGGGAGCTGCAGGCTTGCATCATCTGTTCCTGCCGGTGATGCAAACGCGCAGCCCCGAGCAATCAGCGTTAGCGCCCTCTGCCCCCGCTTCCCTCGTGGAGGCCGCCTGTTTGGCTGTCTCCTATCCTTTGGCTACGACCGCAACCACGTCAATTCTCCTACTGTGTACGCATACGTCTCGGGGAACAGGCTCCCTTCCCTTCTGCATGCAAGTGTCGCATGAGGGTTGTGTTGTCCATCCTTCATACTTCATCCATGCGCCTCATCACATCCGCATCGAGGGGAAACCCGCGCAAAA
The DNA here is from genome assembly GCA_002215965.1 of Aspergillus persii. Taxonomy (NCBI): domain Eukaryota; kingdom Fungi; phylum Ascomycota; class Eurotiomycetes; order Eurotiales; family Aspergillaceae; genus Aspergillus; species Aspergillus persii. Next base: position 389,957 of record NGZO01000001.1, read on the forward strand.
GTACCCTGGGCAACGCTCCCCTGGTTTCAGGAGGGAAAAGGGGTGGCATTTATCTACACTTGTGCACGAATGGTTCGTGTCGGATCAGGGTGGATGCTGTGGATATGGGAAGATCCATGACGGGAAGCCCAAGTTGGGCAGCAATGCTTTTTGCTTTCTGCTTTTTGGCAGTCTCCATCGAACGTCTCGGGATTTTCGCGAGGGGTTTGGTCGTGGAGTTTAATCGGGAGCCTAGAGGGATTTTCTTTTCATTTCCGTTCAAAATTTGTTTGTTCATTTTTTTTTTCATTTTTCATTTTTTAGTCTAGTAATTTCCCTATTGTTGGATTTGGCATTTCCAAATTTTCCGAATTTGCCGACCTCCTATTCAATGCACATGTCAGCGATAGGTCTTCCGAATGATCCTGAAATAAAAACGTATGACGAGTACACGAGACAGGCAGGTGATATATCAGACAAAGGTGAAAGATGGTATACAGTTGTCGTTCAACGATCCGAAGACCTCAGGTGAACTATGCTTATTGGTATTGTGTTCATCATTGAGATGCCAAGACCCGTGGGATGTCGAGAGAGAGAGAAAAAGAAAATTCAAAAATAGACTTACCCTGGTTATTAAGGAGCCAGCGTCGGTTTCAGCCCTTCTGCCAATCGCAATTTGCCTCTGCCTGCATCAAGGCAAAATCCAACTTAATCCCGCACACTGACCACGACCAGTGGCTCGCGGCAGCTCCGGGAGGACAGTCGTGGCAGGGGGCGAGGGTGTCGCTGGGAAAGAAAAAGGAGAAAGGGGATTTGCTCGGTGCGAAAGGCTTTTGTGCAAGCGAGGCACGTGATGTGTTTGTGCTGTTTGCATGCGGGCCGCGGCCGTTGGAGGGAACCATTAGTCACCGTCGCTTGGATCACTGTCCGGCCCGAGCCGTACTCGACCAAGGTCGAATGCAGCATGGCTACATCTGCCAGCCTTACTCTACATGGAGTAGTCGTAGTATAGATTGCCAATGCCAGATGTAATGACTGAATAGTACAACTGAGTCAGTCTTGAGCATCATGCAGAATTGAGCTTTCTCCCTTTACACTTAATGCGCTTACTAGCACTCTTTGCCGCTTGCTAGGAGTTACATGGCTAGGCATTTTTTTATCGAGCTTACAGGCATGGGGCAATTGCATACTAGGTTAACATATTGGGTGCAACACAGTCCATGTTTAAGCCGGAATAGCGACGAAATATAGCTTATCTCACGGCTTACTCCACTCAACAGTCGACTACAACTCCAGTGTATAGCCTCTCCACAGCTCCAATTTTCTCATACAATCAAAGATAAATTGTGTTCAGTATGTGATTTCTCCTGTCCTTTTTTTTAACTCTCCAACATTGATGTAGAATTCGCTTGGGTGTCCAACGATCCCATACGAAGAGTCCAGACCTAATGCAGTTGGCTGTCAATAACAGAGCCCGAAGAGTTCCTTACCCAACGCCTGCCGCTTTGATAGACAAAAACGTTCATTTATGGTGCTGTCGTTATGAAGAATCGAAAAAACCTGGGATGAAAAATCGGACAATCTCCGAGCTTAGAATTTCTACAATCATGATATCACTTCATCAAGACACAATGATGGTGATACCATACAACCCGTTAGCCGTTAAGCGCCTACGGTGCCCTGGGATATCACATGATGCTTCTATTGCTGGCACAAGAACACACCCAAGTGTCCCACCTACCCGCTCCCTTCTCTCGATCACATCTCATCGATCTTCTTCCCTTTAACCAACAGCCATGAACTGGACAGGAGGCCGTCTGTACAGGCACTCAAACAATAGCCACAATGTTCCTAAGAACCGAAAAATGGACTCTCGGAGATTTCGATCCAGCATAATCAAAGACTCAAAGTGGATTCCATTCTCTCACCTTCCTAGTTCTATGACCATGGGGAAACCAGCGGAAGCACAGACCCAGAAAACAGGCGGTAGTGATTTAATCCAAGCAGTGAGCATGCTGTGAGATCCAATGCGGTCATTGTTAATCGGTCGTCCTAGTCTAGTGCCAGGCCTTCCCATCTACAATCCCCTCGAAACGGACACCCACCTTTCGAATCTTCTCATCATTCGCAGCCAGTCAACCACCTAGATTGCATCAAGCACCAGCTTCTAAACACCAAAGACTGGGCCTCGGTCGCTGTCACAAAACCCCTCGAGGTGGAGTTCAAACAGACAGAAGAGATCGAGAGGTTCGGGAAGAGAAGAAAGCTTACCGATGCCGATCGGAAAAGACTGGCTGATACCCAGACCAGTGTGTCCTGGACAGAATGGCCGTTTCACAAGAAAAATGTGGGCGGAAATACACCGTCCGAGATGAGAGCCATCAAGAACCTCACTATCAAAATCAACGGGCGCACTGTGTCGGCAGAGGGTCTTCCTGCAGAATACAATAGTTTGCAGACAAATGTATCGTCGCAGTCGATGCTTTTAGGCCATGAAGGCTCGGGCTATTCAAGAAGGTCCGAAACAGCGAGACTATCTAGTCCCCGGGGTGTCGAAGAAAAATACCTAGAGCACAGCCCAGTGAAGCTCAATCCCACAACCCGGTCATCTCCATGCCCTGTGTCTCCCGCCGTGTCTAGGAAAACGGACTCTAGGTCACAGAAATCAAGATTAGATGTTGTAGAGACATCTGCCGACGAAGAGATACCAATCATTGAGCAGATTCCATCACAAGTGCAGAATCATGAATTCAGTAACCAATGCAAAATAGCGTCCAGCAGAAGAAGATTTACTCTCGACGACCAGATGGACCAGATGATTGCTGAGAACGAACGGAGGCTAAATGCGACCAGTAGAGTCACCAAGTCAATCCATGAGCCCAACCAGGAGCAGCAAAAGAAATGCTACCATGACACCATAATATCCCCGAAGACTCTGAAGAGCTTGGATTTCTTTTATCGCGGGGCAACACAGACGCAAGACGATCTTTGGTGCCCGAGTGATACGTACGACGACGGAGTCCCTGAACCATTCTACAATAAGCAACAGACTATGCGCAACGAACCATCCTACCGAAGGAACGGTGGCATTCTATCATTGCTTCGACCACGTGAAACTAATATCCTTCAGTTGCCTACTAGTTCGATCGATACATATACATCACCGACAAAAATATTCGGACAACCCGTTCGACTTGACAACGATGATAGCCTCGGTCTCCAGCAACCGATGGCTCCGTCTATATGTCGCACGGACAGGATGCCTTCTTTTGAGCTAATTGGTGCCAGTAGCACATCTTCACCCGATCCACGCTCCTTAAAGTAGACATTAAAAATTAATGTACACTGACTTGCTGTTTTGCGCACTTCTCTCGCGGTCGGGTGTGGAGGAAAGAAAGGGGGACTTGCACTATACTTAGCGGCGCGGTGTAGAAAATACCTAAATCCGGGGGACTTTGTTAGTTTGTGGGAATCCAATGCCAGGTGTTAGTCCAAGAATAGTGTGAGGCTTTCAATCAATCGCGATCAGACCTGTCACCGGCTCATTGCTATATCTCGGCTTACTGCGATTCCGCTACTCTCGAATGCTGGGTCTTTTTGTAACCGCCGACGCCCGTTTTTCATCTGTCTTATCTCGAAGATGACGCCCGAGGGAGTTGAAGCCATATTCTTTTATCGCCCGGACCGAATCCAGTAGTCGCTGCCGTCATTGATTGGGCCCAAGCAGGGTGGTATCCTGCATACTGGGAGTATTGCAAGGCGTTATCGCGTCGGGCCGAAATTCCGGCTGCCATATCCAGAATATTCTGATAAAGAGTTGGATGAAGAATGGGTTACGAAATACCTGCCAACTATTTTGGACCCGGTCGATGATGAGACAGTATACTACCCGTGGTTGTGGTTTGTCCTGTCCAAGGGTATCTAGTTGTGTGATTGAATATGCTCATTGGTTCACCTCCATGCCCGGAAAATTGTATTTCAATATCCTTGTAAACTTGGTTATCAAACATAGGTCTTTGAACATACAGCTGCTCTAATGTCTCTAAGCACAAAATGACTGATGAAAAGATTCTTCCTGAGATATATGAAGGGTGCTTGAAATGCTAATGAAAAAGAGTCAAAAACGAGTCCCAAGACAGGGAAATGATGCCGGACGGAACAAAGATTCAGGATTGGATCCCGATTCAGCGTGCTCCTCCTCGCAGGAGGCGTACGATTTGATCAGCAAGCACGTTCAACAGTTCAGCGCGGATTAGCTTGAGATGAAGCTTGGGCTCTGTGGAAATGTTGTGTAATATCCCGATGGATGGCGGGAAACAGAGATGAGCAAACAGCTGTCATGCCATCCTCTGGTCAACTACAAGCCCCAAATCCATGCTATACCGACCCCACCTACTGCTGTTCCCAAGGTGTCTTCAGACAAGCACCCTCTTGCCGGAATCAAGGTAGTTGAGCTGGTTCGAATTATTGCTGGTCCTACAATTGGCACAACACTGGCAGCCTTCGGGGCGGATGTCATTCGAATCAACTGCAGCCGACTCCCGAATATCAATGTAAGACCTACCCTCAGAAAAAGCTCATTCATCAACCTAGGGCTAATGTATTGAGTCGGAATAGTCGCTTCAGCTCGCCCTGAATGCAGGGGTCCGTACTATTGCAAGAGAAGCCAGAAAATTAATCATTAATGTGAGAGTATCTAGACATCACCAGCTCGGGTGAGTGACACCGGTAGATTTACTCCTCCCCTATCTTATCTCCTTATCTTATCGCTCCCATACAAACAGCCGCCCGGTGATCACATGCCTGGAACGTGACCTCCCTTCTAGGCTTCTACACAAACAACCATCAACTCTCCTCATCACCACGACCACTCTAATCATCATCATCATCATCCCATCTCCCAACAACCAAACCCCTCTTATCTAACTACATATATACAATCCCCATCCCGATGCGTCACCTCCTACCCGCCCTCACCCTCCTCCCCATCCTCACCTCCTCCCTCCCAACCACCCGCGAGCTCGCCCCCCTCCCGCTGGTCATCTGGCACGGCCTGGGCGATGACTTCCAGCGCGAAGGCATGAAAGAAGTCGCCTCCCTAGCCGAAGAAACCAACCCAGGAACCTACGTGCACCTAATCCACCTCGCAGAAAGCGGGACAAGCGACCGCCAAGCCAGCTTCATCGGGGACGTGAACCTGCAAGTAGACACGGTCTGCGCGCAGCTACGCGCCGACAACATCCTGCGCACGGCACCAGGGATCAACGCCCTCGGATTCTCGCAAGGCGGCCAGTTCCTGCGCGCCTACATCGAGCGATGCAACGACCCGCCCGTCCACAACCTCGTCACGCTGGGCAGCCAGCACAACGGGATCGCGGAGTTCCAAGCCTGCGGGGCGACCGAGTACTTCTGCCGAGGAGGCGAGGCGCTGCTGCGATGGGGTCGGTGGTCGAAGTTCGTGCAGGAGCGGCTGGTGCCGGCGCAGTATTTCCGCGACCCGGAAGAGCTGGAGCAGTATTTGGAGCATAGCAATTTCCTGGCGGACGTGAATAATGAGCGGGCGGGCAAGAATGCCACGTATAAGGAGAACTTGGCGCGGTTGAATCGCTTCGCCATGTACCTGTTTGAGGAGGACCAGATGGTGCATCCGAAGGAGAGCGCGTGGTTTGCGGAGGTGAATGCCACGTCTGGGGAGGTGACACCGTTGCGGGAACGGGAAATCTACAAGAAGGATTGGTTGGGGCTGAGAGAGCTGGATGAGAAGGGCGCGTTGGAGTTTAAGACGGTGCCTGGGCGACATATGCAGTTGTCGAAGGAGGTGCTGGCGAAGTTAATGGTCGAGTACTTTGCGCCTGTGGAGGTTGATGCTCTTACGAGCGACGGTGATCTTCCGGCTGGCACTTCTAAAGTGCAGCAGGTGCTAGGTGCTTAGGTCCTTTTCTATGATCTTACTGTAGGTGGCATGGGTTAGAAGGAACAGCACTACGTAGTGAGCGGTACATATTGTTAACTGGTGGATTATTGTACTACTACTAGATACATGCAGTCATCGCCATTGAGAAACAACAATTTATTTGCGCAATGGTTGAAATTTGAAAACATGTAGAATAGAAACGACATTCGAGCGATGGCCCGAGTAAATAATGAAAAAAAAAGCGCATGGAAAATACGAATGTGCACGCAGTACATCTCTATAAACAATGCCAACAAAGAAAAACGACCCATAAAGTTGCAAAGGATGGAAGTGGTTTTGAAACATAGGAAAGCTGGCGCAATATAGCACAGGGAATGGAAAGCCGAAAGCAAGACTAAATGCAAGGCAAATAAGTAGAATAAATATGTGCATCAACATCAATAAATGATGAGAAGAAAGGTCATTGGGATAAAAAAAAAATAAAAGGGAAAAAAAGTCAATGTTGACCAATAGAAATTAGTAAGGAGGACGTCCAATTCCTCCGGTGGCACTGCGTCGGCCAGTTCGTGGTCTGCTGACAACCTTTCTAGTCTCCGCATCCATCGGGGACAGGAAACCACCAAGCAGTTTTTGCACATCGTTCCTGATGGCGTCTGGGTCTTCTTGACCATTGGTTTTGGGGTCATGAGCGCCGTCAGCAGATGCAGCTGCAAGACCGGTGCTAGACCGACTCTTGTGCCTGCTGAGAGTTCTGCCCGAGGTAGCATGCACTCCAGATTTCGCGCTTGCACTCGACTTCGTACGGGGCCGCCCCGGGGCACTTGATGGCCGATCAGACGAGGCTAAGGAGCGCTGGGATTCATTGGGGAAGCCACCAGGGATGGAGAGGGATGGCGGGATCGGAGGCACAGGTGGTATGGCATCAGGGGATGTCTCGCAGGAATGGAAGGGATATTGTGATTGGCCATACTCCGAACCGTACGTTAAAGCCGAAGCCTTGGGGGTTTCGGTGCCATCGCCTTCTAGACCCGAATGTCCATTCTTAATAGACTGGGGTCGTATAGAGGATCCTTCGCCATCAATTTCGGATAAGGAGAACCCACTGACCATGCTCTCGCTGCTTGAAGAAACAATACTGCTATTGGCGGTATCCAGACGGCCACGGAGCGGACTAAGTCTCCGTTTGCCTTCGTTGTTTACCGAAAGAACCTGTCTGAGTTCGTTCACATGAACCGGCGACTCACGATTAGAGCCGTTGAGTTGGGAACCTGATGAATTAGGTGCACTGGTTCGTCGGACGTTCGGCAGACCTGCTGCTGCGCCCGAAATACCGTGATGAGCAGATGCTGGCGAAGCCGTGGAAGGAGAGCTGTCGCCATGACCATTCTGGTAGATATGGCTGCGCATCGCCATGGTGCCCGACTTGGAGCCGCTGAGGGACATTGCTTCAGCCTTCTCTTTCTCAGCAGCTGCTAGACAAGCTTCTCTTGACCATGCCGCCAACATCTGCTCTTTGACAAGAGACGGAAGCAGGGTCCCCTTCTGTGCACCTCCAGCAGACGAGATGTGCGCCAGTATAGGGGTGGTGAAGTTCCGGGAAGGAGAGCTGGCGGGACTGTGCGTTGCCGATAGGACAAATTCGTTATAGGCCTCTTCAAGGCGGTTGACGAGTTCTTCGATGCCATAACCGAAGGGGGTCAGTTCCTTGATCTGCTCCATGCCAATGTTCGTCTGCTGAGACGTGCGGTCTTGGAGAATATCATTCAGATTTGCCGGTGGAAGACGGATCTGTTCCACCCAAACACCACATCTCTGCCGCTTAACAATTTCATTCATAATTTCGCCTCCAACGCGACAATTCTCCAGGTCGAACTTCTCAGTCAACGCCCACAAATACCCGAACACCAAGCTAGCGATGTTGAGTTGAGCAATGCCAGTGCTTAGGCTGTCAACTGTAGTCATGTCATCTTGAAGTTTCAGGACCATCGGAAGTCCATATCTTGCAGCATTCACGCCAAGTTTATCAACGAGGCTAACCAGGAGGAGATGGAGAAGCATGACTTCGGATTTCTCCTGGGGGTATTGGAGGGCAATGTCGTAGATAGTCAAATGGAGCAAACGGAGGAAGTTCGACTGTGCCATGATCAAAGCTCTTTCTCGCTGCCCTGTGTTGGAGCTGACAGTTCGTTTTCCAGGCTTTTCGGCTATGTCAGCCAACTCGCGCTTCGGCGACGTGCTGTTCTTCACAGGCTTCTCCTTCACCTTGAGATCTTCCTGATTGGTTTCCATTCGCAGCCAAGTCAGGAACGCATCCGCGTAGGCATAGCGAACGGTCCTGTTTGGTTCACGGAGCAGCCACTGTGTTCCTTCCCATACGTAGCTTCCCACACGGTGTCTCGATTCCACGCCAGCTGCCTCCGCAGGCTTTTTGGAATTTGCGACTAGGAGAACATTTTTAATGGCTTTGAGAGCAGTGACCTTTGCACTGGGCGAGAAGAACATGATATGCTTGCTTTCTCCAGAGACGCCGGGGGAGCTAGAGCCTGGCCCAAAGCCATCGAGCTGAGTTGTGAATGTCGAGTTTTCGGTTTGCTCGTTGGAGCTGGAAGGACGAAGACGAGTGAGAATGGCTCTTATCATGTCGACAACCTGGTCACCATAGTATATATGGGTCGTAAGATCGCCAATGCAATTTTGGAGCAAGGAAAGAAGCTCCTGTTTCTTGACCGATGGCTCACCCATGTCGGGTTGACCGTTCTGTTTTTCATCAGACGTTTCCTCGGTCATCTTTTCGAGGCGAGACGGCGACAGTAGTAAGGATGTGTATTGCATAAGGCCAAGCAAAACGTCAATGACACTGAGGCCAATCATATTCACTGGGGATTTCAACAGCCGATCAATCATGTAAATGATGGTGAATGGGCCATCCAAGGAGTCCTCGGTTGGTTTGAGACCTAGCAGGAGTTCCATGGCAGCGGCTAAAATGATGAAGCGGACCTGAACAGGGCACCATTTGGCGACCAGCTCGATCAAAGACGTTTCCCAAGTATCCCGGGAATTCAGTGACATTTCACGGTTGTCGGTCTTTCCTTTGCGCAGAATGAAATTCAATACAACCTGGGTAGTGACACGAATTTGGCCACGGCCGCTTCCAGTGACGATTATGCGTTCCAGACAACTCAGTGCAAGTAGTCTCACGTCCATTTCCGCTTGTTTGTCCATATCCGCCGTGGTCCGAGCCGCTTGCGTTGGATCCCCATCCACTGCGTCGACATTTTCTACCGTTGCGGTGCTAACTCGGCGTGGGCGCGCCGTAAATTCAGATTCCGCTTTCTCCGACTCAAGCAGTTTTGTCTCCAACTTCAGGAGCAAATCATCCTCTCCATTGTAGAGATTTTGCAGTATGACCGGGAGTATGATCTTCAAAGAATCCCCGCCATCCGCAGCGAGTCCGGCCTCGGAGCTAATCACACCTTTGATTGCTCGCAGTCCAGCATTTCTCCATCGGATCGCTAACTGGGGACTCGAGACGTCTCGCGCCTGGGACGATGCCTCGATATCCGCGAAACTCGCATAAGTGCGCACAACCTCTCGGTATTGGCTCGCAAAGTCCTGTTCGGCAGATAAAGCGGCCATATCCTGGTGAGAGCAAAACATCTCAAAAGTCGAGATGGAGTCCTCGACCATCGTTATGTCACGGGAACGTAGGACCGTTTCGAGGACCGTCATGACCGATCGTGCGTAGATGGGCAAATCGCGGGGTACCTTCTCGATGAGCGCGCTGAGGATTTCAAGCGTAACCTGCACATTTCTGCAAAGCATATCGAGTCAGCTGCCGAATCCAAGCCCACTCCCGTCAAGTCTGACTCCGTAGTATTCCCCAATCCAATGTCTCCTACTTACCCAATCTTACGGCGCCACACATCCCGGGCCGCCCGTTTCTCGAGAAAAGCGCCGACCTTGGTCAGCTTACTGCGGCGAGTGCTGGCATAGTAGAGCAGGTAAGAGAGTTCGCTCGAATTCGGTTTGACGTATTGTACACCTTTCTGGTACTGGGGGTAGCATTTGAGAACCAAGACCTGGTGTTTCGGCCTGCATTTCTGGCGTACACCTTCCATTAGCTAAGTAGCCGCAGAAGGCTTCGAGCGTTCGTGACGGGAAAAGGTCGAAGTAACGGAAGACTCCCGGAGCGAGTCAGGGATAAGGGAGTGTGTGGATAGATTTAGTAGATCCAGATCATGGGCTTAAGTCCGGGACACGGAATGCGATCTGATGTCACCGAGGTGTCGGCGGCCAGAGTGGAGGGTGTAGAACGAAGGAGAGAGAGTGAAAAGAAAGAAAGAAAGGATCCCCAGATCAGTCGGTCAGTCAGGATTACCACCGGGAGCGGGGTCAACCCATCGGAATCACGGTGTACCAGTGCAGAGAGGGTGGACTGCACACAAGGAACGGAGGCTGGATAAGGGAGGGAGAGTTGGAGGTTCCAGCGAAGTCGCCGTCGGGAAAATCCACCTGTCCGCCCCGTCAGACTTGGCGATCAACGCGACACGAAATCTCGGTCGGCAGAGCGACGTTATTGGGATCGCTGCTACGGTTCTTGTTACGACGCCGGATTTCTCAATTGATTTGTTTCAATTCCGCGCATTATTTATATTCTACAGAAAGACAGGCGTGGGAAGAACAAGAAAAGGCCACATCAACCTCAACCACTGCAAACGTGTTTGAGAGGCCACCCAGTAACGAGAGCTCCTGCATGAACCTCGATCGCCAAAACATATCTCCAGCTTCGTCGCTCGCGTGTCTACTCCGTATGTCTTGGTCTCTCGTGTGTCACATCCAACAGCCATTTAGCTCATGTCCCCGCATTCCGGTCGGATGCTGAATCAAGGGCCGTGATGGCCTCGGTCAAAGATGAATATGGCGTATGTACTCTGTACGTTGACTGGGTCGCGGTTGTCTTTGTGCTTGCCAAACAACAATAACCGACGCCGTGGGCGATCGCTGAAGAAGGGAACCTCGGTCACACATGACGCCGAAGATCGCGAACCAACGGAATGGAAGCGCTGGAAGTTGCTGCCCTCCCCAGCCAAACATGAGCCCTGTTCTGTCCCCAAGCGTAGATCCTAAAATTCCGCCCGCAACATTTTCCTTTTCTGGCAGTCGCCCAGCAATGGTGAACTCCGTAGACAGAGGCGGCCTGGGGAAAGAGGCTTGATGGCAACCAGCATTAAATAGACTAGTTTTGAAAGATGCTCCACCCTCATCATGTTTTCACTGTCTTGTCTCCAGTCTGTGCTTTGTTCTCTTGGTTTTCCTGGCCTTGTTCCCCCTCCTGTTGTTCCACAGCATCTGCGGTCGCGCCGTCCTGGTTGAAGCCGAGGCCAGCTCCCACCAAACACTCAATCACTTGCGGTCGGATAATATCTCGACGGAACGCATCCTCTTGTAGGAGTCGTAGTGCACGCAAAGTCGCGCCAGGGTGGGTTAGAAACTGTGCGTACTCGGGGGTTTTCCAGTACGAGTAGAGGTAGGCAAGGTAGGCTGCGAATGCCTCCGCTTCAGGGTCGACGGTGTCGTTATTTAGATCGCTTTTTTCGCTCGTTCGAGATATGCCCAGAATATTAGGGTAGTTGACGGCAAGATGCGACAGGTAATGCGGGTTCGCGAGGGAGGAGACGAATTCCAGTTCTAGGGTGAATCGAGGGTTCGTCAGGGTCGGAGGAGGTTGCTGGGACTGCTCAGAGGGTGGTTGTTGATTCATCTTGAGGGTTCCCGAGGTTTTGTAATGAAAATAGAGTTGCAGCAAGAGGTGCTTCGAAGACAGCGTGGGTTTGCGACAGAGACGTTCAGGTTGCTGGCGAACAAAGCTCAGCGGAGAGTTGAGTTGCCAAGGAGGCGATGCCGTGAGAGGAAAAGGCGGCCGATATACAATGACGACCCACCCCATCTCCACCAGGTTTGAATGTCTACTCGAGTATGGCTTCCATTGTTGGGATATTCTACTGTCTTGGCTGGGTTGGAAGATATAATCTGATTTAACAATGCATCAGAGGTGGATGTTTGGATGGGATCTTTAATTGGGTTGATAGTTTGCCAGTTACACCTCAGGCATCTAGTTAAAAGTGCCTACAGCATCAACTATATTTAACTTCTTGCTGGTTATGCATCAATCAGGTTATGCTCTCTCAAGTAAGGGCGCTTTCCATTCCTTCAATCTCTTTTCATCCCAAAGAGCGTAGCACCATCTCCAGTCCTCGTCACGTTCTCGCCTGTAGTCCAGTGAACGTTCAAGAATGGCCTCCTGGTCATGGGGCCGCAGCCATGCTTTCTTCCAGCCTACGGTCGGCTGTTCAAGAGGCGACAAAGTAGACCAAAACCCCTCGAAATTTGGACGCTCATGTCGATCCGCTGGTTCGATGCTAGGGAAATGAATGTCCAGCTGGAGATCGACCTTCCATCCAATGAACGGTCCCGGCCAGAAAGTGGTAGTGTTTTCGCAAACGATGTTACGTCGAGATAGGCGGTCCATATGTAGAATGCGGTATAGAAATTCAGGCCCTAGCCCCGCCAGCCCCTCGTAGTTTTGGTCGAAGTGAGCAAGGTCTCTTTCGGTTTCGATTTCACAGCCTGAAGGTGGTCGCTGTTCTTTTGGAAGAATATCCCAGAAAAACTCGCATGGTGTATTCTTGCTGAGTTGCCGTAAGTCGTCTGCTATCTCCCCGGTAATACTCTCGATCTTGGCAATGAGATAACCAAGCACGCTACCCATCTCGTCGTGTTCCCAAAGAGGCATTGTACCATAGAACAAACGATATGCTTCCTCTCGAACAGCCATAAAGTCTACTGAGATATCGGGGTCATTTTCAAGGTACCTCAGTTGCCAGGATTTAGCCATGTCCCTGCACGTCTTACAGTCTGCATCGTGGCACTTGATTGGATCCCCGAAGATATTTTTCAGAATTTGCAATCGACATATTCCCCTTAGAAACCGACGCCGCTCCGAGACTGACAGGTGCAAAGGCAGGAAGCCGCTTTCCCACTGAACAGACTGAATCCACGGGGGCCGAGGTGAACTTGCTGAAAAGTCCTCGAGGAAGAAGCTCAGCATTTTATGGAAATGAAGCAGCTTTATGGTTTCCTCTAGGCTATCAGGCTCATCTGATCGCTTGGATGAGGGTTGATTAAGTTGACGAATCTCATCTCTGCGGCGCCAGTTGTCCAGAAAAGAAATCACATCCTTGTCCTGGTAGGCATAATGTACTCCTTGAGATCGGATAGCAGTGAGCGCCTCTGCTAAGTCGAGAAATCCAGCATATTGACGCTTCACCAAGTTCCCAAGCAGTTGGTGTCTCACTGTGCGGTATGTCTGGTGGTACCCGGGTGATGCCTTCACGAGGGACTTGAGCGTGTCGCTGTCTGGCACTTGGAATAAAATGAGAATCTTGAGCTCAAAGGGAAGCCCGTCAAGAGTTGGCTTAGTCTGGACAAAGTATTAGTTTAGCTCAGTACCGTCCAAACTGTTGTGTTCAACTCACCATGCTTGAAGTTGAAGCGGAATGCTGTGTTGAAGCGGGAAATGACTTGTGAGGGGTTATGTAGAAAGGTTAATCCGTCCGGTCGTCGAAGCGCCTGCGCACCCTTGGGTTATAGGTAGGTACATACACAATAGCAGGGAATCCAACTCTAGCATGGATTGACTAAAGATAGCTCTTGCAACACGCCATAGCTTACTGCGAAACCGAATGATTGGACGATATTGTCTTATTTACAACCGCCATCATACTGTGAAACTGCCATAATGATTGGTTGATATTTTCCCTATGCATAACCGCCATTGTCTACTGCGAAAAAACCGTAATTATTGGATGACATTGTCTTTTCTACACCCGCGCGGCATTCTACTACACGACTAAAATCGGCACTGCTCCTTCATCTTGATTGTTTTGTTTCATGGTTAGAATTATATTTTTAATCCCTAACCTTGCATTCGGGTTGCCTCTGTTGGTTTACTTCCAAGTACCCAGTTCTTCTATATTTAGTATATCCCAATGGCAATCCAGCGCTTATTACGTTTTATGTTTGCGAGGAGAAAAGGATGCCAAGATCTAGACCATCTCCATCGAAGCGACTCGGCGGCTACAACGGCGTCTGACTCGAATCTCCTGCGCAAGATGACTGTAAATAGTATCTTCCTTGACGACAACAGATCATCTCGCTCATAGCTGCTTGAGAGAGTCGTTTCATGAACCCTGCAGCAAAGAGAAGTCCGTAGTCGACGGTAACTCATCAGAGGCCTATATAATCCCCTACATTCTTCGTCTTGTCCATATAGTTTGGATCTGTGCCAATCGAGTATTCACTACATTTTCGTATACTTTCCATTTCTATCAAGTTCCTCTTCCTCTGATTTCTCTGCTTCACTTGTTCTGTTCATTTATATCGTATTTCGAACAAACCTTTTCCTCTTTTCCGTTCTTTATTGGTATCCTTGGCTTATTCGTTTATACTTCATTTGCACAAAGTCCTTCTCCTACCGCAAGAATGCCATCCCGCCGAGTCAGAGTCCCGGCATCTGCTGAGTCTCACGTATTCAATGACTTTGCCAATTTGTCTCTGGCAGACACAGTTGCCCCAGGGCGAACTTATCCCCCCGGAGACCATTACTCGTCCTCCGAGCCCAGGTATGATCCCAGATCTTCACGATCTTCACGCTATGCCCGGGATCCGCCACCAGGGTATCATGGCCCGCATTTCGAGAAAGCCCTGGCTCAGGAAAAGCTATGGGACGCCCGGGGTGCTAGGGATGTTTGGGATCCAACTAAACCGCTGCCCTCTGTGACTACTCGGCCGGAAACTCGTGGTCGTGCCCATTCCATTCACCAGCCTAGACAGGAACACGCATTCAGCGATCCTTATGTGGCTCGTCCGGACCCTTTCACAAACCGCGTGCGTGCCGACTATAAAGCCTACAAAGATACCTCCGAAGCTCACGGAGCCATATCAAGGGAGGTAGGCGCGCACAAGAACGTGCGAGTTGGCAGAAATCACTACCCTGAGTTCTCAGATCGTGAGAGGATCAGAGAGGGCAAGAAGATCGCGAGAACTGGACGTGACATGGCAAACATGTAAGGGAGAATTTTCCTGGCAACCCCTTAATAACTAAAACTAACTAAAATCAGAGCTGGACAAGCTCGTGCGGGGTACGACCAAAAGTACCCGCAGGTTTACAAGAACCTAACAGCAGTCTCAACACATGCTGGTGAAGCTAGAAAGCAGAAAGCGTGTGCTGCCGCCTTCCGAGAGAGCGACAAGGAACTAGACCAAAAGTTACGGGGCTGGGAAACCCAAATGGGAAAGCAGCGTGGGATCTATGACCTTTGAACAAAGTTCGAGGAGGTTTTCAATGTGCCTTAAATCTTTCTGTTTACGTTTCCAGATGCCTTTTACGATATTGTGATCTGATCTTTTCGGCTTTGTTTTGTTTTGCTTGCTGGTTTTGGATACTTATGCTCCCTTGGTTGGCTTTATTTTAAAACCTACTCTATTTGATTTTAGGCGTTAAAAGGATTCCACTTGCTTCGCGGTTTATTTATATCTCAAAAAATCTAGTCAATTTTGGCTTATTCATCGTGCAATGGCATAGGGCTATAATCAACTAGTATTGTGCACGCTATATGTAAAATAAATATAGGGCGTGTAGCAATTAATACACGGATTCTAGTTGCACGCATCAGACCCGGCCCTTTACTACAGAGGATTCAAGTATTAATATTGGTGTCAAGCTAAGCAACGCCACCCACATCTATCAAAAGTCTCCGCCATTAAGTAATTCGAAACTTCTGCTGGAACGATCTTCAGTCTCCGTCCTTCCAGCTGCATTATTACATTCCCATATATATTTATCAAAGCGAAAGCTTGCTCCGTGCTCTAATCCTAGCTCCGTAGATGTAGAATATAATCGGCATGGGGATGAGCAGCGCAGCAACGCACCCTAGGAGTGTGCAAGCCCATTCGACACCGAGGCCATCGAACTATACGACCGTTGCATTAGCATACCATTTCCCAATTATATTCCAAACTTCATATGAACGGGACTTACCATATACGTTGCAAAAAGAGGGAATATTGCCCCCGCTAGGGACCGAAGAAACGTATGCGCTGCAATAGCCGACGCAGCCCTAACAAAAATGTCAGCGCATCATACTCAAACAAGCTCTCAAAAAATTCCAGTGTGTTGTATAAAGTAAGCTCACCTCTTCCGCCTCGCCTCTGACACATAAGCGATCGACGGCAAAAACATCCCCAAGAGACCGAACCCAGTCAGCAAGCCAGAAGCAGTAGGTACGATCCAATGAAAATGGCGACGATATCCCGTCCATCCGAGCCAGAACAACCCGGCCGAGAAAGCGACAGAACCTGGGATAGCCATCGGCAGTAACCATTCCGGCACCAGCTGTCCTCCATTCGCCTTGATTTGGCGACCGAGTCTAGGAGAACCAAGAAACATCGTGGCACCCGCGAGGAGCTGGCCGATAACGACCCCGATGAAAGGCAGGCCTCCCACGCCAGGTGTCATGCCGTGGATTTGCTGGAATATGATCGGGTAGGCTGTGAGAAATAGGTAGAGGAGACCGTAGACGAAGGCGCCGAAGGTACACATGCAGAGGATGATCGGGTCAAGGGCTAGCATTTTCAACGGTAGGGCGAGGTAGTTATGGAATATACCGTGGAAGCTGATGTCAAGCTCTTCGTGCTCTGCGTGGATAGACCAGTCTTTCGTTTCCCGTCGAAGACGAGCTGCTTTCTGAGAGAGGAGGACGGGGACGTATGTCTCATCCTGGAAAAAGAAAAGCGACACGAGCGAGGCGCCACCGAGGATTCCGGGAATATACTGCGTCCATCGCCAGCCTAGGCTATCGTTCATTATAATGAAGCCGCCAATAGTAGGCGCGATAAGCGGGCCTACGAAAACCATGAGACAGAAGCCTACCATGCCGGCACCACGGACCTGAGGTGAGAGCATATCGCCATAGACAGCACCGGAGAGCGTCAAGGGTCCAGCACCACAAAATCCAGTAAAGAAACGGCAGATGAAGATCGATTGCAAGTCCTTGGATACGGCTGTGGCGAAGGCGAACACAGTAAATCCGAACATGGCGAGCAAGAAAGGTATTCGACGGCCTTTGATCTCAGAAAAGGGTGCCCAGATAATAGGCCCCGTCGCGAATCCCAGGACATACAGCGAGACTCCAAGGGTACCGACTTCGCGGGAGATACCATAGATTTTCATCAGGGGTAGTATAGCCATGGAGAAGATACTGCTGGTCAGAGCAGCTATCATGGTTGCTAGACCGAGGAGGATCGCGACAAACAGCCTATAGGAGGTTCAAGCAATAGGGTTAGCTCCGATCCAGATATATTCGCGTCGGGGTAGATTCACTTCTTTTTCGCTGGCCAGTTTTGAGGATCAAGGAGATCGGCATCTCCATCAAGACGAACGATGTTTGAGCAAGGTTTAGAAAGATCATCACTGGTAGATGCATCTTGTTGATAGGTAGCTTCGTCGGCTAGTCAGTTTGTCAGTTTCTTTTCAGCGCAAGAGAGAAAGTATAAAGTGATCCCACCTTCAGACGGTGCTCTTTGGGAATCTGGACTTTCTTTAGCATCCCCCATAATTCGGAAGTATTCGTACACCGTACGCCCTTTCGGCAAAATTTATGCCACCAATACGAATCTATATCTCGGCTACGGTTTTACTCTGATATAAATACGGCAGATATGAAATCTGCGAGGCAGGAGGAAAAATCCTCCCTGCCCCCATACAGGGCCCACTCGACAAATATGTGACAGGGGTGCCATGTCATTTATCACTATCTAAATGCCTGATGGCCTCGGTCATAAACGGGAAGTGATCACTAATCAATATTTGTTAGCCATCCAACCCGTAAAACTTGATCACTATTCATTCAGAGGCGGGCAGTTTCCCCCTGATTATTGATTAGTGAACATTTTGATTACATTTTCTGTTGACGTGTTATACTTAAATAAGGCATAACCATTACACTACAAATATCGTGTCATAGCACCTCAAGGCTTCCTCCTTCATCAATTCTTCGGATTCCCCTAAGTGGTTCGAATCCAACGATTAACTCGACAACTTTATAAGCCTTTAATGCTAACTGATCAATAGTCTAATGTTCATAGTACCTCAGGGAGAGCTGTCGCGACCAGATAAATTTATCTTGAAGGAAAACAACCATTTTATTCTCTTGTTCGACTTCAGCCCTGAAGAAAGATCCTCAATCGAAGCCTTCTTGCTCTAAGCTTGCTGGAATTCCTTTCCATGACTCCAGAAAATCGGAGTTTCCGTACATGAGACAACAAACATGCGGCACGTCATCGGAGAATATCCCACGACACAAAAACCAAAGTTACACAAAAAGCAAACCGGAAAAACAGAAAGCGTAAGCAGATCGAACATAACCTTGAAATAGCCCGAAACACCACCCAACCTTTCCTTATGATCTATCTGCCCTACCCTGCGCACTTTTACTAGATCCCCATCTTTCGAGTCCAACCTAGAGGACCAACATCCTTACCTACATACGATTGGAACAAGTCTCATTGCAAGCCCAGTAAGGATTATGGGGCAATATCCACAGAGAAATCCAATAAGAGGCCCGAACATCTAAACTAGCGCTGTCATGTTCCAGACTTCCCACTAGAAAATAATATGCTCTGATATGTCAGGCCGCGTCTGTGCATGCACGAGTAGCAGGATTTCATTGGATGAAGAGTATCTCCGGCGTTAGCTTGGTGGCAATCATGGTTCAGGACCTAGGAACGGCCCTGGTAGGGCTGGGGGCGTTTCTTATAACGCTTGGTTTGCTTGGTAGTCGAATGGTTCCCTAAGGCACCTTAAGGTGGTCTTTGAACTGTTTGCTTTCTATTTGGTGCTGTCTGGTATGTAACCGACTCTTGTGCTTTATGAACCTGGTAGATATGATCATGAATTTGGACTGGTCGTCTCACCTTCGAGTTGGAATATATGATCAGAGCAGAGGTTCTAGAATTAGTGTCCTAGTGCACCTCGTAAAAGCTTTGTTAGACGAACTGACTGCGAAATACCATGCCTATTTCCATCCTGGGATTTGAGCACTAGAATTTAGTGAACCATTCGTAGCAACACCACAGAATACGAGGCAAGTTCCGGAACCGGTGCCGACATGATGCAAGTCCGATAAGGGTTCCTGTGTCGCTAGAGAAATCCCTCTAGAATCCGGAATACACCAAGCCAGATACAGACACCAAATCTCCGGAATTCGGCCTATCTGGAAGCACCATGGAGTACGTGCCCATTGCCATACACGGGGGGGACCACGTGCCCTTGGCGTGGCGGACATCGCCAAGGCGCCCAGGCTTGGCGGGGACACAGGAACAGGGATCCAAGCTTCTCAGCGAACGGCTAACCTCCGCACGTGTATCCAGATCGCGACTCCGATTTGTCCATGCGGGCGCTGATTCACTAGGCTGTGGTTGCGATGGTGGCATGTGCCAAGGGACGCGGGACATGGGGGAGAGTTGCATTGCGCGATATGTCCGGGACAGCACTCCCAGAGCAGATGCAGGCGAGAGGGGGAAACTTAATTCGCCTTTCCAATCGTCCCATTAGGTACCCTGTCTTGGCTGTCGCTGCGAGCGAGGTAAGAGATCATAAAAGGGCGCCGTTCGCACCGTGTTTGGCACTGATCTTCCACAGCTGCAGGTCCCTGGTTTCATAACCTTCTTTAGGTGCTTCATCGGTCTTCTGAAACCCCTCGGAGCTCAGTCAAGATGAGGTCTTTTACGATCTCTAGTTTGGCGCTGTTCGCCTCGTACGCTGTTGCTCAAACCCATCAGCGTCTGGGTGGCTGTCCCTCGCTGGGATGTGTCTTTCCTCCTGACCAGTGAGTTGTTCCACTTCATTGGGTAGTCGTGCAGACACACGTGGAAAACGGAAGCGAAGCTAATACTTCGATCTTATCTTTAGGGCCGACTTCCTTCCTGGACAGCGCTTTGATATCCGTTTGGAGGTACACTCGCCCGTCAACGGCTCCGAAGCCCGCAAGGGCGAGCCTGACCCCAACTTCAAGTTCACGATCGCGAAGAAGGGCGAGGAGGCGGTCCCGGCGGTCGAATACTTCGACATTGATGAGCCGGAGCTTGAAAGATGGAACTTCACCTGGTATGAGGGTAAGTCACAGCAAGCCTTTGGATATACATACAAGTCGACCGGCACTAACTCGTATAGACCTCTTCGCTGAGGATGCCGGCAAGGCTTCTCTCGTCAACGTGACCTCCAAGGCCTACCGCAGAGTCGCGCTGTACGAGCCCGGCGAGTACGAAGCCACTCTGAGCTACTATGGCAAGGAGCAGACCGTTGCGAACTGGCTGGTTCGCGACGTTCCGAAGAAGCGTCGTGCTAAGAACGTCGTGCTCTTCGTTGGAGACGGCATGACCACCAACATGATCACCGCTGCTCGTCTGATCGCTCACAAGAGCATCAACGGCAAGTACATGACCAAGATGGCGCTGGACAAGTTCCCGGTGCTGGGTCACCAGATGACTCACTCGATGGACTCGTTCATCACCGACTCTGCCAACTCGGCCACGGCCTTGTACTCTGGCCACAAGACCACCGTCAACGCCCTGAACGTGTACGTCGACTCGTCCGAGGACCCGTTCGACGACCCCAAGTTCGAGATCATCACCGAGATCTTCCGTCGCCGACACCCCGGCGCCGGCGTGGGTATCGTCTCGACTGCTTTCCTGGCCGACGCCACCCCGGCCGCGCTGTCCGCTCACACCAGCGACCGCGGAGAGTACGAGCATGTCATCAGCTCGTTCTACGAGGGCCTGACTGATTTCGACTGGAAGGAGTGGAACGGCCCCGACGTGCTCTTCGGCGCGGGTGCCGAGAACTTCCTCAAGAGCGAAGAGGCCGCTCGCGACTACTACGACCTGTTCGCCGACAAGGGATACAGCGTCAGCTGGAACAACACTGCTCTTCACTCTGCTCCCAACGACACTCGGGCGCTGGGCGTGTTTTCGACCCAAAACCTGGCCACCTGGCTGGACCGCAACGTCTACCAGTCCAACCTCCAGAACCAGAGCAACTACCCGGACGGATCCGGCCGCGATGCCGAGGATCTCCCGGGCCTCAAGGACATGACGCTCAAGGCGATCGACGTGCTGAACGCCCGGCATTCCGACGACGGGTGGTTCCTCATGTCCGAGGCCGCTAGCATCGACAAGCAGATGCACACTCTCGACTACGACCGGTCCCTGGGCGAGCTGCTGGAGCTCGACGACACCGTCAAGGCGACCATCCAGAAGCTGGAGGCACTCGGCGAGCTCGAGGACACCTTGATCGTCGTGACCGCGGACCATGGACACGGGTTCGACGTTACGGGGGCCGTCGACACGGAGTACATGGACGCGCAGGAGGACGACCGGGCGAAGCGCAGAGCCGTCGGGTACTACGAGAACTCGGGGCTGTCGCAGTACACGGTGGGCGGGCCCAACGCACTCCGGTACTCGGAGGGGGTTCATTTCCCGGCTCGGTGGGATCCGCGGTACACGTTGCACTCGGGGGTGGTTGCGTTCCCGGACCACCGGGAGAACTACCAGGTGCACAAGGACGGCCCCCGGCTCCCCGCGGTCGAGCAGGCCGGGCGCAAGGGCAACAACGTCGCCAACTATAAGGACGCGGTGACTGGATTCCTGGTCAACGGCACGTTACCCGTGGACGCGGACCAAGGGGTGCACTCGTTGACGGACGTGCCCGTGTTTGCCCAAGGCCCGTGCCAGGAGCTGTTTGGAGGCGTGTACAACTCGATTGACATTTTCTTCAACATTGCCGAGTGTTTGGGTCTGGCTGAGACCGAGCAGGAGGAGGATAAGAACTGACGAGTGCGGTTCCAATCCGATGTTTTCATTTTTAATTCTTCAAATCTTGCATTTTCAGAGTGGTTGTGAGCGTGACGAGACAAAAACATAATCTGTGGTGTATTATTATCTATCTAAGTACAGTACTGAATGGATGACGACGAATTCAACCGAACCTGTTTCTTTTGCTTCTCAGGAATGTCGGCATGATGTCACCGACAAGCCAGCCATGATAAGCGATCATAAAAACACAAGCAAGGGCATCGATCGCTCTGTTCAAAGCAGGTGTCTGTCATGCGCCGAGCGATTAAAGAGGAGGGGACACAACCGAAGCCCACATTCCAAAGCCAAGCGCAGCAGGACGGAGGGAGTGGTCGAGGTACGTAAGCAAGGACCGAGGGGTTGGGTTTGGATTAGGGATTGGATTTGGATTTGGATTTGGGTCCGTTTGGGTCTCCAGTTGCCAAGAAAGATCGACCAGGATGGGAGGAAGATTGAAGCGTCGAGATACCAGGTGCCTTAGGGAATGACGATCAGGCGGTACATGTGCTCTGTACCTTAGGTAGAACATGTACGGAGTACATACACATTACCGATAAATAAAATAAAAAAGATCAGGAGTAGCATTCCTGACGTCGTTGTGCGTCTAGCCTTCTAGGCTTCTAGCATATTCCGGCGAGGCAGACAGGGCATGACCCCTTAAATGATAGGGACTGCATGTGAGGACCGTCAACCCAGGCACTTCCTGGACTCCGTAAGGACTCCGTATCTGACTGCCTGGACGGAGTATTCTGCACAACATCGGGATGGGCATTCCGGGGTAACGTCGCAGGGGCCGGTCGAGGTGGAGTTGGTCGCCTGTCATTATTGGCGTGACCGAACCTAGGTTCCTGCCTGCATGTGCCCTACAGGAACGGAGTACTGTAGTCAGTCAGATACCTAGTCAGTAGTATGCGTAGTAGATATACGGAGTAATAGTAATACTGAGATATCCCAATCAGGATCGATATGCTCTTTGTGTTGCGTGGAGGTCGATCGCGAGGGAAAATCCCGAGGATGAAAAGAAAGAAAGAAAGAAAGCAAGAAAAGCGGTCACCGTCAGCAATTTCCATTGAAGGTATGGAAAGGAAATGTAACTTTTGCTGCGTATTATTAAACTTACCCCTTTCTTTTCTTTTCTTTTCTTCATCGACTCTCCTATTACCCCGTCCTGTTTTTTCTCGTTTTCTCCTCCTCTTCACCTTCTTCTTTCTTTCTTCTTTTCTCCGGAGATTGAATGGTTTCATAATTATTCTCCTCCTCCCCATAATTTCAGAATCATACCTCTGTACTCCGTAGTATTTGCCTCCTTCCATCTCCACTCCACTCCTAATTAAACGGGGCAAAGAACCGACACACGAAGACCATCTTCTTTCCCCCCTTTTACCCCCCGACGATCCTTTCTTTCTCTTGCCTCCCAAGGGGCCGCTTTCTCGTCTGCTTTCCCTCTCCTTCCTGTCAATCCATCCATTCTTCATTCTCCCGCTTCTCTCCCGCTCTCTCTCCCTCCCTCCCTCTCTCTCTCTCTCTCTCCGTCATTTCTTCCCCTTCCTTTTCTCCCGTCGGCGTCTTCATCTGCGTCGTACAAGATTAACGCGACACAAAGACGCATCAAACCCCCCGAGCGCCAACCGGCATATTCCAACCGTCCTGCATACTCCATTTCCAAGCTCCTGCAATTCCACCCCTCCAATCGTCTCCCCCTGATCGGTTTCCGCGCCTTCGCTGTTTCAGCGGTAGCCTAGGCCCTCGCTGCTAAGGAGTTTCGCACTGGCTCTGGGATCCTCGTGCTCCTGTTCTACCTGCCGCCCCGGTTTTATGCTCTTCCTCCAACTCCCAATCATCGCCCTCAGTCTCACCATTTTCCCTGCCGCATTGCGTGGACTCCCAAGATGAACGCTTCGCAACGTCCGCCAGTTTTATCCTATCCTTACCCACCCGGCGTGTCGCTGGGCCCGCCAGGTGCGTCACTTTCCCTTATCTTCCTCGCGCGAGGCGCTGGCTCATCTCGTGCGCGTTTCACCTCTGGCGGGGCCTCTTTCCCCTTGGGTTGGAGAACGATGCTCTCTTATCGCCTATATGAGGCCGTGCATCGCCAGTCCCCCAGTCTGTCGTTTTCCTTTTCTCTTTTTTTTAAACACCTTTCTAACATTCGGCTGGTCCACTGAATAGTGTCCCCGGTCCGTCAAGCATCGCCGCAGTTGTCTGTCAACTTGGGCTCCAATAATCCGTTTCGCAACCGTGCCTTGTCGCCATCCAGTTCCATCACATCCGGAAGTCGCCCAGAGCGACCGACCTCGACCAATCCTTTTTTGGACGACATTGACTCGCCTCAGTCTGCGCCTGTGGGTAGCGTGACTTTTCCGAACGAGCAACAAGATCTCACAGGAAATACCCGCGATCTCTTTGTACGTGTAGCCTTTTTTTTTCTGTCATGTACCGATCGGAATCTCTAACCGTTGCTTGGAATCGCTACAGGAAAGTCTCTCCTTGGGTTCAGCTCCCCAGCCGACCGGATACCGACCCGCCCCGCCCCCTCCGAACAAACCTCAGGTGAACGGTGCCAGCTTTCGTCCTCCCCCGAGGGAACGCCCCGACCGTCGTCAGAAGGACCCTCTAGATATCTTTGCAGACCCTCCCAGCTCTTCAAAGCCATCTGGTCCCACCGGCGCAAGACCGCGTGATCGTCGTCCGCGTCGCAACTCGGAATCTTCTATAATGGATCGCACACCGAAACTCATCGATGTTGACGACGAGAAGCGACGGAGAGAGCGCCGACGCCGGGAAAGGGAGAGGAGTGAAAGGGGTGACTCCAAGAAAGAGTCCAAGTCTCGCTCGAAGAAGAACAACTACCAACTTGATATTATCGACAAGTTGGACGTTACGAGTATCTACGGCACCGGGAGTGAGTTTCTCCCCCTCAGAATTCGTACATTGGAGGCCATGGGTTAACTGACTCTTCCTCTAGTGTTCCATCATGACGGGCCGTTCGATGCTTGCAATCCTAACCGCAACCGCAAGGGTCTGCGCACTGCTCCTATGCAGGCATTCCCGAAAGACTCCACCAACATGGCTTTGGGGGGTGCGGGACCCCTGAACCAGAACATCGATCTGAATCTTTTCCACGGTAGAACTGAGGAGGGGTACAATGATTTCTCGTCCAGTGGTACAGACCGCAGAACCGAGGGTGTCAGCTTTGACCCCAAATCACGCATCGAGCCGGTCCACGGCGCTCAGACTATGGGCCTGGGGACCAGCACTTTCCTAGACGGTGCTCCCGCCAGCCGATCAGCGATGCAACGCCGAGCCAGCGAAAACGAAAACCAGGGCGGTGGTCTGCAGCGGAAGAAGAGTCTAGCCCAAAGGCTCCGTGGCATGAACCGACCTCCGGGTGGCCGCGTGGTGTCTCCCGAAGCTTCCTACACTGCCCCTGCCGGCAACTCCGGATCCATCCGCACCAATGAAAAGAACCCGTTTTTCCAGGACTATGACGATGCATGGGACAAGAAGGGTGCTCGGATTGAAGAATCGCGTGAAATCGGACGCACTCGCTCCACCAGCAACCCGAAACAGAGTCCCGGTCTCGAACGATGGAACACCAGTGATCGAACCAACAGCGGACTCGATGAACGCCAGAACAACGGCGGCGGATTTCTCAATCGCATGAAAAGCTTGAGAAAGCCTCGCGCGGAGAGACGGGGCAGCGCTGATTGAATGATCTAATCGATCTCATTGGTTTTATCTTATAACTACTTCCTTTTCTTTGCAATCGGCTACCTAGTGGAGATGAGAATACACAGGAAGAAAGCAGGACAACGTTGTAGTTGTCTCGAAGGGCACAGTAACTGACCCACAACCTGCCTCCCGCAGGGCAGACGGAGTACCATATTGCTTGTGTCAGGCGGCCGGCACAACTGACTATTTTAACTGGGCAGTTGCAGAAAACCAACAGAAACATTTCCAATGGGTTAAGACTGTTATCTCTTCCCCATTCTCTTCTTCCTTTTACCTTTCTTCCCTTGACTCTTATTTGTTTTGAACTTTTCCTACATGCAGGCAGTGCAGGATGCAAAATGGCGGGCGTTCATGGTCTTTTTGTTCTATTACACATTTAAGGTTGGGAGTCGGACATGAGAGTTTTAGTTGGGCATGCATGACTTTGACTGTTTCTACTTAGTCCTATAACTATAAGTCTTATTGACATATTCCGTAAATCATCTTTCAACTTACCAGGTATACTTTGTATCCTTATTTACTCATAAGGCTCTCTTGTACCAATAGCTCGTCCATTAGGTAGGTATCAGGGGTAGTTTGCAACACTGGTCCGGACCATGGTCCCGTAAATTTAGAGGTTTAGTGGATGCAACTTAAGAGCTTTATAGATCATATATCTTAATTATATGGCTATTATTAGAGCGTTAGATTCCCAATACTTGTGATAGTTGCACCTTCGGGAGTCCACGCTATACAAGGCGATAGGCATACCAAGTACGCTGTACTTAGTATTCTAGTCTTTTTATAGCTTAGTGGTTAAGCTTATAAGCGGCTAAAGCTCTAGAAGCCCACCTAGGAGCTGAGATCGTGGCAATACTATCTTTTTTCTTAATATTATTTAGTCCTCTAGATAGTTAATTATATATATAGAATATAATAAAATAACAGATGTCATGGTGCAACCGTGCAGTTGTGTTCTATTCTGTTCTGTTCTATTTTGTTCTATTAGGTATTCCCGCATCCGTTTCCTGCCTGCCACACCTGTTTTCTGCCTGGGGTTTGTATATACGAGCGCAGTGCAAAGCCAAAAGACTTTGCATGCTAGTCTTTTTAAAAATCTTATACTATATATTACGGACCCGACCAGCACTGGTAAGCATCCAGCTGCACGGTGGTCGTAACAGGTTTGGGTCTATAATAAGTACGTTGCCTGAATGGCCCGTTGGTCATTCATTGTGCCTTTTTAGCCTGTAGTGCAGTGGCAATTGGTAAAGGCAATGGACCCCTGCCTTACAAAAATATCTACAGGTAATGGTGAATATTAAAATAGTTATGATCAGATGTGTAAAAGGCGCCCGGGTACTTGGCAACCTGCCACACGGCCAAAAAGACCAACATGGAACTCCGTAGGAGTTCCAGTACTCAACCCGCCATATATAGTGTCACTTGGGAGCAGCTCACCCGCCCGAGACCCCGCGCAGTCTCCTCTGGGGCACGCCGGTGACAAGATGGTATACGACCAACCAGAAGGTCACATTGTAAAACCTTTTTAGGATAGTTAGTACAAGCGAACAGTTCCTGCAGAAGTTGCTTATAAATAAATATTACACAAGATTTATATAGAGTACTACTACTGAATAATGATGAAGTAGAATGCGAAAAGAGGTTATTCTTATCTCTATCTAGAACTAAAGAATAGAGGGCCTGCAGGTCATATTATCCCTAATATTAGGTAATCCATAGACCTGTCTGTGGACCTATCGTCCATGGCTACCTTGGGAGGTTATATTTCTTATGTGTCGTGATCATTTCCTGGTCATCAGTGCGTTTTCTCTCCGACACTATACCGAAGAATGAGGTCTTCTCAGGCCAGCCATTTGCACTTATCATGATAATGCTGGGCATTGTAAACTTAATAACAATGTCTTTTGCCCTATACTCAATCTGGAACAGGGATATTGGTTCTCATCGAGAGTTCATGGTTTTGAACTACGCATTCATGTTGTCGGCTCCTATGCTTAGGGTCACTTGGGTCATATTGGGTCAGTTTTGGGACACAACAAAATCGGTCATGAACCTGTACTCGGCAATATTTCTGGGCCCGTTTCTCACCACTGTAGCAATATTTTACCTTAGCCAAATTCATTCACGTCCTATGAACTCTGTGCATATCAGCTCAAAGCTCCGTCTCGCGGTTGTGTCATCGGGGGTGGGCGGCCTTGTTTTTCTGACTCAGAAGTTACCAGGCTTTTCTAAAGAGTCCTACCCGACGCCCTTTCTGTGGGCAGTGGTACCACAGTGGTGTTTTCAAGTGTTTGTTTTCTCGGTCCTTGCGCGACGTGCGAAGCGCCGGGAAGAATACCTATATTAGGTGGATGGATAACTTGCCAGAACGGGCTGATTTGTGGTCCTCTTTTCTGTATACTCACTCCCCTTCTACGTCAGTAATGATTTAATGGGGTACTACAGTCAGGGTCAGTTGGTAATTAGCACGATTACTTGCGGATGGTCTAATGTAATGAATGGACTTGTCATATCATATATTGTTTATGTGGTTTCGACCTCGAAGTTTGCCAACCGTTATAATCGTGGAGGGTTGAACCATTCCGCCGGTCATGAATGAACTGATGAAATGTAAATGAATTGCGTTATTTATGGAGTTGCGCAGGTTCGATTTGCACTGATAAGGCATTTATTTCTATGCATTTTGCTGGTAACTTTAAATATTGTACAATATAGCCTGATATCACACCTCGTCCTTTTTGAAAAGTATCGGTGTATTGGACTTTGAGCAAAGTGGAATACTTGTCTGAATTCTTGCTTCTTCTTCTCGCTTCTTAGATACATGAAAAATGCAGGAGATGTAAAGAAGGAACTGCAAACAATGCAAACTAACTAACGGAAGGTTCCTTTCTTCTCTGAGTCTGCTAGATTGCGTACTTCTATAGTGTTCGCTGGTGGTGTTCTGGTGTTTGACTGAAAAATGAATCGTTACAAAAAAAATGAAAGAGGGAAAGAAAGGAAAGGGAATTAATTAATTAATTAATTGATCGATTGATTAATTAGTTATTAGATAGAGGAAGGAAACTGAGTGGGTGACGGAGGGAGAGAGACAGTAAAAAGGCAAAAAGAAGAGCCCAACGCGGGGCTCGAACCCGCAGCCTTGTGATTAAGAGTCACACGCTCTACCGATTGAGCTAGCCAGGCTGGCTGTTGAGAAGGGCCAAAAAGTTTGACATCATAAGCCAATATTATTAAATGAAATCTCATGTATATCTTTCAACCTGCAGCACATAGAATCCGCATTTTCAAATCCAATGCACGGAAGAAATCAAGAGTCTGCAATGGACCCGTCAGGGGCATAGCACTTTTTTGAGGCCGATATGGATTGCACCAAGAGAAGAATCACTGAAATAACAGCTGGGAGTGCCATAGGCATTAGTTTCTTTACACACACTGCAGGCTAGATATCGCAAACCAGTGGTAGGGGGGAAATGACGACGAAAGTTTCCACGGCTGGTTGTGCAATGCATAGTCGTAGTAGGAGGCCACGCTAAAATGGGGGCCAAATCAACTCGAAGGTGATTGATTATAAAGCAGAATACAAGGGCCAAGATATCCTCGATCCAGAGAACACGAGCCTAGTTATCTGTGGAGCGGAATGCTTGATTGGGTGCTTTACTACTTTTGTACTGGAGATTCATTGACATATAAGACGTTGCAAGAACTACCCATTGCCCAGCTGAGGCTTTTTGGTCTAGTGGTCATGTCGAGAAATGAGTATGCACGCTGATAAGATTCAGTCTGCAAGGCTCTCTGCGATACCAACCACAAAGCCTTACCAGCATTAGGTAGTTACGCTCGTACGTGGAAGTGCCTGCTCATTGAAATCATATATACCTCGCTTATATGCTAGTCTTCCTGCCTGCATATTCCGAAATCTCCGACTTCCAGGTGTGATAAAAAAACTGAATTCGAATCTATTATTTATATAGGTTGAGCCTGATCCTGATCCTAGCTATTTATCCTTGGTTGCCACATGCAAATGAATTACTCCGTCAAGAACAAGGCCGCCTTCTCGTAGAGATCGTCTTTCGCTCGTTCCTGGACCGATCCTTTCTCATACGCCTTGTCAAATGCGTGCTCACAGCCATCATACCGATGCATCTTGACATATTTCGTCGTCGAATGCTTGATCCTATTTCCAAGCGCTTCGCCTTCAAGACAGAGTCGATCACAAGCCGCAGTGACGAGGAAAATTCTATCCGAGAACTTCTCGGCCGGTATCATAGCCGGTGACGCAAGAACACTCTTCACATCTTCAGGGTTGGGGTAATAGCATTTGATGAATGTATCAAGCAGCTCGACTGGAGCACCATCTAGCGAAGTATCGGGAGCGATCTTGTCTGCAGAACTCTGGATCATATCTGTTGGAGGATAGGCGGCGATGACATTTTGAAATGTTCCCTGGGAGAAGACCACCGAGCTAAGAACAAGAGACAGGATCCCCCCTGCGCTAAAGCCAGAGATAGATATCCGGGATACATCGTACTTCTCGGGTTGTGAAAGAACCCATCGGACTGCATCTTCGGCGTCGTGGACTGGTGCAGGGAATTTGTATTCTGGGGAGAGTCGATAGGAGCAGTCCAGGACTGCGAATCCAGTTCTCTTAGCAATAAATCTGCAGAACTCATCATCGCTCCCATGCAGAGGGTTCACGAATCCACTTCCATGGAAATTGACGAGGACTGGTGTTGGGCCATCGCTATTGAGTGTATTGTAGGCGTGAATTCGAATGAATCGCCCTTCTTCACGGGAGGGAATTTGGAGCACCTCGTCTGGATGTGCAGTAACGCTGAAGAGCTTTAAGGCATGTGCGCGAACAGGGTTCGCGATCTTGAGGAGGTCGTTCAAGGAAGTCATTGTGTAGATGGTCTGATTTGGAGGAGAGGAAGGAGAGTAAGAGTTAAGTCAATGGCTGAATGAATACAAAAGCTGACTTGTTTTACTCTCAACCTGAAGCCATACAACCGTTCTATTTAACTGCTTATTCTCGGACATATTTCTCATCTTTGCTATGTTGATAATTTGACATTTGCTTACCATGAAGTGGGCCAACCGGAGGGATCTTACTCCGTCTTGAATTGCCCGATTCTAATTAATCTCACCAATCATGAGCCGGACGAGAGATGATTCATTTTGACTCAAGCTTATTGCTGAATGACACTGAATAGTCAACAAAGAACATAAGACATCAGGCTGAAACTTAAATTAAACATAATTGCTAATCCTTCATGGCATCTTACTTTCCTCCAGCGTCATCAAGACTCATTCTTTGTGTATGCGTGATCATTACTATTAATTTCCTGTTCAGTACGGAGTTGTGTGGTGGTTGCCTGCTAGTCAAATAACTTGGTCAAATATTGTTCACATTCCAAGTTTCATTTTTCTAGAGATGCTTGAAGGGCAGAAGCTAAGCCGGACGATAGTTATAGCACGAACATAGCTTACCTTAGAGTAACCTGTCCTTTACAAACCCCTATTGACGGGTAAATACGAGACAAAGAACACAGCGAAGCCAACCAACAAATAACCACGTGTAAGCATGGGGCGACTTCGTAAACGGGAACAAACTTCTCCTAGAACAACTTCGAGCTCGATAGGGCATTTTTCAGGGCAATGACCGCAGAAACCAGCTCGGATGAGCGAGACGAGCGCTCGGGCTCGGACACATTCGAGCCTTTTCACGATAATAAACCAGCAACTGGCTCCATCTTAACCTTGCGCGCTTTGGTGGTCGGGATTCTCTGTGGCACCCTCGTAAACGCGTCCAACATCTACCTCGGCCTGAAAGCCGGGTGGACGACGTCGGCTAACATCTTTGGTGTGAGTATCGCTTTGATGATTCTAGCTTCTATTCAATCGCTGAAGAGAAAAAGTCTGTCATTGGCTTCGCTGTTCTCAGAAAATGGACCAAATCCTCCCCATCGAGGCCGGAATTCGGGCCTCACGAGAACAATATCGTCCAGACTGCCGCTACAGCTGCAGGTGGACTGTCAAACGTCTTTGTTTCGGCAATTCCGGCATTGTATCAGTTAGGATTATTAGATGCGCCATCAAAGGATTATTTTCGCATGGCCATATTGACTGCAATTGGCGGATTTTTCGGTCTACTTTCTGTGGCTCCTCGTATGCTCCCCAGGCCCATAAGCTGGCTCAGTATAAATATTTACAGATTTACAGTCCGGAAGTTCTTCCTCGTACATGTGGCTCGAGAGCTTGATCTTGTCTTTCCATCGTCCTCAGCAACGGCGATGACTATTCGGAGTATGCATCAGGCTGTTGAAGGGACCGCTATGGCCCGGCGCAAATTGCGTGCTATGGCGATTGCTTTTGCGTCTGCTTTACTGCTCCGTGTTGTTTCGCAGTACGCGATAGGTGTATTCTGGGTGGGTATAAATTCAGGATAGTCATCTTCATATGGACCTCGTACTAAAGACTCTCACAGGACTGGCATGTCTTTACATGGTTGATCAATGGTGGAATTTTGGTTAATCTAGCCACCTCCATTGAAAGTTGGGGCTGGTTCATCGAATGGACTCCAGCATTCATAGGTTCCGGCATGCTCGTCAATGCTAATGTCGCTGTTTCGTTTTTAGCAGGCTCTGTTCTTGCTTGGTATTCAATCCTATTCCGTCTCATGAAACCACTACTTACAACATGAGTCTCTAGGGGAATCATCGGGCCGCATTTGGTTTCCCAAGGTCTTGCATTTGGTGAACCTCGATCGGCTGATCCGCGATGGTCGGAACTAATGTCGTACTCCTCCCTGTCTAGCGAGTTTGCCAATGCCGATCACCCTAGCCCCAGATACTGGTTGCTCTGGCCGGGAGTTATTTGTATGATGGCCACTTCCCTGACTGGTGCGTGTTGGCTTTCTTAGCCCTAATTTGCTATCCCAGGAAGGAAGAGAGCTGATTAATCCATCCTGAACAGAACTTGCCTGTCAATGGCGTCTGATATGGACGCTTCTACATAACTTCACGCGAGCATTGGTGGAATGGGTAGCTCACAGATTACCGAAACGGCCTAGATACCAGTACACAAGACTATCAGAGCCCAACAGAAGCAGTGACACGTCAAGGGATGCGGGCGAAGGCCTCGACGCATGGATGTGGCTTCCAGGCCTTGTATTCGTTATTATCATATCGTGCCCCATCCTGAAAATCCAGTACGGAATGCCAGTCACAGAGACGTTGTTAGCGCTATTTTTCGCCTTCATCCTGTCCCTTTTGGCTATTCAAGCCACTGGAGCAACCGGTATGATATTGTTCTCCTTCGCGTGTCCCCTATAAACCAACATAGCATATACTAACCCCCCGAACAGATACAACGCCTCTCGGCACTCTCTCAAAAGTTTCCCAGGTCATCATCGCCGGTGTCAGCAATCAGTCCTCTATCGAGGCATCTCAGAGACTGAATCTCCTCGGAGGAGCCCTAACCAACATAGGGGGCAGCCAGGCCTGCGGTATGTGCCCTTCCTTATCTCTGGTTGTCCTCTTTTCAATTCGAATATTCCCTCTGACTTGCCTCTCCAACAGACCTCATGGGTGACTTCCGCGTCGGCTACCTCCTCGGCACGCCATCTCGCCAACAATACACCGCCCAAATGATCGGAACCTTCCTCGCGACGTTCGTCTCACCAGGAATATTCGTCCTCTTCGCCACAGCCTACCCCTGCATCCTGACCACGGAGGTGAGCGCGCCGTGCGAGTTCTCCGCACCCTCCGTCTCTGCATGGAGGACCGTCGCCGTCGCAGTAACGGAGCCCAAACTGCCCATTCCCTCATCCAGCCTCACCTTCGCCATTATCATGTCTCTCCTCGGCATCGCTATGGTGCTGGTCCGGCATTTTCTGTGGCGCGGCAAATGGGCCAAGATGCGCGCGTATCATCCGAATGTGATGATTCTGGCGATGGCGTTCACGCTGCCGGCGGCGCAGTATGGGATTGCGTTTTTGATGGGCTCGTTGGTGGCTATGGTTTGGAGGAGGAAATCTCCTGGTGGGTTTGAGGCGTATGGGTATGCGGTTGCGGCAGGGTTTATTGCTGGTGAGGGCATTGGGGGGTCAGTGAATGCGGCGATGTCTATATTGGGGATTGGAGGGAGTGGGTTTGGTTCGGGGGTTGGATGTCCGGCGGGACAATGTTGATTAATGGTTCTACAAGCTTAGGTTCTGGGAGTTATTCTTGATATCATACTAGGGATGGAGTTAGTTTGGCAAAATGGAATCTGCAGTTTCGCACTTCTTCAATTTATAACGGACATTCGCACCCGGCTTTAACTTATCTAGGCGTTGAACTAACAGTAGCTGGCTGTTCTTATAATACCATTGAAATTACCACATGCGGTGATCAAGCCCAAGTGGAGGATAATGTGCCATTAGTACAAACTCTACAAACCTCTTAGCTTTCTTCTTACGCCTTTTAGTTATCTCCGCCGGCACCTCTAACGCTGGGGGATAGCTGATTTGGCATTCCTGGCAGCATAGCCCCATATTCATGACCCTGGCCTTGAAGCATTGGTTGATTCCACATGGCAGGGTTCAAATTTTGCCACGTTTGAGCCTGCTGCTGCTGCTGCTGCTGCTGCTGCTGTGGGAAAGTAACCGGCATGCCACCAAGCTGCTGGGCAAGCCCGAAATTTGGGATCCCCTGGGCTTGACCACCCTGCTGGTAACCTTGAGAAAAGCTTGCCATCTGGAGGTTGGGGATTGATGTAGCTGGCATGGGACTTGGAGAGGGGCTGGCCATAGGGCCTGGAGAAAAGAGCCCTGAAGTAAAGGCCTGATTTTGTGGCATCCCTTGCCCCATCATTGGGTCATTGGGCCCATCTTCACCCTCATTATCACTTAAATGCAAAGGTCTGCCGTCCAACTCCCGAGCGCGATATCCCCTCTTCTGCGCCAGTCTGTCATGGTCTGCCTTGTAGAGTTTCTTCAGATATTTCATAAACTCAAGGTACGCCCTAGATACTGTTTCCAGATGGGCGACGCGCAGTTCCACTTCAGCATTTGGATCGATGATCCTTTTGTGGTTACCACCTCCGGCCTCAAACTCGGCGAGGGCAAGCGCAGTCTGGCACGCGTTGCGGATTTGGCGTCCGTTCCAGCGCATGCTCTTGTGTTTTCTCCAAAATTCTTCCACGTATTGAAGAATAGCCTCCTGATCAACACCAAGTTTGCGATGATTCTCTGCAAAGCGGTGCTGTATGATTCTCATGTTCAGCATGAATATTTGCTTTGTGGCATCCAGCTCGAGTTGTGGGTAGTGTAGACTGATGTGAATGCGGGATCCGAAGGCTTCGTCGAAGTCCCCGATGCGGTTTGTCGTCAGGAATAGTATACCGGCATAGTACTCTAGTACTCTTAGAAACACTATCAGATATCGATTAGCTTACAGTTGTCAGCGTAACAAGGATAATTAGCGATCGCACCCGACACAAGGCCATTCCTGATGAAGTCCTGAGTTCTTTTAGCTAAAAAGACGTCGGCCTCATCCAGCAACAGGATGCAACCCCATCGACTAGCCAAAGCAAAGTTCGTTTCCAGAGATTGTTCAACACTCTCGGCAGTGGTTCCCAGGTCCCCTACATTGTGAACTTTAGTTTAACTGCTAATCAATAACGAAGCCACGCGCATGCAAACCCTAGTCTTACCACAGGTAATCTGGAATAAGGGCTTCTCGAAATGTTCCGCAACGCCCTCTGCGCAAGCAGTTAATTTACCCCTGGCTTTCATTTCTGATTTTAACGAGGGAATACTAACCTGCAGTTGTCGTTTTGCCCACACCAGGTGCCCCGTGCAACAAGATAATCAATCCCTTGCCTAGTCGTCAATTAGTGACCGTGAATTCTATAAGGACTCCTACATATAAACAGTACCTTTCCCACGGACTATATCAACTTGCTCACTGGCAGCTGTGAGTGATTCTTTACTTCGATAGTGTTGTGCCACCAAAGAAAGTAGCATGTCTTTGTGGCCTTTCTCAAGCACAAGCTGATCAAATGCCGTTTCTCGCAGCTCGGTTTGACCTTCGTCACCAGAATGTCCATCATGCCGGGTTCCCCGAATGTAGCTGAGATGGGTGAGATCCAACTGGGCTAAGAGAGGGTGCCTGTTAGTATAGAGACTAGTTTATGACGAAGGATGGGCCTTACCCCATTTTCGAGACCGCAAAATAAAGCCAAAGACACGGTAGCTCATGATAACGTAGTCTTCATCCGTGAGAGCATGCTCGGATAGGCCAGAGTCTTTCGGGCGAGGGTATATGGTAATGGATGGTGGTTGGGACAGTTCTTCAGGCATGAGGCTGTTGCGATAATCGTTGTTCCTTTTCAACTCTGCGAATCCATCTTTAAGGATGTTGTCCACTAAACAGCATGGAGCATCGCACCCTCGCTCTAGCTCTGGCCTATTTTCACCGCTAATCAGGTTCGCTATTGACGGGCGCAAGCTTTCGTCTGTTTCAAACGCTCTCTCAAAATCGATCACAACCTGCCCGTCTACGTCGTCTCTGTTTTTTAAAGTTAAGCCGCTGTAATGCATGTGCTTACCGGGTAGAACATCAACGAACATCCTGCCACGCGCAACCAGCTCCTCGCGGAACGTAGGTCTGGTAGATGAGGCATCTGCCCGCCCTTCAGCATATCGTAAGGGAAATAATATGAGAGATGTGATAGCTTTCTCCCCATCAAACATCGGGATTTCAAATTCCCCAGGAACTGGACCAATCGAGTCCCCATCACAGTCGAGGTATACGCAATGCAGCGTAATCTTTTGCGTTTCAGACTTGCGAGCAAGAAACTGCCAGTTGTCATAGGGGTTGATGGCCCTGTGTCCAGAGCTTGTGATGCCAATGACCCGGTATACCTGCTTCCGGCTTTGGTCGATGACCTCATCTCCTGGCTGGAACAAATACCACACATCGGCAAAGGTAACCCGCTGGCATTTTTCACTGCGCACATAATCAAACTTGGCTTTGATTTCTGTGTCAATGAATTGTATCAAGGTCTGCAGTTGCTCCAGGGCGACCTTGGAGGATGTGAATTTGTCATCGAGGACATTGTCCACCGGGCTAAGCACGGTATTTTCATCATCCTCAATGCTGCTCAAGGCCTTATCGTCGGGCCTATCTTCCTCGGGTCTTCCGCTACTCTCTCCATCTTGGTGCCTGTCCTGACGGCTTTGCGAGGGCTTCGAGCCTGCACCGTGATGCTTCACCAAAAGTTCCTCTTGAATCTGACGCAGTTGATCTTCAAAGTAAACAAGTGCCTTAAATGGTCGAATCATTACTAATGTATCTTCCCCGTGATGTTCATATGCCTCGTTATTGGGGTCGAAGTGCTCGGGGTCCAACATCTGAAACATCTTTAAAATATGAGGGGAATTGATCCGTATCCTTTCGGGCAATTGTTCCTGTCCTGGATGGGTTTGCTTCTTTTTCAAAGGGGGAGGCTTTTTCGACACAGGTGATTTCTTCATGTGGCGATTCTTCCAGCTAGGCCGTTGGAAAGTCGCCAAGCTGATGACAGGGTCACCAACGAGCACATCGATGGAATGCGTTTCGGTTCTTGTTAAGCGGAAGGACAAGGCGAAGCCTGCCCATTCCACTCGGTTGAGATTGGGAATCGGCGCCGGCATTTCTTGCAATGAGTAGACACCACCATCGTCTGCACTGGCCTCCTGAGCATCGTAACGGCAGCTCCCATCGTCGCTCTCTTCATCATTTCCACCCGTTGTCGTACTACGGGGGTTTCCAGGTTCCCAGATCTGGAGTCTCTGCTCAGCGGCGGCCAGACGCTGGCGCAGTCCACAATTTTCCTCCTCGATGTTCTGTCGTCTCTCGAACATCTTGGTAAATACTTTGTCCTCTTTTTTCAGCCAGTCCAGCTCGGCTTCCATGAGGCGCACCATGACCTTCTTTCGCCCAGCGGTCTGAAGCTCATCTGATCCTAGTAGCCGGTGACGGATCGCATCCATGTAGCTGTCTTCGGCGCTTTCCTCCATGTATGCGTCAGGTCTATACAGATCCCATTCTGTCATAGATGGCCTGGACCATATTAGGCCAGTCCCGCCAGATCCCAGTGTCCGGCGATTCCACTCCCGCTCTGCCTTCTCGTGTTCCATCCTATCCTGTATGCCTTCGAGACGTCCACGTAAGTCGCTTAAGATAGATTGAATGCGATCATGAGGCTTCGGCGCGTCCATTCCCCCCGCATTCGTGGGAATGTTGTCAGGGTGGCGAGTCGTGGAACGAGAAATGCTCGATTCATCGTGAGGTGCATCTGCTGATGCAGCAGCAGGAAGTTGACTGTTGGTACTTATATCCTTGGGCTGGAGCCCGTCCTCGGAGGAGTTTTGCGAAGAAGTCTGAGAATCCATTACATCTGCTAGACGTGAACGAGATTAGACTGGAAATTCGAGGTGCCAGGAGACCACGATCTGGGATCGGCTCGGGCCTTATTCTTAAACAAGTCATACTCCCCACTCCTGCTGATCGCACGGGGCATCGAAAAGAAGAAGAAGAAAAAAAAAAAGCAAAATCACCTTAGTGCTTACAGACTGAACATGACCTTCTTCGGCTATAGGCCAATTGGAAGGCATCATCGGGCAGTTCTCGATGCCCGCCGCAGTCGAAACAACCCTTGACACGTCCCGCTAAATTACCTACAGAGTCCTTCTTCATCTAAACGCCAGCCTTCTGTTCGCAGCTGATGAAGCCCCACCAATAGGCAAAAAAAAAAGCAAAGGAGAGAAGGCTGTGCTTCTATCTTCCTCGCACGAGCTGACACTCCTCGTATTAGTTATCAGAAAAAGGCCTAATCTCACCCATTCCTGGTCTTCGTCAACACTTGGGATAACTATCACATCCAGCACTACTGGCAGAGATCTGGTATATGGGGGCCTCTTGCTGATACCTGCATTCTCCCTGCGTAACACTCGAAATCGTGCCTACGGCTGATTTGACTTCTTTTCGTCTTTCTACCGCGCCTTAAATCTACTCCTTTTCGAGGCGCAATGAGTGGGACTCGCCAAACTCCAAATCGGACTGCGTCCGCC
The DNA here is from genome assembly GCA_002215965.1 of Aspergillus persii. Classification (NCBI taxonomy): domain Eukaryota; kingdom Fungi; phylum Ascomycota; class Eurotiomycetes; order Eurotiales; family Aspergillaceae; genus Aspergillus; species Aspergillus persii. The sequence continues at coordinate 428,650 of NGZO01000001.1, forward strand.
GACTTCATCGACAACCAGCTGCCCGGCCTTGTTCCAGCATTTGATCACCCCCGTGTTCGGTTTGATCCCAAGATGGGAGGTTTCGCCGTCCCCTCACGCCCAGCCATACCCGAGGTTGGGGAAATGAAGTTCTGGGCGCAGCTTTTCCCAGAGTGTATGGTGAAATTGCAAAAAAACCACCCCGAGCCAGATGGAAGGCAGAAAGCCGGATGCAGTATCCGATGCGAAAAAAACTGGAACGGGGTTCGAAGCCAGCTCGAAAAAGCTCAGAGCAAGTACGACGTTCCGAAGAGACGATCGGCGAAGCATTTTCTCAGGAAGGGGTATCGCAAAGTGGCAGATCATACCGAGCAGCTTCAGATGATCAGCAAGGTTGCTGCAAACGTCCCATACATCTCACCGTTCATGGCATCTGTGAATATTTTGCTGGATGTGAGCCAACAAAGCACCCTGAGTGCCAACATGATAGATAGCTGACCTATGTAGATAGCTGCGGCGGCGGCCAAAGTCAGACAGCAAGCGACCACAGCATTCGAGCCGGAGGCACTGGAAGACACATTCGAGAACATCGAAATCTTCATTGCTACATTTCCAGACGATCCCAAGCTTCGTAGAACGGCAATTGACCTCGTGGTTGCGATATTCAATGCCATTGAGAACGCCATTGGTTTCTTTTTGAGTTATGAGAGTATGTCGCCAGCTGTCCATCAGGATCCATACTTGCTAATACTAGGCTTTGAATAGTTTCCAGAGTCTGCCGCGCGGTGATACAAGGGCCAGATTATGGACACAAGCTAACAGGTAGCATCGAAGAAATCCAAAGCCACGGCAATAAGCTCAAAAGTGAAGGGGAAAAGGCGGCTATGCACCGTCAACATGCCACGCTGGAGGAATTGATGAAGAAAAGCGATGCTATCCTCGCCGTGGCCCTCGCCAATGCGGACAAAGAGGAGAAGAACCAGCAATTAATGGATGAGAGAACATCTCGCATGCTCAACCATCTGCTTGATTTGCTCCAGGTGGAGGAAGATCGGCATAAGCAGAGGATAAAAGAGATGGAGGAAATGGAAAGGAAGCGATCGGAAGAAGTAAATTACCTGCTAGGACAACTACGCGGTAAGCGAGCTTATATCACTCAACAGGACCATGCCACTCATCACTACCTACCTATCTTCCAGATGAAAGGCAACTGCGTAACACCCCAAGCCCACAGCCACTTCTTGCCGTATCACCATGGGTGTTTCTGGCGCCCCAAGGCCTGCCAACCTACTCCCCTACGTTCATCACGCCGCAGCTACCCACTGTTCCGTGGCTCCCAATCCCAGCCACGACTACCCAAATGCCAATTACGTGGCTACACAAGCAAGACACGCTCTCCTTATTGGATGCTGCTCTGTTCGCAGCCAACGATGTTCAACACGTTCTTGACCGCCGTGCCCTGATTGCTCCTGCATCCATGCGACGCGCTGAAGCGGCTCTTAAGAGCGACGAATTCCGAAAATGGTTGATTCACCCATCATCACGAGAGCTCCTCATCCAAGGCGACTTGTCTTCAGATGATTATGAATCATCTGGCATTTCTCTCCTGTCTGCACTCGTGTATTCTTCTGTCGTCGACAAGCCGCGACACATCTGCTTAGCATGGTTTTGTTCATTACATGACGAACCCGAAAATAATCAATCAATAGACACTGTCGGAGGATATGCAATAGCAAGTGCTTTTATAATACAGATTTTGCGACAGTGCACATTCGATCCTTACACCCTGCAGCAATGTGAGTTCAGTTTGCGAGGTCGCCAAAACCTCAACCTCTCGCAGCTTTGCAGTCTTCTCGAGAGGCTACTACGAAAACTCCCTCAAGGCCTCAATGTTATCATTATTATCGATGAGATCGGGTGCTACGAGACAGAGGACTGCGAACAAAGTATGTTGCTGGTGTTGAGACTGCTGTTGAGCCTCGCACGGGATAGATCTATTGCTTGCATGATCAAAATCCTAGGAACGAGTACGCAGATGACTGATCAAGTATATGATGCTTTTCAAGATGATGATGATTGTGTGCTCGATTTCGATGCTCTGGAAGAGGTAGATGAGATGGAGGAACTGGAGATCAATGACGGGCCCCTGCACAGTGATGAAATTTGACTAAAGCGCTGAAAGGGGGAGGCTTTTGAGAATCTACAGTGATCTATTTCAAGAGTCGTGATGAATAGTTCGACAATTGTATCGTCTATCTATTTACCTATTGCTGTTCCATCCCCGGCGCTCATCCACCTCCCAAAAGCGGACAATAAAAGTACAAACTTATACTGCTCATGTATCAGATACTCTCTTAAATTAGCTCCCTCTCACCAAGGAAACTCCGTTCCATCAATCGAGTTAAAGAACCTCCCGGAAGCAGTCTCCCTCGTTGCTCGATCAATCTAAATTTCCTAGTAGTTAGCGCATCTCTCCCATCCTTTTTTTACTACCTCGCAAATATCCATTCATCAAAGCGGGAAACTTACCAACGCAATAGTCTTGCCAGTGCTCTCCTCCAGGGTGTTAGGCGCCTCTGCTAATCCCATCATTCGGGCTCCCATGTTACCCATATCCGTTTGGACGAGACTGTTTTCCGCTCTTGTCAGTGAATTTGGTCCAAACCTCAGAGCTATAAACCAGGTATGGAATAAGCGTAGACATACCCAGGATGCACTGAAAACGCAGTCAACCATTCCTCAGACGCATGGACAGCCCTAAAACACAAGATCAGCCAACTGCGCAGATAACAAAGATGGACAATTAAGTATATGGGAAAAGCCATACAGCGTAAACCAATTCAACCCTCCCTTCGAAAGCCCATAAGCAGCGACCCCATGAGCATGATGTTTGACCAAATTCCCCAACGACGCCGCCCCCGTCGACATAGACACCCATTTCGCGCCGGGGCCTTTCTTCTCCAATAGCCCCCGAACAGCCTGGAAGAGGAGAATCGGGCCGACAGTGTTCACTGCGAGGGCGTTCTTGACATCTTTGACGTCGAGGCTCACCAGTGGGGTTGGGTCGGGGCAGATTCCTGCATTGGCGATCACGAGGTCGAGATGGGTGATTCCTTTTTGGCGTAGAGTACTCATTGCGCCTGGGTAGTCGGATTCAGAGGTGCTTTCGATGCTGAGGAGGATAAGTCGTGTGTTGGATGCTGTGGGGAGACTGGTTAGGGCTGCTGTGCTGGGGGAGTTGGTGCAGCGGACGGTGCCGATGACGGTGTGGTTGGGGCGCGAGAGGTAGGCCTTTAGGAGGGAGAGGCCGATTCCTGGGGTTGGTTAGGAGTGTCGTTTTCTTAAGGGGGTTCTGGGGATTTGATCACGTACCTCTGGCGACGCCAGTGATAAGAACGTTGGTGGTGGTAGACATGGTGATGCTTACTTGGTTGGATTGCCAAGTTGAGTATGTTCGTTGTTGAGCTGAGAAACAATTGTTATTGGGAGAATAAGAGTTGAAGTTGCTGATGGTGTTTCAATCAGAAAAGGAACAGGCCTTTATATACTGTACTCTATGCCGCTATGCTTCTTCTCGATTCCTCATCAATCTTACCAATCCGTTGGTTAACCTCCGTCCGTCTCGGCGGAGATTCTGGGATTAGGGCTGGCACTCCGAATTATACCAAATATCGGCCACGGAATTAGTGATCCTTCGGCCCCTGGAGAGAATCTGAAAGCAGAAACCTCCTATACTATTTCCTAAAATCGGTCATTAATTTGTAATATACCGTAGCCTACACCGTCTATTCTAATTAAGTATGACTTCCTATTCCTAGTCGGAAATATCTCGCAGCGGTCCTTGCATTAGACTATCGAAGAACGCCATGTCAACGCCCTGGAAAGTCCAATCATCTGCCCCAGCAGTCATTCCAGGATATAAATCATTGACCAGGCGTTGTGGCGGTACATAGGGAGGCAGCGACTGCTGTTGCGGAATGCCGTCGAATGCCTGGAATTGCGGCTGTATTTTCAACATGTCCGGTGCAGACACCATGACGTCTAAATTCACCCCAGCTTCAGGGTGTGGTGGATGCCCTGGATCAACCGTAGAATCTGTCGCCGGTGCCCACATTCCCGGCGGTGTTTCTTTTGAAACGACACCCTCGCGCGCCACCCGCACAGTCCCAAAGTATGGAATGCAGATGCGGACGACATCCGTCTCGTCCTGCTCTTCCGGAGGTATTTCGGGAATGCGCTCACTTTGCGTGCTGTAGGCCCTTCCGTTCGCTGCATCTTCTTCCATCGCGAGCAGTCGACGCAGCAATCCAGCACTCCTCTCGCTCACTGCATCCATGCTGACCTGCCCAATTTGGTCCATGTTCTCAACCACCTGCTCCATCATGGCGCGGTCGCTAAGGCGCTGATGAGCCAGGAAGTTCAGATCGCCTCTGCTATTGCTAGAGTCCCCGGTCTGCGTAGCATAGCGTCTTCTATGACCGTCCAGGTGCGCGAGAAGAAGTATCAATGCAGCTGTCAGGGCAAAGAAATCCACAGTCCGACAGCAGTAGGCCACGCGGTTGAAGCTGCGGAAGGTGATGAACCGCGACAGAACCTCGCGTGAGGCGTTAACGCATGTTGTCTGCGAGTAATCAAGACGTCGCTCGGCCGCCGTGAAACGCAGCATGAAAGGGAGATGAAGCTGATTGAGCAGGTTAAAATGGTAAAGCTGATTCACCAAGCGCAGCATTTCCCAAAACACGGCCTGGTTGTCCGTCCCGGCAGCCGACGCCGCAGCAGCTAGGTTGGGCACCAGCCACCATTTACTGGGCATGGTTTTAGCCGCTTCCTGTAACTGATGGTCAATTTCCTGAGTTGTAGCAAAGCTGTACGACCCAGTATCGGAGTTATTACGCTCAAGGATGCGAGACGCAATGGCGCAATGGATTCGTTCCAAGCGACCTATAGGCGTGTCGTTTGCAAGAGCTGCCTCGGACGCCATACTTCGGTCAAGAGAGCCCTGTGGCAATCCCATCATAAGGCAGAAAAACCGGTCAGTATAAACGATGCGGTACCAGAGAAGCTGCGCGTTGAACTTCCGGTGTGCTTTTGGATTAATGGCCTTCAGCGGTTGGCATTTAGCCCGATGCATACCCATCAGTTGGGCTAGGCTCATAGCACGGCGAAATGCAATCCAAGCCCGTCGCAAGTTCCCGCAATTTGCTTGATAGATTCCCTCCATCATTACAGATTCCAGTCCTTCCACCGTTCCAAGCAGCTCGTCATGGGTTGTGACCAAGCTGATCGCGGTGTCTGATAGCCTATTCATCATGGCCTTGGGCGACTCGGACATTTCTTTAAGCTGTTCATGAGACTCCGGGTCAAGATACTGTAGAATAGTAGCTATGCGAAAGAAGTAATGGGCTAGAAGCACCGGATGTGTATCTGGCCCTGGGATATCCAGTAGCGCCGCTGAGAAGTCCAGGCCGTTCTTTTCCATTTCCGCGTACGGCGTCATCATCACCTGGTGAAAATGGATCGATACATGTGCCCCTGCCTTCCATAGGATATCCAGGTCCCCTTTCGACGGGAGCGCATCATATAGAGTCTGCGAAAGCTTCGCATACCTAGACGAAGCAGAGGGCAATGGTCTCGCTGGTGCCTGGGGCACTGATTCAGAGGCAGCAGCATCCTTGTGTCCAACACTAGACTCTTCCTTATCGAGCATCAGCAAAGAAAAAGAAAAGACAAACGCCAACACATACCACCACTCCCTCACGCAACACCAGTACCCTCCTAGGTTCATAGTCCCTCGACAAGGCCATCGGAGCCTCAGGCCCAGGCTCATCGCCATCTACCACAACAGCCTCGCTCTCACCCCGAGCCCCATTACTAACCAACCGATCAATCAGCGCCTCGACACGCTCGATGCGATTTCCCATCTGCCGACCCCGACTACTCGGGGCGACCATCTCCGGAAACTCCTGGCTGACGCAAGTGGTGCCGCGGCCTCGACAGCCGACGCACACGGCATCTTGCGCCGAGACGAACGTGCATCTGGTCTTCCGCCGCTTGCATTCCCAGCAGCTACTAGTGCCTTTGCGAATCTTTCTCCGTTTAGCAGCGGGTTCGTCCGACGGTGCCGGTAGTTCGTGGGAATTCATGGGTTTGTCAGGCCGAGAAGACAAGCCGGACGGAGCAATTGCGGACGGCGGAGTTGTTGGCTGATGGGAGGTTCGGAGGAAGGCCATAGTTTGGTTGGTTTGGGACTAGTCTTGCTCCGTCTCGGCGGAGGAAAAGCCCACTCTCCCCGACAGACAGCGTTACATCCATTAAGCAAGTACAAGTGCCAAGATGATCTAGGATCTTGTGAAAGAAGTGGCACAAATCCGCCAGCGTAGACTACATGAATATTAGCGAGAGATCCCAAAAAAATAGACAATCGTACATGAGAACAGCAATCAATTATATCTGACCTAATATAGTACTATGAAAGAAGCACCAAACCAATTGAACCGAGAATGAAGTCACAAAAGAAAACTCAGGAACGCCTAATGCTATGCAAAGGTCGAAAAAAACAGAACGCCACGCCAGAGCCAAATAAAATGGCCAAAAATGATAAGCGAACGGGGAAAGCCCGACTACACTCGAGAGGATTTGCAATTCAGGGGGCGAAAATGCCCACGCGCGTTCATGTATATGAATACCAAAGGCTTAGCTCTGCTGAGTACCAGTATAGACGCTTTCAAAGTCCAGCCCATCCAGCATTCCGTTCACCCGGTCTATTTCCCGGGTGAGATCCTCGACGTTCATTGCCAGGCTGCTGACTTCGTCGAACTTGCGACGCCGGTTCGCGTCTGCGATCATCTCAGAAACGAAGAACTTCTGCTCTTCGAGGACAATGAGCCTTTCGCGCAAGGATTTCTCCTCCGCCTCCAAAGCCGAGATGGCGCTACTTGCGTCACTAGCAAGGCTGCTGTTACTCCCACTCGCTGCAACACCACCATACCGGATTGACGACAATGCAGAACCCTGTCGTCGGTGGCCATTGTTTGTGCCATTCACCGGGCTGGGACTACTGGGCGAGCCCATCGAGTTCGATAGCCGTTCATTTGCGGAGGCATGCTTGAGGATTTTAGGCAGAGATTTCAAAGGAAGCATGTGAAGATGCAGGAAATTGCTGGCTTGCTGATATACGGCTTTCTGGAGCAGCTTCTGTGTAATCGACTCCGTCGGCAAATCACGAATGCGCCTAGCTGCGACGTCATATTTCGCAAAAGAATCTGTAAGTCGTTTTCGAACTTTCGAGGCTTCCGCAATTTGAGCGGATGTCGGTGGTCGCCTGGGGTCTCTGTGGACATGGTCAACACTGTTCAGGACTTGAATCAATTATAGACGTACTGCAAAGCCGTCAACAGCTTTTGGAATTTGGGTAGAAGCAGCCGGAGACCCCTTTCGAATTGGATGAGGTTCTCGTAGGCTCGAAGGTCGGGAGGTTTTCGCATAATGTCGGCTTCGAAGTCGCGACGGTCAAAGAGAGTTGATTTGCATTCCTTGCAGAGACGAATATCGATATTAATCACATCCGTATTGATTGACTTTTCCTCAGATGTTTTAGATGCTATTGTGTGTCAGTTAGCCATAGAATTGCCGAAGAGCGAAGGAACGTACGTGCTGAAACATTCAAAGGCACATCACTCGAGCACCCGGTTGCCGGATCACCACAGACAACTCGCCCGCAAGTTCGGCAGTGGTGTCTCCGAAAGGTGTAACTGGTGAAATCCTGCTGACAGAAAGGGCACCTCGAAACGCTGGCGTCATCCTGCCAGCTGACAATGGTCTGCTCGAGCGCCTTCCTTTGATCATTTGGCCATGAGATCGGCCAGCGTTTACTCGCACCCGACTGAATCTGCTCCGGAGGTAAGCTGGCAAGCAGCTGAGTGAGGCGTGTCAAGCGTTTCTCGAGCCGAGAGGCCTCGAGGAATTCCTTGTCCACCGTTTGTTTCCGCAGAGCCTTGAACTCATCGGATCGGCTTCGTACCAGACCTGCAATCATCAGCCTTCATTATTCAACCAATTCGATGACCGGTCATTAATTACCATTATGGTCATTATATCCCTCCCGCGACTTATAGCAAGTCTCACAGACCCTGTACCAAAGTCCTCTTACCGGCTCATGCTGCGCCGATCTCGAAAGTTTCATCTGGTACATAGTATGTTCCTCGCAGAATAATTTCCCGCATTTTCGACAGTTAACGCACCCGTTCGTCGCATTGAGTCGCTTCCCGCACGACGGCTCCAAACAGGTATCATATAAGCCACGGCCTTGCCAATGATCCTTACTAATTATATCATCGGCTTCGAAGGGTCGTGCCGGTTCGGGGGTAAACGCATGCGAGTGTGCTGCGAGAGGCCGACTTGCGCCCGCGGAAGTCTGCAAGTTTTCGTTCGACTCGAAGACGTCGAGACCTTTTAGTTTCTGGTTCAGGACTGCCAGCGGCTGGAACCGTTTCGCCTTGTCCATCTGCGTCTTAAACCAGTCTTTGACTTCGTCTTGTCGATCATCTTCGAGGTTCTGATGTACGTCATCGAGGTGTCTGGGTTGGATCAATCGTCAATACGGAGGGAAAGTTCACGTTGCGAATTCGCATTTACCTATTCAATTGCAACAATGTCACCTAGAAGCTGTCAGCCGATCGCTCCGATCATAGATCCAAGCGCATCATGCAACGCGCATGAGGGGAATGTCGCATACCATCTCCTCACTGCAGATCGGACAGGCCAGCTGAGCACCGGCAGCTGCCGGAGGAGCGGGAATCGAAGAACTAGCATTCTCCAGAGATATCCGCGAGGTGAGATCTTGGGTTTCGGATGAGAACTGCGAGGCCGAGGCCTGGGAACTCAGAGAGAGGCTGCTGGCGGAGGGCGACAGGACCCTTGGTTTGGGCTGCGGAGACGGAACAGATGTGGATGGGGAGAGAGCGTTCGGGGTGCCCAGGACACGACCTCCACCCAGCGTCCTCCGGGACATAGTGAAACCAATTTAAGGGAGCATGAGAAGTCGATCCCGCGGAGGAGCGGAAGTCAAGGGCAAAAGAATTGGGGGGAGAGGCAAGAGAGTCGAAAAGGAGAGACACCGCCGCGAGCTTGTCTGGAGATGGATTGATCGGGTTGGTTGGTTCAGGTGATCCTCCCGATGAGGGGTGTCGCTGCCTGGACACCTGAGGCTAGCGTCGGAGCCGAATCGTTCCCTGGCCGTCTCTATGGCTACACCACCTGAGGGTCTTGTGTATGGTCTGATTGAAAAAACATTTCGGACATTTTCTAAGCAAAACTGTCTATTGTTTATATTTACCACGTAAAGATTGCGGAATGCAGCGATCCGACACATAGAGCCCACAACGCTGTCTAATCCCCTGATGAGGACAAGAGTGTCTAAAGCATGCACATACAACCCCCCAAAAAAGAACCCCCAACTATAGCAAAGACCAAATAAATCTTACACATTCTTCAGGCGCTGCTGCTCGCCTAGCTTCTCTAGTTCCTCGCGAGCCTTGCGGGCTGTCTCCCGCTGCAGCTGGTCCTGACGCCGCACCGCGATGTCCTTAGGGCGGAAATCGCTGAACAGGGTCTTGAGGACGTTCTCGATGATCCAGCAACCGGCGTAGTCGAAGATCATCAAAACAGTCAAGGTGATCTTGAACTCGGTGCTGAACGGGACAAGACGCAGCTTCTCGTTCAGCTCGGGGACAAATTCGGTGGCACAGGAAAAGGCAACACCAGAGGCGGCAACAAGGCCCCAGTACATGGCCTTGTTCTCGCGGATGGATTCTCTGAAGGGGCGGCCTTGGTAGTTGATGGAGAAGGTCGAGATCTGCTGAATGAGCTGGAGAAGGTAGATAGCGCTATTCAGCAGAGAAGGCTCGAATTCGCCCTCCAGGTCAATGTCCGATGATCTCCTGTCGTCTTGTAAGCAAGATCCTGGTGATATTTTAGAGGGATGGACATACGGCTCAATGGAATAGACATAATTAGACAAATAGATCAGAGTGGCGATATGGATGGCAAACTGTCCAAGCACCGAGCCGATGATGTACACATTGAAAATGTTCGGCTGCGGCCGTTCCTTAGAAAGACCTTCCACGGACTGGTGTGCACTATATTAGCATCAAGATCGGACTATACGGGGAGTTCAATTCTCACCTTAGCACGAGATATCGAGAGGAAACAGACACTCATCAGCATACCGCTGATGGTGACCTGGCCATCGCCAAACTTGATACCATCCAAGTAAATGACACTCAAACTGTAGGCACTAATGAGACAGTTCAGAGCGAGAATCTTGTACATCTGGATAGTCGCAACGAGGGTGCAACGACCCTGACGGAGGATGTTGGGAATGGCAATGACATTGGCCAGCTTGCTGGTGAAAGGTGCAGCCACTGATGCATCACCCAGTTTGATCGTGGGCGGCTCGGAATCATCAAGCTCTTGTTCCATCATCGAGCTGGTAAGCTTGTCGGCGAACCCGGCAGCTGCCGCGGAGGCTTGCTGCTGGCGCTGTTGCTGAGGCGTCAAGTTGGACTGCTGCAGGGCTTGTGCGCCAGGGGAAGTGATGGTCGGGATGGCCTCTTGTTGCGCAGCCGGGTTGATGCCGCGTTTCAGCGCCTCTCTTTCCATGGCCTTCTGGTAATGGGGGTTGGAGGGACCCGGAGGATACAAGTGCGCGATAAGCACAGGCACAGGTGGGGCAGGCTGATTAAATCTTTGCATCATGCCAACCTGCTTTTCGTAGATTTCCTTCATCTTGGTGGTCCGGTAGTGCTCGGCAATCTTGGTAAGATCGTCCGGCGAGCCGTTCAGCAGCGCAACTCCAACGTGGGCTTGCTTCAGAGCTCCAACATCGTTGGTGCCGTCACCGCACATCAGAGTGGTATAACCAGCGTCCTTGAGGCCGAGAAGAATGTCCTCTTTCTGCTTAGGCGAGACACGAGCATAGACCCAAGTGTGGCGAAGGAGGTCCGAGAAAGCCTTCTGGCCCTTGAATTTAGCCAAGGCATAACCTGTAATGCAAATATCCTTTGTTTTTACGATTTCAGAGTCCAGATCCTGTGTGGGGTCCACATCACGGTTGAACTTGTCATCGATGCTGCGCCATACCAAGCGAGTTCCTGACGTATCATTCTCAGGGGCATCCAAAATCAGAACATCTCGGTCGACGATCTCAACCTGTCGTGCAACATGAACAGCTGTCAACGGGTTGTCACCAGTGATCATGACAACACGGTGGCTGCTCTCATTGAGCATACGGACGGCCTTGATAGCGTCCTCCTTCAAGGGGCATTGAAGAACGAGGAATCCAGCAAAAACCAATTCGGACTCAACCTCCTCACGAGTGTAGTTGTTGATGCGTCCCTGCGATAGTTCGGCCTCGGGAGAAAGGTACTTGTACGCAAGAGCGAGGACACGAGCACCGTTACGAGTAAAGTGCTTGAAGGTCTCCTCGTAGCTGGGCGGAGTGTTGATAAGCATGGACCTGATAGTTTCTGGAGCACCCTTGACACCGACGAAGGTAGACTTGATCTTCTTAGACGTCTTGCGGTCATTGTTGACAACGGTCGCGATAGTGCTTTGGCGCTTCAATGCGGACGAAAATTGGAATCTTCTCTTGACTTGAACCGATTCAAGGGAGCGAGAGCCAGGAGCCGACTGGGTCTTAGAAGTAAGAGTGTCGTTCACACCCAAGGTCCAACCGAGCCACTGAAGCGTAGCCTTCTCCATAGGGTCACCAACAACTTCGCCCTCATCCAATTTGACAAGAGCATGAGCGCTGGCAAGGACAAGCGTAGTCTCGATTCCGATGCTACCAGCCTTGGTCAGTTCGGTATGGGCGCCGTCCTTCTCAACCTTTGCACCACCATGGCCCAGGGTGAGACCAGCAATACCATCAACGACCAGATCCTCGCCAGTCAAGGTTCCAGTTTTATCAAAGCAAGCGACATCAACACGTCCAGCAAAGGGAATACGGAAGGGTTCAGTGCAGAAAATGGCGAACTTGCTCAAGGCGGCCAGACTGGTGTTGACGGCAAGACTCAATTCCATGGGAAGCTCGGGAGGGACCACGCTGGTGACAATTAGGACACAGTCCAGGAGCAGCTTGGATCTCTTGCGGTCCTTCGAGACACCCTCCTGCCACACGTACCACGAAGCGGCGAGGGCAAAGATAAGCAGGAACAGAATGAAAAGTAGAGCCTCGGCGTTGTTGGCAGAGACACGCTCAGTGGAATAAATCATAGTGCGAACCAGGCTGCCTTGGCTGGTCTCAAAGCCGGTCTTCACGACAACGCCGATCGCGCCATTGTCAGGCGGAGCAGTAATCTTGGAGCCGTTTTTGCGGGCATTCTCGGAGTCTTCAACGTTCGCATTCGGATGCGTGATTTGCAGAACCTTAGTTCCTCCGTGCACAAATGCGTTCTTGTCCAGCCCATCCGGTTCAATGAGATCATCTCCCGGTCGTAGCTGGATGGATTCCTTCAGAAGCGGGGTACTTTCTCCAGAAAGCATGGCCTCGTTGACGATAGCACTGCCTTCAATCAAAAGGATATCGCATGCAACACCGCCGTCCTCCTTGGTTCGGTTGACCGACATGACATCACCAGGTAGAAGTTTGTCGCTGGTGATTTCCAGCCACTTCTTCTCGCGATAAACCCACACGTCGTAAGGCTTGATGCTCATTCCTCGGAATTCGTTGAGAGTTCGCTGGCGCTGCCACACGACCGTGCTCTCGAAAGCCACAAGCATGAACAGGGTGAATAGCGAGTAGTACCAGTATTCATCCAGCATCCACAGTCCGACGCAGAAAATCTGGAAAACGAAGAAAGGCGCGACAGCATGTTCTTTCCACAGTTCAACGAATCCTGGCACGGGGATGTCAAAGGTGTTGTCGCCATAATGATACTGAATATCCTCAATCTCCGATTGGGTGGCCAGACCCTGATTTTGCTGGAAGGCCTTAATAGCCGGCTTCGGCTCGGCATCGAGGGCATACGACAGGGGCCCGAAGCATTTCCGATCGGGGTAGTAGAGGAAGCGACGCTTCTGGAACAGAAACGAGATGTTGTTCTTTCCACCCAGGTTATCGTGAACGAGAGGGCATATCTCCGCGGAGCCCGCGTTGGCGCCGGGAATGACCTTGATGAGCTTTGCAGAATCAATCGACTTGGCTTTGGTCGCCGTGAACAGCGTTTGGATGTTGATGTTCCATTTAGTCATCAACCAAAGGAGCGACTGAGACGTGATGATCGAAGCAAGCCACACAAACGTCCATTCTTGACCTTGGATGTACTTATCATAGCGTTCGGGAGACAGATAGAAGGCGAGGAATCCGGGCCAGATGATGAGGAATGGCCAAACGTAGGTGTGAACTTGGAGAGGTAATGGGTTGTGTAGCGAGGCATACGCAATCTGGGGGTCATCGACGAGTTTTGCCCTATGCAAGAAATGGTCAGTACGAGGTCGATCCTGGCACGCGAACAAGCAGGCAAGACGTCTATAGCTTACATGGCGACACTCGATGACCTCAACGCGGGTCAAACGACGCGATACAGCAAGGCGGACAGAAACGAAAATTAATTAATCATAGGACAGATGAAAGGCAGCCATGAAAATCCCCAATATACGAGGAACAAAGAAGAGAATCGGCTGGAAGAGTCGCGGGAAGAAGCCACCTTAACAGACTAAATTTCCTTCCGCGAGTTTCGCCGCTGGAAAGTCGACGGGGGGCCGCCACGTGCTTGGCCGATGGATCGGAGCCTCATTTTCCCGGCCTCTTCCTTGTCTAGTACTCTCTACACTGTCTTCTATCATCTCTCTTCTACACCATCTAAGGTTGCACCTCTCTTTGATTATCTCTATTCCAGACATATCAATATCATTACATTAGTAAATCATACCAGTATGGCCTAAACTATCAGCACTACACTTCATCCGACGTGACCAAGAATGACTTGTGCACATTTACTCCGGTTGGCGGGTTTGGCCCAGGGTTCAAATTCTCCTGGCTGCTGTTCTTGCTGCCCGTCGAGGTCTGAACAGTCGTGACCACTCCTCGATTCTCATGGGGATTTAGATCAGGTCGCCAGAATTTGGTCGCAGCCCGGTCCAGTCGCGATGGGTCGGTGGCATTGTTACCATGTCTACCATTCATGCTAGACAGAGGCACGCTGCCTGGTGTTCTTTTGACGCTGTGGGAGGCGTTGTAGCTGGTGCCGCGGAACCAGCGAAAGAGTGGGCGAAGAGTGACCAGGCTGCCTGCTGTGATCCCCAGGCCCGCCTCAACGTTTGACCAAATGGAGATATCGGTCGTGGCGTCTAGGTTGACGTCACTTGTTAGTTGCCTATTTACCAGGAGTCTTGTGGTTGATGTTGTGGGCTCGACTTACAAAGAAACTCTGGGTCTTTGTATTGATGGAGATAAGGGATTCGGACGATCACCGCAGCACTCGCACTAGAAACCGAGCAAATCAGCATGGCAATCATGGCCGAAAACATGACAAGACTTGACTTACATGCACCCTAAGCTCAGAATACCGGCCAAGGCACCCTTGGTACGGGTATTCATTTGCAGGTTCCAGACAAGGGCAATCGGCAAAAGACCAAGGATGAAGTCGCAGATCGTAGCGATAACGCTATAGAGATATGCGATATCAATGATGTAATCGACCTTTATACATGACCCTGGCTTCGTCCGCTGCCAAAAGTGATTGACTGGTTGGCATTGCAAGGTCAACAAGAACCAGAATACAAGGCCTATGACAGTCGATATTACGATGACACCCCACAGCAATATCATGTGTACACGAGCGACTGTCAGACGAAGGAGGGCCAGTGCGATGGAGACCTTTGCAACGACGCATACAAAGACGTAGGTTGTTTGGCCAAGCCACCACCACTAATATTGGACCGTCAGCATACATCAAAGGAATGCGCAAATCAATGGGGCAACATACAAACATTGCGGTTTCGATGTCTTCCATCTCCAGATCACCAAGCTTTTGTCCCATGCCATAAAGTGCGCCTGTTATTCCGCATAACGCAAACAGAATATTCAATGCCTGTATTAAAAGAACGTGAACTATCAGCTCGGCGTTCAAGAAAGTGAAACGACAGGGACCCGCATACCATGGCAAAGACCATTAGAGTATCATCCCATCCAAAGGCCCTCACAAGCCGTAACCGAACAAAACATCGTAGGCAAACCGCAATGAACGAAATACCCAGGAAAATAATAGTGACAATGAAAATGGACGCGCTGCGACCTTTAAGTTCCCTCATCTTGAAGCGCAGCCTGGGTTTGGCGTTGTCAGACAGGATTCATATTATTAAGGTCCCCAGAGGTACGGTCTCCCTAAGGGAGAGAATTCCAAACCTGGGTATGGAAGTTAAAGCTTAGTTAAACTGACTTTTGACAGGATCATTCACTATTTAATGCAGCTGGGGTCCTGGGGTCCTGTGCTAGTCCACCTAGGGGGGACCCAGCAAAGCAAGCCTTCACTCCAGTGAAGGCGTATTTTTTTTATTTATTTTTTGGTCATTACTGTAATCCTTTGTTTTCGTGCTTTTGCTAATTACAAGTCCGCCAGTTTCTTCCAGACATTTTGCATTCTCTTTTCCCTTTTCAACTTAATGCGGACGCTGCTTTTGCTCCCCGGGCCTGTCGGATGATCAGTGTGCCTGGATGGTGTAACCACTACTGTGAATGAACCTACAGCTCTAGAACCCAAGCACATTCTCAGCATGTCCTATATGTGAATTGATATAGCACAGATCAAATCAGGTTAACAAAGACAGCATCGGCACTTCAGGCCCATTGGCAACAGTCATGAGAACTGTCACTCCTTCCTCGGTAGTTATAGTATGAAGTCTAAATTGTCCGAAGGATGAACGCAAGAAGGGCCTCCCCAAAAGCGGCGGCGTTTAGTATTAGCAAACAAGAGCGAAGAAATTTTTGCAACCCCTCAAGTTAATACACGAATACAACTTCCTGTTACAGTTTGACAATCCTACCCCTAAATGCCGATTGGAGCCGGTCTGCGGGTGCCACTGGCGAGTGGGGTGGTGCCATCCTCCATGCAAGTCCATTTGTCCAGCGGCGAATGTCGAGGAGAGAAATGGAGACTTAAGAAACCTTATGGGCAGGGTTCAAAGGGCGCTATGCGGAAGCGAGGCTCTAGAACAATGAGAGACGCGGGACCACGGGACTGATCCTTGGTTACATGCTGCTGCGATCTTTGCAGGCTATTATTGATAGACCATTGGAGTTGTTTCCGCTAGCTTTGGCATATGCAAACATCCACAGCAAATGGCAGGAATTTATTTCTCCTTCCTCCCTTTCATGTGGTCTTGTACTCGTACTCTGTACTCTGTACATCGCATGCGCGTTCCCAATCACAAGGAAGGCAGGCTCTGATCCAAGTGGGCGCGGCCACGATGCAACAGGCTAGGGGGCCCACTAAACTGGTTCATCGGAAACCCGTGGCCAGAGGCCAAACCCCAATAATAATAACGGCGCCAGTCCAGTCAGGATAAACAGCCGAGGGTGGAGGCAACACAGAGCGGACATCGTCGGGAAACAAAGATCCACCTCGTCGCAGAGATGAGATGCCAGAACATGGAATTTTGGAATGTCATCAGACGGGATGAAACAGCAGATGCTTCGGCACGAATAGAAGGCGAATTCGACGATTGCTATATGTTTTTACTTTGTATTCTCCCCGTTTGTGGCAAACTTATGGCCTTCTGGCTAGCGCTGACCGCAGTTATTTGCCACGAACGTCTTACATGGGCCGAATGGTCTCAAATTCGCATGTGTTTGTATTCTAAATCCTTGTTCACTAAATGACGATCCGTGCCACTAAAGGATTTCTACTCCGCCGCCAAGGAAGGTCAGTCGTGGTTGTCTTTTCCAGGGGAAAGGGGAAACTTGGAAACCCTGTGCGCCGCTGTCTGGCGTGTGCACAGACATCCAACACCGGAGCCATGGTTTTCTCGTCTGGGAAGGGAATGGTCGATTCTTTGGCCGCGCTAGCTATTCGTATTACCAACACTACCATATAGCTTTGATGGCCTATGAATCGGTTCAATATGGGGATTACGAGAGGCCAAGCGTTCTCCCAAAGGTCGGCCGTCAGGGTTTTCAGCATCACATGCCTTGGTTCCCAAAAAGGGTTCAAGAACCTAAGAAAACCGTCAAATACGAGCTATATTGAACTTAATTGAATTCGACTCTCTTGGACTCCCAGCATTATGGAGCCTTGGACCTGATCTACTCTGTTACTGTATCAACTTGAACAGCAGCACACGATCTTTAGATCGGCAATCTCGGTCTCTTGTTTCTCCAAACACCCACGAGCCTTTTCATCCTGATTTCGATCAACGCATGGCGCATCCACCAGGCAATGGATCAGCGGCTTTGGTCTGTCTGCGTCTTTCGAGTTTCAGGCTTCGACTTGCTGTCAACGTCGTTGTGTACTGATAGATTATCGAAATTCTCCTGGATCCTGCCCCTGTATCGCATGTTCAACAAATAAATGAAGAGATGCGATAAATTAGCTCTATATTTGTCATTTTCCAGACCGTTCATTTGGAAATTACTCCGGGGCAAACATGCCATCCATGCCCAATATTCTCCCACTGGCTATTCCTTCCGCTCATGACGATGTATGTGAAACCTGACACTGGGGATCACCTGCCATAACTTTCAGAGGGTTACATAAATAGGAGTTGCTGGCCTATTGAAGGGGGCATTCCTGGAGAGGCACATCTCCACCCTCCGGCGCTAATATCATCCACTTTTTATTAATGGATTTTTTTGGCGATCCAGCAAACACATCTGCCACCAATCCAATCCAGAATCGAGATAGCACCATGCACAGAGCATGCACTATTACCCCTCTTCTTGAGTTTTCCGATAAATCTGCGTGGGAGATCTCAAAATTTCGCCTACATAGTAGGCTCGAATGCGAGAAATTTGTCATTCACAGATATCCAGGTTTTTCGGGAACAAGCGCCGTCCGGTTTCCAACACTCGTTAGGATCTCAATTCTCCGGTCTCTACTGTACTCTGTACATATCAAAGAGTAGTGGCTGAGTCTTCTCCGTTCATTTCCAATAAGAGATCGCTATTATAGGCTCCGCTAGCTTCCACCGGTGGGTTTCAGCAAACAGTCCATCATCTACTCTTTTTGGCAGGACATCATGCAAATCTACCGATCCAACAACCCCCCATCCGTAATGCTCCGTTTTTTTTTAACTCCCCTCCCCTCTCCTCCAATCCTCCCCCTTTTCCCGGGATGTCCTTCGCTCGGTGGTATCATGCTGTGCCGCGAACAATCCCTGCCATCCATGCAGAGCCAGTTATTTCTGTCCCACAGTTGGCCTACAACAAGCCAATAATAGCGTCTCCGCTCGCTTTTTCAACGCCGATCGACCTCACTCTGCATCTTGTTAACGTATAGAGAACTCTAGCTCTGCGGAATGGAGAGCTAATTACTTACCCTTGCTTCTATTCGTGGGAGCTAACCTTATACTGGAGATAAAGCCGCGATTGAAGCCATCCGCAGCGATATCGTACGGCACTGACTCGTATCGTCGCGCTCTCTGGTGACGTATTTAAGCAAGTTCTGTGTCAGAGTATCTCACGTTGATGCAGGCTGTGTGTCATCTTTTCTCCGCATCTCACTTCTCCGCATATAACTCTCTGTCTTGGTGTTTTAGATGGAGCGCTTTCTCCTGTCTATCAACTTGCTCTGGAGTTTGGACATACAGTAAAATGTTACTTTCTTTGATTGAGCAAATTATGCTATTTATAGATGCGGTGGATTTGATAGCTATGCCCATTCTTTATGAGATCGCCGATATGGTTCCGAGATCTGAAACTATTGTTTATCTGATTGTGAGAACTGAGAACCTGTTGCCATGGTGCTGTCCGCGATGTAGTGGCAAGCAACCCCGACGGCTGATTCACTCTGAGGGCGATTATCGCTGACTTTTTACTGTGAGAGAAACTTGTTCCGAGAGACATGCGAGCCTTCATGTGCTAGATTGGAGACTAGAAAACAACTCAGGTATTTAATCTTTTCATTTTTCGGATATCGTGGGATCTTCTCTATTTGCCAATCCGCTACGAGGCATACGACATAATGAACAGTAAAATTACATACAGGGTAGAGTGGGCGACGTTTTATCGTTGGAGGATATCTATATATTTTTCACAAAGCCGAGAACGTGGATAAATATTGGGGACTGGACAGTTTAATAATACCTGGAGAGTCAACAGTAGGCCAATGGTAAGGTATTGGCGCTTTTCCAATTGCCAATGACCAAGCTATATCAAATTAAGGTAGGTGCTCCATAGACCTCTTGAAGACATTCAAGTGTGCTGAATCTGACCTCTGAATAAGACTTCGGGGTACATGTAATGTATGTGCTGTCCAGCAGTTGCGCTAATGCACTACTATCTTATCTTCTTGGACGCATGAATCTAATGCGTACAATTTTTGGACTTCATGATGATATTTTTTACATGCAAAATAAAGAAAAATGTCCCAATCAGCACGTGAACTCTTCTATCCTAATAGAAAAACACGTGGAAGTAATATATCCTCAAGCTCAGGGTCGACTACGCAGTATGTAGTTGGCAAGCCTTGGCCTAGAGTAGCTTCTCCACATGTCATGATCAAAAGCACTATTGTTAACCTAAGCCAATTCAAACATTACTGCTAGTACTTAATCAATAATTTACTCATATGGAGTACGGAGTACAAGGAGTGCAAATTTGCGAGGTCCCCGTTCGGCAAACCTGCTATTTGGCCTTCTCTTCGGACTTTGAAAACACAGCAACCCGAATTACTTGATCACGAATAAATTTTTGTATCATACTTCTATTAATTTACCAGCCATAAATCACACCTTGGTGGATAGACAATTTCTCAGGCTTGGCCCATAAGCAGGAGAGCCCCCCAGCCCCTCCTATGCAATCCAATGCGAATTGTGCATGAAGGCAATAGTACTTTTGTGGGACTAATAACGGCCTGCGATATCATGAGGCCTATTATTACGTATGAGTTATGCTATTTCATATCTCCAATAGATTTCTCCACACTATCTTTTAATTAACCTGGGCACTCTGTATTCTAATTTATAATTCCAGCGGATAATTACCCCAAATAATTTACATAGGGCTGTTGACCTATGCCTTGGCTACGATTCATATTAAGGTTGCTCTGTCGGCTTGGCCCGGCGATATATTGAAAACGACTTTATTAGATAAGCTTGACTGGTATGCAAGATAAGAAGACTCTCTACATTATACCTCTCAGACAAGTTAAGAACATTGGACTAGCGGTGAGACGACAGGCTGTGTAGTGTGTTTACACGAGCAGAGCTGCGTCCCGTCCTAGTGGGTCGATTAGGTGATTGCAGTGGGCTATAGGTATATGAAACCCCTCCAACGACACGGACCTCGATCCTTCGCTTCATGGCATGTACAGTTGGCACCGCTCATTAGTTGCTGCGGCTCCTGCTACGTTAAATCAGACCCAAGCAATATTTGGTATGGAAATGTGCAGGAATAGCTATATGGCCTTTCCTCTAAGACAGGCCTGATAGACCAAGACCTATCCATGTGTAAATATGGTATCTACCTATATACATGCTTTGATAACATGATACGCTCGAAAGTGCAACGAAAAAGCAGCAGACTATTTTAGGAGATCATTCCCAGCTGTTCTCCGGCAATAGTTTACCACTTGGCCTCCTTGGTGTTCTGGAAGTCCTTCAGGATGGAGACCCGCTCCACCAAAGCAGTCACCTCACGGTTGAGGCCGGCAGTGACGCTGGACTGGTCCTCGCCGAGCTTGGCGTAGAAGTCCTTACGGTAGGGGGTCGCACCCATGGCAGCGGAGAAGATAGGCTTGATCATGAACGAGTGGTGAGGCTTCAGGGTGTTGCCGTAGGCTTCACGGAAGGAGTCGGCCAGCTCGATCTCAGACTTGGCGAGGTTGTGGGCAAGGGCTTGGGCGGTGAAATCGAGACCCCTAATATCGAGAGCACGAGTTGGTTAGCAATTTGCATACCATAGAAGATATATTTATCTCAAACGCCAGAGTGGAGACAGGCTTGAGAGTAACCCCCTATCTGAGCGGTAAGGCAAAAGGCAACATACCGGACGAGCCAGACCAGGCCCTCGGCAGCAGTGTGCTTCTTGGTCTTCAATTCATTGATAACAAGCTCCTGGAGAGTCTTGGACTCCTCGGGGGCAGCCGCCTTCCTCTCGCGGACTTTCTGTAATGGAATTAGAACCGATCGAGCTTGTATGCGGGGCAGGGGATTGTCCGGACCTTGATGTTGCCAAGAAGGTCGTTCTTGACGGGAGTGAAGGCCACGGAGCCGAGGACATCTATGAAGAATTGAATTAGCCCACAGGCATTCTATTTGCAAGGGAGTGAGAATTGAGCTCACCAAAGAGGGTAGTCAAGGATTCAGCGGCCTCGAGGAACTCGTCGGTCGAGATGCCCTTGGTAGTTGCATCAACGGGGGCATCGGCGAAAGATCGCTTGATAGTGTCGAACCAGGTAGCCATTTTGACAGGTGTGTTTTAATGAATGAGACCGAGGGTTGGAAGAGAAAGGATCACGAGAAAATAAATAATGAGCTGGGATTGTAGAACAAAAGAGAACAAAGAAAGGGAAGAGGAGGGGCTTGCAGTAGATCAACAACGGCTGACCTGTCACTTTGCTCACCGCCGGGAGCCACGCAAGCGGTGAAGCCGATCGGGAGCCCCTGAACAAACAGTACAAACAGTGCAACTAATGCAATTATTGCAAACACGCACGGCTGGCGACGTCATCGGGCGTTCCTGGACGCCGTCGGCTCTCTCTCCCTTTCTCTCATGATCCTGGCTGACTTAGCCTGGGGCCTGCTCGATTCTTGCATTCTGAAGGTCACGGAGAAGTGTCATGGGGTCTTCAGCTCCCCCGGATCAGCATGGTCGAAACGCCATTATGGAGACTGATCTCCGCAGCATTTCCCACGGCCATCACCATTACCATGGCTTGGAACCGGGTTTCTACACAGCAGAGAAGCTGGTAGGGCTGCATTCAATCTTATTTTAATAGACCCGATAAAACTAACCTTGCTTCTAGCGCTATGCCTCCGCCAGGCATGTACATATGACCAGTAGGAGATACTTTATCGGCCCCATTCCCAAGGGCTGGCTGCAGAATCACCGCAAGTCCTGGTACAGATCGAGATTCAATCTCAGGAATTATTCCTCGAAGACGGTCACTTTCTCCGCTGAACCGGAGATTGCGCACTACTCGGAAAGCCCTGAACGGGGTGAACTTTCGGATTCCCAGCGCGAACAAGACGGTGATCCGGTCGACACAACGGAGAGCGAAGGGACGGACCTAGACCCGGAGAATGACACTAGCGACCAAGATCTCCAGGCTTTGGATTACCCTTTGGACGAAGACACTGAAATCCCGTCCACCCCTGGACCGAACACACAAGATCGCCCCGATTCACGCAAAAGCCAGGGCAATGTTGACCCCGGAAGTAGAATGGGCGAGGCCGGCTCATCCTTCGTGACGGCCAGAGAGCGTGGACCCAGCTCAGCCTCTACAGTCCCTATGCGGTCCGATGAGCCTAGTGATAATGTGGATCAAGAACAAACTTTACTGCAGCCAAGTGCTCCCGAATCCAATGCGGATGGGGCCAGTCAGTCAAGCCCCATGGTTGTCCCAAGTGAAGTCGGATCTGAGACCCCATTGCTGAGGCCCGGTTCGTCGGCCAAAGGGAAAGGAAAATCAAGGCTCCCAACAGCTCCGTCAACGATGAATCTGGAACAGCAGGAGCCTCAGAGCGAGAGTACCGTGGGAGAAGAGCATCTTGAGGGAAGACAGCATTCATCTCAAAACCCTCTCAATAAAATATCTAACAAGGCTGCCAAGTACAACCTGGACGACAATCTTCGGCATAAGCAACAGCGATTTCAGTCACGGCTTTCGAGAACCCGCGGCAAGATCTCAAGCAAAGTGCCCTACCGGCGGAAACTGCAAGACGGGGAGATCATCAAAACAGAGCGGATGCTTGTGCGCGTCGAGGAAACACTGCAAGAAAGCCTCCCTCATGACTTTTCGGAGCAAGATAGCATGCGAATGGAGACGAGGGTCGTGGACAACTGGCGAGAATACCTCGTGGTTTGCCGAGCCACTGCGGATGTCGATGCACCATTTTCTCTGCAGATGTACAAGACGCATGTGATTCCAAAGATACAGAAAAAAGGAGCCCGAATCTCCCCTTACCATGAAGTGGCGCTAGGCCCAAAGAAGACACGGGTCAATCTTTACTCTTCTTTAGACAAGTCGATAGTCATCTGGGGCCCCTGCAAGTATGGTACGAGGATTTACATTATGCGCCCCAAATCTTCCGCACACGCAGTTGAATGGTACACCTCAATCTTCCAGGGACTGGGATGGCAGCGGCCTACTTCGCTGTCAATCAGCGTCCCTGACTTGGGCGTGGCTCTTATATTTAAAAATCCGTTCCGGGAACAAGAGGTCAGAGCCGACCACAAGAAGCAAAATCATGGAAACCTTCCTCAGTGCGAAATAGAGGAAAAGTATGCCGCTACCTCAATCGTACGTGAATGCATGGCAATGCTCGAAAATCGCCCCGAATGGTCCGATGTGCTTCAACGGTGGTCGAAAACGGAAAAAATGGGTCTTGCATGGAAACGGTACGATCGATTGGAATGGGTATATGGCATCAACGAGGAGAAAATGTACGGGTCACTCGCAATGCAGAACACCCATGAGCTCGAGTTACGGCCAAGGCAGCATTACCATACCTTTGTCCCTCTAGGGGACACCAGGATTGAAGAGCCGGAGCCTGTGGAAGGGTTTCTGGTCCGCCTTACATCGCAAAAGGGGGTTCAGCAACGGATGAATAAGATGTTCTTCAAACGCCTTTATTTCTTCTGCCAGGATCACTACTTGTTTTTCACCAGGCCAGCCAAATCTCTGCCACCAGCTCCGCCGCGACTTTGCCCAAACGATTCTAATATCCCTTCGACACAAGATATACTGGACGAAATGCCCTTATCTTACGATATCGATCCATACCCATTCGAAGATGGGGATATTACGTGGCTGACTAACGGCAACAGAGATCACATCAAGAAACATGACGAGGAAGCATATGCGCAACAACGACGTGTCCATCATAACCTCAGCAACTCAGACGGCTATATTGATCTTTGTCGGGTGGTGGAAGTGCGTAATGTGCGGCATGACAGCTGCCCGGCGGATCCTAACATCCAAGAAGGACCAGACGTTCCTTTCAACCCAGAGGCACGAGACAGTCGTACCGACGATGGAGCAACCCAGCAATTTGAGGATGATCGGACCTTCGAGATGCGGATGGACAATGGGCTTATTGTTCGCCTTCAGGCATATAACGAGGCCACGAAGAATGATTGGATCAAGCGACTCAATGCTCTGGCGAAATACTGGAAAACGAGGACCGCTGCAGACGCGGCTGAGCTCAAAACGATTCGACGACGGAATGTCGATATTTTGGCCATAGATGAGGAGATGGAGTCTATCATCGGGCTAATAGCCAAGAAATGGGAGGTCAAGAAAGCCGAAGCATCACCGCACTTGCACAACATGTGTTCTCTCACTGGGTGCCGAGTAATCAAGGTATGTACCTACTGTCCGTCATATGACAGGGCCTCTGTGCTAATATACTTGCAAGATGTCCGGACAACTCTTCAAGAAGCCCCGGCGGCACTCGAAATTCAAACGATGTGATGTAGTTTTAGCCGACGGGAAATTACTGGTTTTCCGCAGTTCCTTGCGACAGCGCAACGGGGTCGAGATTCCTCACATCCACTCCAGCATTGAAACCACAATCGACCTTACTGACTGCTACATATACTCGGGTTTGCTAGCGGAGTCCGATCTCTTATATACCAACCAAACCTTCGACAGCAACAACCCAGGTCACCGTACCCTCCCCCGGGCATATCTCTCCACAGACGTGTACACCAGCACCGACGAGGACACCGCCATAACCTTCGTTATATGGCAGCCATTGCGCAAGAACCTTTTCCGGGCCATCGAAGGGAAACGAGGTCAAACCAGGCAGACGCTGAAGCAGGTACCGAAGCTGGGCGTGCATGGACGGACGATCGTCTTCAAAGCGCGCAGTCGAGTCGAGAAGGATCGCTGGGTCTTGAGCATTGCGTCCGAAATCGACCGATTGCAGGAGCACAAGCCGGAGGACATTCGGCTTGTTTGATCCTGCTTTTCCCGATTCTTTGGATCCATCAGCTTTTGTCCTATCCCATCCCTGTCGTATTCGTACATAGTATTATATCTATCTCTCTAGTCTTTGTCTTCGCATGTATCTACATATAATACAATTCAACCCGACCCAACCCAGTATGAGCATTCCTAACTCAACGCCGGTCTATCCAATTTAACCGCCTCCTTGACCACTCTATCCCTTACATCCTGCCGATAACCCTCTCTCCCATCGACCACGCCCTCTTCCCACTCCGTCCACCGCATCGGTCTCCACCGCGGCCACATCACCGCCATCACCCGCCCCGTGATCAGACTGATACTGACAGGTCCGTAGGTATTGCTATCCAGCGAGCGCTTGGGGTCGTCTGCGTCGCCTTCCAACCAGACATGGTTGAACGGCACGATCTGCGACTCTTTCATGCAGTGTTCGCGCGTGGTGATTCGGTCGCCGGGGAGTCCGATGATGCGTTTGATTGCGACGTGCGAGGGGTTTGCGGGGGATCTGGCCAGATATATACTGTTAGTCGATGGTCATGCAGCACAGTTTAGTGAGGGGTAGTCAGTCAATCGCAAATCAAGTCCCCCGGCAATTCCAATTCAATTCACGTCACATCCCCAAAATCCAAGAAACCAGAACCACAAGAAAAAGAGTAAAGCAAGAATAAGTATATCAACCCACCGAAACGTAACCACCATCCCCCTCTCCAGCCTCCGCTGCCTCTGCCACGGCCACCCAGCGCCTCCAAACGGCCACGTATTCACCAGCACCATGTCGCTTTTCGTGTGCATCGTGTCGTAGTCCTCATTCAGGTACGGCGTCATCGAGGGCCCGCGCACCCACATGATCTGGCAGATGTGTTCGGAGAAGAAGAGGCCGATGGGGAGGAGGGGCGCGATGATGCGGAGGGCGCGGAAGGAGCGGCGGAGAGGAGGGGGGAGGGAGGCGAAGCGGGTGCGGAGGGAGGAGAAGAATGAGAATGGTGGTGAGGAGTGTGTTGGAGCTTGTGTTTGTGCTTGAGGTTGTGCTTGTCGCGACGGAGCGGACGGTTTTTGGGGACGTGGTTTGGCGAGTTTGGGCGTGAAGAGGCGGGCTGGTTTGGGGGGTGGCATTTTTTCTATTGTCTTTGTTGATTCTTCTGTCTTCTGCTTTAAAAGAGAGTGGGAAGACAGAGAGGAATGAAGGAGAATGAAAGTATCCAATATGCAAGTAGAGTAGAGCACCAGGTCGGAGATGCTCTGATCCGGAGATGATAATAGATGGTGTTTGTGTTGTTTGCACCATCTGCAATTAACCAATCACAATGTCACACATTATGCACGGGCACTTCCCTAAATAGGCCAATTTATGCCAAACATCTGAGCGCTGACTCAGCTGGCGCCATCATGCGCCCCAATGCAGTAATCCATCATAAGGACGCGGATGCCTTACTCGGAGTAGTTTGCACCCCGGATCATCCATTCTCTCTCTTTTGCTCTCCTCCACCATGGACTACTCCCGTCTTATCCTCGCTCTCGCTGTCTACATCGGTAAGTCGCAACCCACCACCACCTGCCTATACCTTCGCGATCCCCCACCATCTTCGCAGACTCAGACTCACTAACCCAATCTACGACCCTAGTCCTCCGCTTCATCCGCACCCGATTCTTCCCCTCCAAAATCATGGCCCACGGCAAAGTCACTGAAGTGGACAAGTACGAATCTTCCCTTTTGCCTCTACACTATCTAGCAAATGAATACCCTCCCTCTCAATACCCTACAAAGACGAAACCCAGATCTAACAACCTACCTTCTCTCCCCCATAGTCCCGTCATCTTCAAAGCCCTAACCTCCTCCGGGCCGGTCGTCGTCGACTTCTTCGCAACCTGGTGCGGCCCCTGCAAGGCCATTGCGCCGGTCGTCGGCAAACTGAGCGAAACGTATCCCAACGTGCGATTTATCCAGGTCGACGTCGACAAGGTGCGCTCTGTGGCGCAGGAGATGCAGGTTCGGGCGATGCCGACGTTCGTGCTGTTCAAGGATGGGAAGCAGTGGGAGAAGCGCGTGGTGGGCGGCAATATGAAGGAGTTGGAGGACCAGATTAAGGCGATTTCTACTTAGTGTGTTGAGGATCGGTCAGTTATGTGGGTGCGCATGCACGTAGGATTTTGGACTTGAAATGAATATTGGCTCTCTAGCATATTGTCTGCCTAGTAAATATTGGTTTACAGTTTTTATCCAACTACTTCTAATGTTTGCCAAACAATGTTATGGGTTAAATCTGCATGCATTACATGGCCAGCTGCATTGTACATACAGACATGGAAATCACGCTGAACGACCAAGTTCGGAAACCCCATGACGGACCAAGCCAATCAGGTTGTATTCAAATTTTCTCAATTCATCAAATCAATCTGTCCCAGAGAGTGTAGCAAGGAAATAGTAGGAGAGTTTCCAGGCAATCAGAATCGAATGAAGCCGGCATCAAAGGCTGATGGCCAGACTTGTTCAGGTGTGTCTGAACACAATCCCAAGGTTAAACGATAGAACATTGGCAGGATCAATCCTGCGATCACATAAAAATTATCATCCCATCTTGGATAACGAAAGAATGGAAAGGAAGGATACACATGAGTTCCCAAAGACAGTCAAGAAAATAAGTCAAACAAGTAAACAAAAAAAAAAGTTCATCCAGGCTTTGCAATCCGTTAAATCTCAGTCACATTATGTACGGTGGTCGGCGTTACATGATCGGGGTCTTGCGCTTTTCAGCGCTGGACAGCACAAGCATCGGGGTCTTGCGCCTTTCCGGACCCTGGGCTACCGTCTTCTGACCCGCGACGACAGCAGCAACTGAAGGTGATCCCGCTGGGGGAGAGACCTGACCCGATCGAACATCCGCAAACTTTCCGCCAAAAAACCCACCATCTTCGCTGATGGGGGTGTTGTAAGGGCTGTCCTGCGATCGCCGTTCCCGAGATGATCTTTCCTTCCTCTCGGAGCCAATCGCACCATTGGCTGCAGCACGCAAACTACCCAGACTTGGCTTGCTCGAAAGGCTGCCGCTGCGAACCGTGGCATCGTCTCCATCGGAGAACGTGAATTCCTTCTCGCTGGCCGGTGTGTTGGTACCGCCGCTGCTGTGGCATCCGAAGCTACGGGTCTCACCTCGCCGCTCAATTCCCGCACGCACCAAATTGTGAACGGCCCTTCGGCGTTGACGAGTGGCGAAATTCTTGCTGCCTTCGTGCTTCGAGGTGGGCTTCGCAACCAGTTCCTCCAACGAGGGCGGGCCGCGTGGTTGACGCATAGGGTGTTCACCTGCGCGTGCTTGACCGGGACCAAAGGTTCCCGTAGCCGGTGTCTGAGGTAGAGCAGCTGTCTTGGGGGCAGGCATGGTGCTGTTGGAATTAGCCCGAGCCGTGTCGATGGGCATTTTGGACGCGGGGTTGAACGACGAGCTCTTCTTGTGACCTCTGCGGAAAGCATTGGCGGATGGTGGCGGTAGAGGAACTGTTTCCTGAGGGGGAGAGGGGCTGGAGCTGGGTGGGGACACCGGCTGGGGGAATCTCTCCTGGGAATGAGTGGATTCAGGAGGAGGGGAAACTTCCGCGCGGAAGGTCGGAATTTGCATGGCCGGTAACTGCTCCTCCTCCTGGTAAGGCACCGACGAGCCATCCTGCTGAACGGTATTGTCATAAATGTAGTTCTGTTGGCCTGTGAGAGGGTTGAAAACAGAGAACAGCCCGGGCTGGCCGAGGACAGGCTGCACAACGGGCTGCACGCCCTGCTGCAGCTGTTGCTGGTAGAATCCCATGTTCGGAACGGCGAGCGAGGGGATTTCCTGCTGCTGTTGGGCTCCCAGAGGCATCCCCAGGCTCAGGCCCTGAAATTGTTGGGCCGCTGCTGTCACGCTGACCAGCTGTTGCTGCAGGCGCTGCTGCTGGGCAGCCAAGAAGAGATTCGTAGACATGAGCTCGGCGTACAGACTTTCGTCGATGTGCATATCGGTGCCAATGTCGAGAGTCGGGGGTGCAAGCACCTGCTCCGGTAGAGTATACATGGGGCGACCGTGGTTCGTGTCCTGGTTCTGGTTCATACCGAATGAATGGCGAGGGAAACCAGTTCCCATAGCGGTCTGCGGGACCCGTTCTGCGCTACGATTCGCATGATTTCCGTATCGGTCACCCTCCACTCCAAGTTGGTGATGACGTTGGGAAGCCGAAGGCACGGTGGCGGACTTAGGAGCAGTTCGCAGGCCGGCCAGAAGGTGTGAGCGGCTAGTCCGGGGGGTAGGTATCGGACCCGATGGCTGGGATTCATCAATGGTCGAGATGTGGGGAGGCGGCACACTCAGTCGTTTGATGTGGGCGCCTTTCCTCCTGGATCCGAAGCCAGAGCCCGGGGCTCCGAGGGAGTTGCCATTATTGAAAGATGAGTTGTAAGTCATCTGAGCAAGACCACCAGTGTCCATACTCAAAGATTGTGGATACAATGAAGTATAATGTAGTATGTGCAATAGCTGATCGAAAAAGATGGACTGCAAAATCTCGGCAATCCAAAGCACGATAGGAACTCAAGCGTATTATAGTATTACGGCGAGGCTGACGAAGGGCACAGCACGAAAGCAGTTATTCAAAAGCTGTCGAAATCGTGTGTGGTATGCAAAATATAGGAATTGAACTCTTGACTCCTGCAGGGATGAACCGTGTTAGTGCACTGTGCGTTTCCGACCGGTGAGTATTGACCTACCTGTAGAATGAGAACCGAAAAGGAGAGGCTCAAAAAATGAGGCGTGAAAGCGACAACGAGTGATTAATAACCAGGAATACAAGGGGACGATAGACCTGGTCGTCGGCGGCCTAGCGTGCGACGCAGCAGGTTCGAATGAACCAGGGCAAGAAAATACGGAGCGACAGACGCCACCGGACGTCAAGAAAGGGACCGACGAAGTCGTGAGGGAGGCGATGAAGGTCTTTGAGATTAAAGACGGACGAGGAAAGAGAGGGTAAGAGATGCTCTGCAACTCCTAGCCGTAGAAAAGATAGTTGAAATGAAGATGCAATGACGACTCAAGCAGAAGATTAACTTCGGTCCTCGAGACGAAAAAACAACGTAATAATGGACGGAGCCGCTTCGAAGATCGAAGATAGAAGTAAGGGATAGACCTGGTCCTCTCTCTAGACGAGAAAGTTGCTTTTTCCAATTAATATTATTTTTTTCTTTTTCGATTTTTCCCTTTCGGTCTTGTCTGCAATCCGATCGTGGGGGAGATGGAAGAGAGGGAGGGAGGGTTTGGATGGTTGATTATTAGGTCGATTCGGCTCTCGGCGCGTCTTCGTGGTTTTTTTTTTTTTCTTTTTTTTTCTCTTTTTTTTCTTTCCTTCCTAATTTTTTTACCCGCGCCCTTCTAGGTCTTGGCGTTGAGACGGTCAGGGTCAGGCACCAGAGACAGCCCCAGCGATCTAGACGGTCCGGCAGTCAAATCGACTAAATATTCGAATCCAAAAGCTATCTCTACACAGTCTCAGAGACAATGTAGAGGAAGAAAAGGAGGTGAGGAATAGAGAAAAAAAAATGAATACGAATGGAAAGGTAAAACAACAAGGGACAAGAAATAAAAGGGGGAATCCAGGTGAGGTGAATACGGGATGAGATGGAAGAAGCTAGTTTAGAAGGAGGGGAAGGGGAGTGAGTGGAAGAGAGGGAAGAAACTCGAAAAAAGAACCAGAGGGGGCGGAGAAGAAGAGGGGAAGAGACAAGAAGATGGGAGGGAATGGGAGAAGAAAAAAGAAGGTGGATGAGAGCGAAAGAAGAGAGAGAGAGGAAAGAAGGTAAGGTAGCTAAAGGAAAGTGAGAGTGAGAAGGAGGGAGGCGAGGATGGATGATGACAAGCTGCCTGAGGTTTTCCTCGGGTCTGGCTGCGAATCCCAATCAAAGCCGGCAGTCATCGTCAGCTCCGAAAGACCAGAGAAGAGCCTGAGAACCTCAGGCAGGAGTGGGCTGCGGCCTGAGGCCGGCGGTGCTTGGGCCGCTTCGTGATTGGCTCGCTTGGTCAGAGCGCCAGTCCCGTCGGGGTTAGACTGTGGAGCCGGGCGGATGGGCCATGGTCGGGGATCAGCTTCAACCTGAAGTCTCCATTCTATTGCGTACTCAATCAGACAATAGCCCTCGAGACCATTCCATAGGTACTCAATAGGCACCTTGGTCTCTAGATAGAGAGCCATGATCATCAGTTCTCAGGCGGTCCAGCAAATTATCGTGCCCATCATGTTCCGCTACGGTGTACATGTACTGTACAAACATACACCACTATATATCTCTCCCTACTACTCTGCACCTAGGTAGGTCATAAACTTTCAAGAACGCCCAATGCATCTCTCCCAGAAATGAGGAGACACTAGAGACACTAGAGCGCTCTCTAGTCCCAATGATCCAATCCGAAGCAGCCGCTTTGACCAACCATTCGACTCCGATATCTCGTGCCTCCCTAGTGCCGGGGCCTGACACAGGCCGTCTGGAAAGGTAATACATCTGGAACGCACGATCGCCGACCTTATTGGCCTAACGCCACCCACCTCGATGGATCATCCCAGCTTAGCGCCTTCAACGTGGCCTTGCTCGCCGCCAGCCAAACGCCTCCGTTGCAGGATTCGTTCAAGAACCGCCGGCCCCCTCGGCCTGACTGGCTGGATTTGGCTTGCAGGATGTGTGTGTGATGCGAAGGCCTGCATGGTTCGCACTCAGCCAATCATCCGGCCAAGTGGCCCATAGTCCCTGGCGTCCAGCCTTAGAGCGCCACTAGAGTGCTGGACCTTTGTTACCGACTACGTACAGAGTATGTCAGGAATGCCATCATAACGATCGTAAGCACAGTCAGAAGCCAGTTGGAATTAGAGTGGTTCGTTCAATAGCCGCCTTGCAGCCCACCCGGTAGACTTGATTGATCCACGCGCTCCCTGGTGCTCTTGCCACCGGGACACAGCTATTGGTGTTTAGTAACTCGCGGGTTTGGGAAAAGTTGATAGGGCGAGATAAAGTCGGCTTAAATTATTTCACGTTAATAGCCTATTATTTATCTATGTACATACAAACACTCGCTTCAGCATGCTCAGCCAGGCCGTAGACTAGGTAGTTCAGTGTGCTGCTTCAATACGTTCACAATGTGGGCCTTCATACAGCTGCGTACAACGGCGCATCGAATCATTCATATGTTCGAAAAGAGAGGAGGGAGGAGGGAGAATGGAATAAGGAGATCAGAGCACGAGCAAGGTCGAAAGGAAATATTGGGTATCTGCTGGCAAGACAGAAACTGAGACATCCCCACCAGAAGCAAAGAGACGGATAGACAAAGGATTCGCGTTCGAAATCATAAAGAGTGGTATATCCAAAAGACATGGAAAGAGATAGGGAGGCAAAAAGAAAGGTCACAACCACCGCAACTCCATAGGATCACATGATACATCGTATACAAATCGACAACTCGAAGGCTTCATCTCCGATTCAGTTATGCGTCTACAGACACTGCAGGACCAGGGAAGGGAAATGATGCGGAATCTTTAGGTTCAGGCTCAGGTGACTCTGCCCCTGGACCCTTGCCATTCATACGGTCGAACTCCAGGGTCTCTGCTAGCTCAGCAGCCATCGGATCCAACTCTTCCTCCTTTAGTCCGGTTGCAAGAGCGACAAGCTTGCGATGAACATCAAACTTGGTACTGACACCAGCATCGGCGGTCTGTTGAGCGAGGTCCCTGACCGCATCCCGTCGGACTTTCTGCGCCAGACACAATTCCCTGCCAAGTTGATATTTACTCAGCAGTTTACTCTGGTCTGACGATGACGGAGCTGTGTTTTCCTTTGCGGGTAGTGGAGTTGACAGGATTCGCTTTTGCAGACGGGATTGCTGTATTTGCTCGAGAAGCGATTCGTAACTACTCCTCAATCGCTCGTACCGCTCTAGTTGTGTGTCAATAGACTCTTCTTGGGCCTCTCTTGCTGTCAGAACTGCCAGTTGTTTTTTGATCTTCTGCCGGTCCAACTCTAATTGCTCATATAAAGCCTCCGGATTCGCGACGTCGTCTGGATCTTGCTGGTTCGCCTTGGAGCTCCCGTAGCTCACAGCAAGCTTCCTGTTCGCCTCAGCCATGATCACACTGATTTTAGACAGGAGCGCCGAAGTGGCAGTGGATGGTTCCTGTGGTAGAGCAACCGACTGAGGATCGGAGTTGACGGGGCCATTCGCTTCACCGTCGACATGCTCATTGCCCACCGTGATAGATGAAGGCGCGGGTGGGATATCCCGCTCAGAATGGTGTGCCCTTTGAGTAAGGCCTGCTGCCGTTTCGCCTTTCTTGTTAATCAAATCCCCAGCCCGTGGGCAGTGCGTAAAAAGCAAGTTCACCAGGCGAAAGGCACCATTTCGAGCGGCTACCAAAGCGGCTGTGTCTCCATTTGAATCTTGAAAAGACAAGAGCATATCGATATCTTCCGGGGAAAATGTTGTCCGCAGTTTCTCCAACAGCACCTCACAGTAATACCGCGAACTTTTCCACTTCCCTTTACTTCTGGTGGTTTCTGAGATATGATGAAAGATGGTGGCACCAAACCAGTCCCTAAACGAGACAGTGTCGAGTAGGAGTTCCAGAAGTGCCGGAAACGTCCGCTTCTCGTAATTGTTTGTGAATAACACAGCTCTCACAAGAGGGGTCTCTTCATGCACTGACAGCGCTTTTACGTCTGCTCCTCTCCGCAGAAGATCTTTGACTATTTCCAAATCGCCCATTGCACAGGCCCAATGGAGCGCCGTGTTCCCCGAGTCGTCAATGGGACGATCAACCTGGAAATTGACCGGGGGCTCAGGCGGAGGAACACGCGTTGCCTCCGGAGCATCTCCTACTGTCATAAAGTAATCCAGCAGCTGGTCTCCATAGAGTATATGCTCCTGTTCGCTGAGCGACATCGCAGCTACCTCATTCATGCCACGTTTGCGCTTTCGGGAGTATTGACCATTCTGAGACATGGGCATCATTTCCTCGTCCGCCATCATAGAAGAAGACTCCAACGTTGTTTGCTCCATTAATTCATCTTCATCGAATCCGCCGTTGGTATCGTACTGGTCATGGGTAAAGCTGGGCGGGGGGCCCATGCTGCGATTTGGTTTAACCGCAGTAAAGACTTCCTCGCTTGCGACTTTCTTATTGGCATTTTTTGTAGCTCTTTGTCTGGACGAAGCTGCGGATGTATGTTTCGGCGCAGGGGGAGGACTTCGATCGCCCGCGACGAAATCGAAGATCGGTCGTAGCTTGTCGATGATGTTATTGCGCTCAGCAAGCAAACGGCCTTCAGGAAGTGGAATCCACGTTCCTGCCTGTTGCATTAGAAAAGGTAGTCCCTCCACCGCTTAGTGTAAATTTTATTGGTTTGACTCACCTTGGTATTTACCATAACCGCCTTGGACTTTTTCATGGACCCCTTTCTGTACTTCACGCTCGAGAATACGGGTTCGTGCCGGTTTATCGAATCCAGCAACTTTGAGGATATGGGTCGCATTAATCCAATCATCCGATCGCCTGCGCATGACACTGTCTGTATCTATTTTAAACTCATAAACCGGCACCTAATTGGCTGGTGTTAGATTTCCGAGGGAGATGGTGGGAAGGGCAAAAGGATTGCTTTTGCCTGGAGAGGAAGAAAGAGCGGAAGGGGGAATAAAAAGGCAAAGGTAAACTCACACTGCTATAAGTAGCAGAATAAATCTTTGAAAAGTCCACTCCCGCCATGATGTGCGTCTCCGTAAGCCGGGATTGATTCAGTTGGTTCCGGATAGCAGCAGTAGTTGTCGATGCGATCACAGTATTAAATGGCAACCCACAAGCCTAGACTCACTTGCTCTTACGCATCAACAATGGTGGGCAAGAAATGGGCCCGGCGAGGTTCGATTCAACGCCAACTTAGAATAACAAAGACTCGATCACAGCCACGGGTGGCTTTCTCATGGGCTCTGTGATATCGCAGTAACGCGGTGCTGTGCAGGGCAAGACGCGCCCTGGATTGACGGAACCGCGTAAAGTGGCATTAACTCCGCTAAGCCGTTTTCGTATTAAGAGTCACGTGGTGCCACGTGACTCTACCCGCCGAGGACCAGCACCGCCGAATAGCTGCAAACCTCGTTGTCGGATGCCCCCGTTGTGAGAACGACCGATATCCAACCCCCATTCCTCCCGCCAACATGACCGTCGCCGATTCGGTTAAGAGTGCCGTCGGGCTTGCGGATACCACCGGTACGTTTTTACCTGCCATTGACTCTCTAGGAGCCGCGAGCGCGCCCTTTACCATCGTGTTGTTTAGGAGGGTGACTGACACTTCGAGATAGCTTCCCGGCAAGAGATGTCCGATGCCCGCCTTCCCATGCAGTACCGCGATACTTGCGCACATCTCCTGATCCCTTTGAACCGATGCCGGCAGCAGGAATACTACCTTCCCTGGAAGTGCGAGGTATGGCATTTGCGATTCCGGCGTTTTACCCTTGTTACCTCTTGCTCTCGTTTATCGTCTTTTTCTTCGCATCCCCAACAGTTATCTGCCGGCAGCTGACGTTTTCTTTCTTTATCACTGTTACAGGATGAGAGACACAGCTACGAGAAGTGCCAGTACGAGGAATTCAAGAAGCGCGTTGCCAAGATGGACGAGCTGCGGGCTGCTAAGGACGGTGCCCGGAGCAACTGAGAGCATTACATCGGCATGTGCATTCGAGACGAACGAAATAGCGGGTTATGTACATAGAGATTCTGAGGTTGTTTGTCCATGCACCGATTGTTGGCGTTGGGATCCTTTCACGATTAAGCTGGCCGATACCATACCATTGGCCTTCTGGACACGAACCGGTCATGTGTCCGCGTACTTCGTAATATCCGGCAGCCACCTAGAATCCTGTTGTTTCATGAATGGGATGTGCAGGGATAGATATATTCGAGATCTCCACCCGTGAGCCAAGAACTCGGCCAATGTGCATTTTGCAATTTGTCAGCTGTCAGGTTAGTCCGATACAGGCATGTGGCATCTGCTTGAGTGCATGCTTTCAGCCATTTGGGGTCCATGTTCTCTAATCGCTTAGCAAAAGGAGAAAGGGGGTGGTAGTAATTCGAAAAAGTCAACGGATAGGTAGGTAGTAGGTGAGAGTTCCACGGCAGTGGATGATGCTTGCCTTGAGTCATTACAAATCCAGGATTTGAAATCATGTTGCAGAGGGGTGCACTACATGATCCTTGCGGGCTGAACACGAGTTGTCTCTACACTCCGCAGCATCCATCCGCCCACTCAGCAGTCTAGGAGAACAGCAACAATAATAATGTACATCATGGAGGGTCACCTGACCGGCTTAGAAATCAGACTCCTCGTTATCGGCGATAAACTCGGCTGCCCCGCGAAAATCGGCATGAATCACCACAGGAGGAATTGTTTTCCTTCCTGTTTCTCTCTCTTGCACATTCCTTTCTTGCCTGTCGATCATTGCCTGTCCCTGCAGCTCCCGTCATCTCGCTTACTCCTTAGAGATCGATCCGGTCTTTGCGTCTATAAAACTCCGCGCGCAGTCCACCACCAGAATCTTCCTCCCCCTCATCTGCGTGGGGCTTTCAGGTGGACTGGTTTTGACAGGAGATTTGCATACATAAACCACAGCTGTTGAAGCCTCGCTGCACATATTTTTATTTGCTCGCATCGTGGGAATGAAATAATGGGTCTTCTGTATGTTGATTGTTCCTAACCTATTGCCGAGTGAATCCGCCTAACGTCGGCCGTTTCTGAAGAGCACTGGGCACAGCTCTTGATTGGCCTGAGGCCAAAAAGCGCGCTGATCAAGTGCGCAAATGGGGAATTGAGGTAATTTTTACACCTGGTATTATTTCGTGCTTCGTACGCAACTAACCAATATCTCGTAGCAATTGCTGGCGAATTGGCAAAGAGCCAGAGGAAAGGAGCGAGATGCTCTTCTATGGGGTGATGAGGTGATTCTCTCTGTACCGACAGTGCAGTTTTGCCCTTTCACTAATGGTGTTACTACATGCTTAGGTTGAGTACCTCGTCGTGGCCGTTGACGAGGAGGCAAGGAAGGCTCGATTGTCTTTGGCCCAAGCAGAAATTCTGAAATCTCTCGCTCGGGACGAGGCCTCGTGGAAGACTCAAGGCTCATCTCAAAGCCAGAATTATGAGCAGTAAGTAATAGGTGGAATAGGTGGAACGGTTTGGAGATCTTTCTCTGACAATCCAGCACAGTGACGGAGAAGAACCTCCCCATTTTCATCCCGAATTCGGACGTTTCATGCTTGAAGCCACTCCCGGAAGACCGTGGGGCATTGATTTCAAGGATCTTCTAAAGGTTGAATCTAACATGAAATGGAGGTAAGTTGCTCATTTCTTGGCATATATGTGCACCAGAATCTAATGCTGTCCTGCCAGGCGAGAGGTGGCTAAAACCCACATGGCGCCAAACGAATACCCCATTACTTTGACTACGTTCCCTCGCTTGGGAACGAAAGATGATTATATCAAGCCATATTATCCTCCATCAGGCCCCGCATTGCGGTCACAATTTGTTCCTGATGAGATCGCCAATCCCCACATTAGATTCCCGACTCTCGCAGCAAACATCAGGTCCAGGAGAGGCCGCAAGGTCGAGCTAAATGTTCCGGTCTTCAAAGACATAAACACTCCTCAGCCTTTCAAGGACCCCACGGTCAATTACGATCTTCATATTTGGCCTGAGGATGATGATGTCAGGAAAGGCGCTGCAAAGGATGATCACGTCTATATGGATGCCATGGCATTTGGAATGGGCAGTTGCTGTCTCCAGATCACCTTCCAAGCCAAGAACATGACGGAGGGAAGGAAGTTGTACGATCAACTGAGCCCGTTAGGACCTATTCTTCTGGCTCTTACTGCGGCAACTCCTATTTACAAGGGATTTCTCGTCGACACGGACGTCCGGTGGAACCAAATTGGCAACGCTGTAGATGACAGGACGCCGGAGGAACTTGGCGAAGCTGTAAGCTGCTGTTCTATTGTCCCAGATCCTATTGTCGTGCTAACATCCCCGAACAGCCTCTGAAGCACGATAGATGGAGAATTCCTAAGTCTAGATATGCGTCGAACTCGACCTATATCTCCCAAGACCCTCGTCTACGGAAAGAGTACCTCGACCCCGACTTGATCGTGGATGAAGACATCAAGAAACGGTTATTGGAGGGCGGAATGGATGACCTTCTGGCAACGCATTTCGCTCACCTTTTCATTCGCGACCCATTGGTCATATTTTCCGAGGATCTTGAGGAATTGGATCTAAACAAGGCAGACCACTTCGAAAACCTGCAGTCCACGAACTGGCAACATATGCGCTTCAAGCCGCCACCACCTGACAAGGAAGACATTGGCTGGCGGGTTGAATTCCGCTCGATGGAAATTCAGATGACTGATTTCGAAAACGCGGCATTCAGCATCTTCATCGTGCTAATCACCCGTGCCATCTTGAGTTTCAATCTGAATTTCTACCTTCCGATCCCGCGGACCACGGAGAATATGGAAACGGCCCACGCACGCAACGCGGTCCATGATCGAAAATTCTATTTCCGAAAGGACCCCTTCTCTCGAGGCCCTGCCCGACAACACCTGAATTCAGCCAACGGTAGCGCAATTTCGTCCGCCACGTCTTCTGCATGCAATACGCCTCCTCCATCACCCCCTCTGGGTCCGGTTGAGACGGAGTATGACCTCATGACCATCGCAGACATTATCAACGGCTCGGATGATGGATCGTTCCCAGGACTCATTCCACTGGTTGAGTCTTATCTAAACAGTGTCAATGTGGACGTCGAGACTCGTTGCTTCTTGGCTCGATATCTCGATCTGATACGGAAACGAGCCAACGGAACTCTCTGGACTGGCGCTCGGTGGATTCGCGAGTTTGTTGCATCGCATCCCGCGTATAAGCATGACAGTGCGGTTTCTGAAGAGATCTGCTTCGACCTCGTCAAGGCTGTTGATGAGATGTCTGTAAAGGAGGGAAAGAATGGCTCTGTCGGATGGGAGCTGTTGAGGGGTAAGAGATAGGGGTAAAAAGCTTGCTTTCATCCGTTAGACTGGAGGCGTCGGTTTTGGCTTTAGATAGCATGGTTTTTTTTTTCTCTCTCTTTTATATCATCGCCATGATAGTTTGACTATCCTGTTTATATCCATTAACTCATATACCTTAGCAATATCTGGCATCATTTCCATTTCCTCCTCCCATACCCGGAAAATAGGTATCGGAAATCCAATTTACAGAAGCAATTCCTTCTCCTCCTCCGTTGGAAATCGACACGAGTCAGCTAGTCCCGTCACTTTCCATTCACCGTTCATCTTATGGAGAATAAAGAGTTCAACGCCCACATGATCCACGATTCCATTGATCTTCGCCCTGAATGGCGCCCACACGGCGGCAAGATTCCCTAGCCCACAAGCCTTGACTTCTGGATCCCAGATCCGTTCGTCGATGTCGTCCGTCACTTTAGCGATTTGTTCCACAAAAGCACCGATTGTGCAGAACCGAGGGAGTGTTGGAGGTGGCGGCAAGAGGGACATCCCTCCTGCTCGGACGCAGTATTTGTCAAACTCGACCGAGGATTTTGTGTTCAGCGCGGCGAGAAAGCCCTTGGCGACGGATATTATTGCCTCAATATCGCCTGAGGTGGGTGGCGGCAGTGTTGTCAGCGAACGAGGCTGGGTTGATGGAGTCCACCACATCGTTCTAGTACGCAGTGGCCCGAGGAGGAAGAATGCGACGAATGTGGGAAAGAAATTTCTCAAAATATCTGGCTGGGCCGTGGAGTAAGCAGTGTGTAGCTTGCAGATGAATGAGTTTCCCTTCTATCACAGATATGGCCTAATATATGAGGAGCATTTTCCCTGAAGACCCCACTTGGCATGCAGTCTTCCGATCATATCTCACTTCTTCAAGCGATGAGAGAAGTATTCGAGCTGCTCGATTTCCCCTGGGTCTTGTGGCTTCTTCCCAGATACACTATGGCCCTTGGACCTGGTGTCTCAAAACAAGTGGTCTTCCGCCCTCTTGATGTGATCTCTCGACGTAATATGAGGACATGTTATCGGCAGAGACAGCATCCAGATGAGTACCTCCGTTGTAGTACTCCGGGGTCAGTATGACCTTGCGACGGTCGGTGCAAGGAATATAAAGGCCCCGATGTAACATGATAAGAAGGACCAGGCCTGTGTGACACTGTCAGGATTCAGCTGCGATACGAAAAGCATGATGACCCCTACTTGGCGAAGAGGATGCTATGCGCCTGTCACGAATGAATTGCATCGGCCGAGATTTAGATCGACGATGATATCTTGACTGCCTCCCCTTAGCCTACTAGCCAATGATCCGAAGCACTCAAGACGGCTGTGATAGGACTCAATAAATGACGATGTGCTGTGAAACCTTCAAAACCAGATTTTCCGTATGACAACAGGCTGGACTGACGAGAAGATGGACTCCGACATGTGAAATCAGTGCTCATCTGGGCTCTGTAGTGTCATATTGTCCAGAATGGCCGAATACAAGCCATGGAATATTGGCGATGTGTCATAGAAAGGGCATGCAATGGACATGCGGGCGTGCATGCATGTGCAGGGGGAGCTTTTCTGGCGGTCAAGGATCTTTCTTCAACTTGATGTCTTTCTCATTTTTCGCAACTTTCTGTCAAAACTTTGAATTCTTTCCCTGGATACTCATCTAGCCTGGCTTTTGATGTCAACCACAGCCTAGTCCTTTCCTGCCCTTGTTGGCCCAGCCAAACCCCCTATACTAACGAATCCTTTATATCCCTCACCAAATAAATGGCGCACGACGGCCAAAAGAAACCTCGCATTCATCTCCCAACCCATCGAAAGAATTAAATCCCTCATCTCCTCGGCATCAAGGCTCCGAGTCAAGCTACCGGCAAATCCTCGGCCCATCCACACGCGCGCAACCATGACGGGCAGGAGAAGCGGCATATCTCCAAGGTCAATTAATCACGAGAGACATAGCCTGCCCCACGACAACGCTTTCTCCACATCCCACAACCGACAATCGTGCCTTGAATTGGCAATGATTCCATGACGAAACTCAAAGGAATCGAAGGCGTTCCCCGCGCTGCATCATTATCCCCGGATAAGTGTAGTTCCTAATATGG
Organism: Aspergillus persii; assembly: GCA_002215965.1. Taxonomy (NCBI): domain Eukaryota; kingdom Fungi; phylum Ascomycota; class Eurotiomycetes; order Eurotiales; family Aspergillaceae; genus Aspergillus; species Aspergillus persii. The sequence continues at coordinate 470,166 of NGZO01000001.1, forward strand.
GGTAAGAGCTGGGGTGACCTTCGGTTTTTATCCGAGAGGACAAGGAGCTAACGCCCTCGTTGACGGCCGGATCCTGCGATGTATTCCCTGATCCCGACTGTGTTAAGTGACCAGGGGCTAGTGAGGACTGGACTTGGAATGTCTGTCTCCACGACGTGAGATTGGGAGCGGCGGAGTTCCCCCGCATTCATTGCCGGTTGTTTCCCTCATCCTATATAATAAGTGCATGGATTCAGTTAAGGAGCAACCCTGGAGTCAGTAACAGCTTTTGCTTTGACCATGTATAGGACTCTTGTCGGTCTTTGTGCCCTGTGGACTGCTGTGACGGCTGCCCCGAGCGGCACGTCTGATGCTAGAGTCCACGTCCGGAATGGAACATACGTCGGGGCGAATAACGCGCATTACCGGCAGGACTTGTTCCTCGGGATACCGTATGCCCAGCAGCCGGTGGGCGATCTGAGATTTAGGGTGCCGAAATCCCTCAATGAGACATGGAAAGACAACCGCGACGCGAAAGAGTACTCCGACATTTGCGTGGGATACGGAGTAAGCCTGCCCCGTCCTGCCACTAGACGACTTTGATAGAAGCCATTGATTTGACTGTCGGTGTGGATAGACCGATTCCATCTGGTATCCCAGATCAGAGGCCTGCCTCACTCTCAACGTCATTCGCGACTCTTCGGTGAAAGCAGACTCCAGTCTCCCTGTCGGCGTTTGGATCCATGGCGGCGGATTCTACCAGGGCTCTGGCGCGGACCAACGCTATAACATGTCCGCTATTGTGTCCAACTCGTATAAAATCGGTGAGTTCAAGCGCCGTGTCAGTACAGATTACACGCAACTCAAGCGCGAAACTTACTCCCTAGTACAGGTAAGCCATTCATCGCCGTGACTTTCAACTATCGGCTCTCGGCATGGGGGTTCTTGAGCTCCAGCGAGGTCGCCGGCAGCGGTAACACGAATCTCGGTCTCCGAGACCAGAGGCTGGCACTGCGGTGGATCAAAGAGAACATCCAGGCATTCGGTGGCGACCCAGATAAGATTACGATCTGGGGCGAATCTGCAGGAGGGATGTCGGTTGGGTATCATCTGACCGCGTATGGTGGAAGAAACGATAGCCTATTCCGGGGGGCAATCATGCAGTCTGGAGGATCGATCGCGTCCGGTCCGTCCAACTACACGGGGCACCAAGATCTGTACGATGACTTGGTATCGAAAGTTCACTGCTCGGACGTGGCGGACACGCTACAATGCCTGCGCGAGGTTCCCTTTGAGGAACTAAATTCGGCGCTCAATGGCACGGACGGCAATCCTGAATACAGCTTCACGCCAGTGGTTGACGGCGATCTCGTGAGGAACTGGGGCAGCGTGCATCTGCAGCAGCATGAATTTGTACGCGTGCCCATCATCGCTGGCACCAATACGGACGAGGGGACGGCGTTCGGGCCTACGGGCATCAACACGACTGCACAGTTCTACTCGTATCTCACGGGTAAGCAAAAGCAAGCATGCAGTTTGCATGAGATTTTGATTCCTGCTTGGCCTTGTTTTCCCTCCTGCAGCCAAGCCCAGCCAAAAGCAAAAGAGAGGAAACCTAGCTAATCCCTGACCTCTACCTCGATCATCTAGATGGCGCGTCCGGATTCAAACTACCTCCGTCCATGGCAAACCGGATCCTCGAATTGTATCCCGACGACCCCATCCAAGGCATCCCTGAAGCCCTGGGAGCCCAGCGCGTGCCATCAAACGGGTACCAATGGCGACGCACGTCCGCCTATGCAGGCGACCTCTCGATGCACGCCAACCGGCGACGACAATGCGAGGCGTGGGCGGAGACCTCCACGCCGGCGTACTGCTATCGATTCAACGTCCGCAGCGCGGACGTCCCGTATCTTTCCGGGGCCACGCACTTCGAAGAGGTGGCGTTCGTCTTCCACAACCTCGCGGGACTTGGGTACCACTACGGGAAGCCATTCGCAGGGGTACCCAAGAGCTACCGGGCGTTGAGTAAACAGATGACGAGCATGTGGGCATCATTCATCCACGATCTGGATCCGAATTCGGGCATCAACGATTCGATTTGGACGGCGTACGGGGGGGCATCCGAGGCGCCAACCGATCTGCTGTTTGATGCTAACAATGCGACGGTGACGAGCTCCCTGGAGCCGGACACGTGGCGCAAGGAAGCCATCGATTACATCAATTCGAAGGCAAGGGGGTACTGGCGATGAGGGGTGGTGTGGGACAAAGGGGGGGGGGAGGGAAACAGCTTGAAAACACATGAATTTTGGGCCTGCGACTTTCCATCTTCATCTCTCAATTCAACCTCATCGTGGGAAATCATGACATAAGAAAAACCGGTTCTCTCGCAGGAGACAAGCGTGACGACATGCGGGTCGGAGAAATATTCCCGCGCGATCCTTTGATGGTCGTTTTGGCATGGAAAACCGGATGAAGATCCTTATTTACATACAGGGGTTCGTGACTTGTAACCAGCGTACAAGACGCCAGATGTTTGACTTTTTTTTTTTTTTTCTCTAATTGTCTCTGTACGAGTATAGTCACGTCACCGTCACCGTCACAGTCACAGTCACAATAAATGTACTGATGTACTTACGTGTACCTGGGGGGTGGACGTGGAACGTGGGACGTGGGAGCAAGCCAGATTAAAATTACCACTTGTACAGCCATTAGCCCAGCGACCAAAGCCAAAAAAAAAAAAAGAAAAAGAAAAAAAGAAAGGCAAAAGGCAAAAAAAGCAAAAAGCCAACAGGAAAAAGAAAAAAGAGGGAAAAAAAAAAATCAAAGAGAGAGGCCACCAAGACATTATTGAGGGCCGTAATCCATAATCCATTATACGGGATCTGAACCGCCTCGAAAGGGAAAAGAGGCAAAAGCAAAGCAAATGCCGAACCCACAAGTTCCCGCATCGGGGAGGAAAGTCCAACAGCGCCTCGTCCGATTCTCTCTGCGTTTCGTCGCTCATCGCCCCTACAGCGTACAAGGTGGCTCCTCGGGCCCTGGCACCGTTCCGTATTTCCCCTCTGAGCCTGACCTAAGGACCTGTGCAAAGTATATTAATCAACGCCAAAAGTATATCATGATTATCGCATGTCATCATCGCCCACGCTCCGATTTATAGTCCGATTGCCTAAGAAGTTAAATTGATTAATCCGAACGGGGAGGGGGGCGAGGGGGGCGAGCATGGCCGCGAACCAACAAGAGAACGAGGAAAGGAGGATCTCGATCATAATCATAAGATTACCTCGGACTAATGACCATCCTATTCAAGATACAGTAACATAACTCAGATAGACTGCAGTGTGTGCTCAGTCCACTTTAAACTCTAGTGAAATTAGGGACTGTCTAACTTTCCTAGTCCTTCTCCGTCTGCTCTTCTGCGCGCTTTCTGGCTTGACATCTCCATTTTCTGTTCCCCTTGTCCGGAGTCTGATATCCCTCCGTAATAACTAATAACAATAACGAGTTCATCGACCATGGTCCTTTTTCCGTCCGGGGCTCAGGACCTTCCGAACAGGGCAAAAGGAGAGAAGAAAATCGCCCATCTTCAACTCTCCAGCTTATCCACACCCAAACCCCGTTTTTACTACTAGTTATTAACATTAACTTACTACATAATACTAATAGCCAACATACTATGGAGTCACCTTGGAATTTGAATCCTTCCTCTGTAAGCTCAAACTTGTCCCTGTTCCAGCCATCGGGGTGTAAATCCACCCCGGCAGGGGTCCGGGCAGAGTTTGTTGCAGATGACTCCGTTATCGCTCTCTCTTTCTCACACAATCTTTTTTTTTTACTTTTTTTTTCAATACCCTGTATGATCGAATTATTATTACTCCGTACTAGTTGTCACTTCCCCCGTGTGCCCGTGCTAATAGCCTAATTAGCTAGACTTAGTGAACCTGTCAACTGTCATATTCGGATGTCTCCCGCCATGGGGTCGTTAGTACCTAACTACGGAGCCCTGAGCATATTATGTGGTAACTGGGAGGTGGCGTCTACTACCAAGCATGTATTTCCTTTTATCAATCCTCGATCCACCCCAAACCTAAAACACTTAAACTATAGAAAGTTTACGTAGCAAGTACGGAGCCACGCCTCGTACAAATGGTTCGATCCCCCAAACAAGGTTGAGAGCACAACCTACCTAGGTTTCGGCATTTCTACGGCGCAGCGATGGCATGGCATGGCTTGGTAAGGTATCCGTACTCCGAGTTAAGTGCGACGAGAATGGGACGAAACCCACCACCGGATTGTACTTCGTAATAAGGTACGTAACGCTGCGAATGGGAACACGCCACCGAACCAATCAGTGCCAGGCGTGGTTTTGTTTTTCCCACAGAACTTACCTACTTAATGGAACCCATTTTAAATAACGACACACTGTGTGACTGTGCGCTGGCACAGAGTAAGTGTTACACCCCGTGTCCTGTCTGCCCTGTATACCCTTCGGATCCGATAACCATTCCCTCGGTAAAAACTTAAAAAAAAACCCGTGGGATTGGCGGGTTTGGTTTTCCGGAAGGAATAACATCATAATTATGAGAATTTGGGATTGAATCTTACGATCTGAACCACGGTACGAAGGATTCAACGGCCCAATTAGAGGTGGTCGGGCGTTCTAGAAGGGATCCAGGGACTGTAACTCCGATGATGCCCGTACGGGGTCAACCAAATACCTAAACGGGAGCTATGTTCCTGAATGGCAGGGAGTTGGTAGTTACACCAGTGATTCGGATTCCTTATGCTGGGGCTGCGCGTATTCCATCCAGTGTTCAATTTGACTATTAACCAGAGACCAGATTTAAATGAGCTTGTCGGCTAACTGAATCATAGACAGGAATAGGCTTGCAATCGACCACCGAGCCGATCGCGATCGTTCAAATTAATCACAGTAGGCGAGCGTTGATTCGTTGCAACTTGCATCTAGGCTTTTTTCCAGCGGGTTTTAAACCAGCTTCGATATGGACTGAATGGACCCTTCCCTTTTTTGAGCCCCTCTCTGACTCTCGCTTCCCTGCTTCTTCGATCTATTTTAGACGTTTAATTAACATCGTCGGTAGAAGATTGGATGCCAGTTGGTTGGTCCTATCAGGAACCATAGGCATTGCAGGATTTTCACGGTTTAATTTAATTTAACAGTCTGGCTGATCTCCGGGTTTTGGTTCTGTCCACGTGTGCTAGGATATTTTTGGTTTTTTTTGGGGGGGATCTTGGGTTCCATGGAACGGAGGCGGCTTTTGGTCGGCGCTGTCCTTGTCCGTGGGTTTTTTTTTGTACCTAAACTCCGTCCGGTATATCATGCTACCTATCATACGGTAGGAGACTGTAGACACAGGCCAGATGGTAAGAAGGTCTTAGTCTTACGGGTGGCATTTATTTTGAATCTGACGGATTAAAGATATCCGAAAGTACTGTGCGCTGGGGAACCTGGCCCGGCTCAAGCACAGAGCACAGGTTTGTTTTACCTTGGGTGTCCTGGGCTTGCTTTTTCTACAGCAGGTACCCGCGGAACGAAGCCGGTTGGATGGCTTTCGCTGCAAAGACACACATGAGTTCGTCATCTTGTCGCACCATCGACTCCTTCCGCATGTAGGTAGACTACCTGCGCACTTGGATAAGAGGTATTTCGATCGTATCCGTGCTCAGTACGGAGTACTCTGGATCGATCTTCTATTTTTGGTATGGATTGCGTACGAATCGTTGTCGCAGATTACTCCCATGTACCTACCTAGTGAGTACGTATGGAAGTCTAACTACCTACACGTAAGTACGGTATGTATGTACCTATGTACTCCGTATTTACTTTACTTTGCGCGTATGTACCCAGTTGTATTCTCACAGCTTGCGTAATGCGGTCCTGACTCCATACGAGGTTACAATGTTTAGGTACAGTACTTTTGCTCCTGGTTTCCGGTTGGATGGTTGGGTGATGCGGCCTTGGTAATGTGCATCTGCGCTGAGCTTACTTGTGCTGTGGCGGCCAGAATTAGCTTTCCTTGTCGGGGGGTATCTACATAGTACTTACCTTTCCTCGGAATCGGTTCTACTGGCCATGTGATAGATCAATATTGGGGGTCCTCTGACGTGGTGTGATTATACCCAGGTGCTGTGACAGGAGGGGTATTATGGCAGCGCTGATATATCTACAATGTATGCCTTCACGAGAGAGAGAGATATATAGTTATATATATATTCGATGGGTATGTCACATTCTTCATGCCACATACATGGATTTCTGCAACTCCTAAAAAGACAGGTGGCATACAACATGTAGCAAGAGATAGTTTGTACCCCTCTTTATTTACAGCTCTCAAGATCTATCTAAGCTTCCGAAATTGTGATTCAATAGAGAGATGTGCTAAATAGTTAGTTAACTAAGACAACAAAAGTGACGTAAGCTTACCATACTGCGCAACGGTCTAGGTACCTGTACCTAGAGGAAATAACAATACTACCACCATCATTATAACTAACCACTACCTACTAGTCAGTATTCCAATTCGTACAGTATTATATTTTTTTTTTCATCTAAAATATAACCACGAAGACGGGGCTAATAACTCGGATCGCACACCCAGCCACAGAAGAAGCAATTGACCATCCTCAGCTGCGGGAACGGTGTCAGCATCCAAATCGCACTAAAAACCACTAGTTCATCGACAGGAGAAAGCGGATCCGGGACAGAGACAAATGAGAAGAAAAATAGCAGAAGGGATGAGATCAAGAGAGAAAAAAAAGAAACAAAAAAAAGTTGATAATTAAGCCAACAGTCATCCAACTAATACCATACCAGATTCGGTCATCATCTCCGGATCTATCTGCAATCTAAATCATGACAGTCGCTTGATGATTTCCCGGGCGTGCGATCTTCATTCGACATCTTTGATGAATGGTTGCCGGCTGGATGCGAACCCCGTGCCGATGTCGATGATCGAATCGATCCTGACGGGTGACGGCGGAGCTTCCCTCCCCCTGCTAGACGGCTCCGGTGTTCCCCCGTCCCCTCTCTCTACCTAATTAATATGGGAAATTAACGGCCAAATGGACGTGATGTGACCGTGAGTCAGGTCGAGTCATCGATTTGCCTCCTCCTCCTCCTCCCCCCTTTTCCCACCTACGGAGTAAGTAATCTCCCCTGGATCGACGGTCAACGGCTCAACGCTTCTAGCCTTCTACTGTGTACTCACTACTCCGTACCGGCGTACTCATATGTACTATTTCAGTCACGAGTCCAGTCATAGTCATGACTCGAAGAGAAACAAGTTTAATATATTTTATATTGAGCAAGACGGAGAGGGGTAAGATTTGGGTCTTCTGGAAAAAGATCGGGGATATTAATTAATATATTGAATCTCCACCTCAATCTATGGATGTCATCTCCGCGGGACATTGAAGGCACGGATGTATGTACAATGTACATACGATGACGGGGTTTCTCGAGATACACGGATAGCGACATAAGGAACTGCCGAACTGAAGATACTACTATCTCGTAGGTTGAATGATTGCAGATATATGATCTCATACTCTGTGTAGCAGCACTCTCCACGCTTGTACTTTCAACTGGCTAGTTTAAATCGGCAAAGTTTGTCAGCTCGCATGGTTGACAGGACGCGAAATGAACTATGAAGTCATAGACAGCCACACAGAGATTCATAAATAAATAAATAATAAAACCGGCAGGGCGATGACCCGATGCATTTCCTCAGCACTGCAGAACGCCAGCAGCGCCATCCAGCACGAAGAGAGGGGCCTGGGCTTGATTCGATACTACCCGTAGTTAGTTAGGTGCCTTCGGGCCATGAATCAATCGGCCAAGTTAGTTAATTACAGAGTAATTAAAAACCACCACCTTATCGACTTTCCTACGGCTAAGAAGTACTAGTCCGGGTTACTAGTCAGCTACTCCGTAGGCTACGGAGTCGGTAGTATAGCACTAAATGTACTCGTACTGGCTAACGAATCCGTAGTGGGATCGAGGAATCGAAACAATCCTCCGATCCGGAATTAATCCCTCCTTATATCAAAGCCACTTATACCTCCCATCGACTCCACAGACGCACCCACATCTGGAAACAGACAGAATGACCGCAGAGGAAATACAAGGATGCGTGCGCGTGTCCCGATTAAGGGGGAAACGTTTTGGTCTTGCTCGACCACGCGCAAGTGGACCAGCGCCACTCCGGCTCCATCAACCACTGTGGGGCGGGGGAAAAAAAAACCACGATGGAGAGAGAGAAAGAGAAATCGCTGGGGTGAGGAAAGGAAAAGAAAAATAGAATCATTCAACGGTTTCTCGGTTCCTGAAAAGGGCAGCTCCTACGGACCGCCCACCCACTCGCTTGCTCTCCCATGCTCCGTAGACCGTTGAAAGTGGGCAGAGCTGTCGAAAAATCGAAATCGTTAGTCTCGATAGAGTCCAGATGAGACAAGAATCCTCCTCTAGCGATCTTGAGGATCGGCGGGTCTGGTTGTTTTTTTGCGATTATTCTTCCGTCCCTGAGATTTCGGGGAGGAGTTGATTCATGGTCGTTAATGTTTCTCGAGCTCTTTCTCCTCTCTCTCAAGTCTCAACTCCCATCTAGCTCACCGTCTTTTCGCCGAGTTAATTCGTAATTCGTCGTCTACCGTCTATGAGTTCTGGAAATGGGACAAGAACAACGGCTCAGGCGCAAGTGGATCGCAAATGTCGGATGTGCCTTGTTTAGTTTAATTTTTCTCTCTCTAAGCGCGGATGAACGCGGGATCTCATTGCATCGCTATAGTGAGGCTGGCCACCAGCCTCTGAAAGGACCTCCTACCCTCCCTGTACATTGTCCGAGGGATCACCTTGGTGATAGAGAGCTAAGAAAGAGGGTATTGCGTACGCCGAAGAAGCCCCGTCTACGGCCGAAAGCGCTATAGAAATCTGGGCTTAGCTTACACGATATAGTAAATAAATAATTATAGCTTCTTCCTCTTCTTCTTCTTCTTCTTCGCACTTGGCTGGGTTAGCGGTTAGCGGATGGCACTAGACGAGGGAATGGAAGGATCGGGGAAGGGGGATACTATGTATAATACAATGTGTTATACTTACCCTATGGAAAAAGAAAAAATAGTCAAGATCATTAGTTCGAATCTGACCAGGTTTTTTCTAGACTCCATTGGATAATGGCTACGGGGTGCGACCATACCTAGGGACTGATGTATCTATCCGTGTACTCCGTACTCCGAGCCCGTGCTTGTACGGAGTACTACTTCGGTGAAGGTCCAGAGTCCAGACGCTTCCTGGTAAGTTATTGCGGCGTCCTAAGTAGGGCGGCGGTACGGGGGACAGTGTATACAATTACTATACCATCGTAATAATAATAATATTTTCAAAGGCGCCAAACCCCAGGTATCTAGAATTCTAGATACTCTGTACGGTCCGGTAAGCTAGATACTCCGCAGGCCGGTGTAGGTATCCGCAATAGGTATCCAAATAACATGAGTCAGGAGGAGGGTTCTCCAGGTAAATCTTGGTACACCAAAGACGGGAGACAGGTAACTGGAGCCGATGAAGGACGATGAAGCTCCACTTCACGTGTCTTCGCTCTCCAGGGGAATGGGAGCCGGGAAGAGGGGAAGTGAGGTGAGATAGAGCTAGGGGATGCGGTGCTCGACTGGTTTCCACACTTGGAAGGTGGCTTTCTCCATACAGATGACTTTTTCACTCCATGTTGCGACAATGGATCTCAAAAGTGAGCTAAAAGGGGAAAGAAGGGGTTTGTGGAAATCCCGATTGAGGCTGGAGTTGTGCAACCATGGGAGTATAGTATTGTAAGCTATCTGTGGAAGAAAATCACCTGAGCTAAAAAGGATTAATCCCCTTAGTCAAGCAGCTATTTCGCCCTGCAACACTATCTACATAAAGCTGAGCAAATAGGTACCTGACATCTTCCCCGTACGTCTGAACGTATCGGAGCAAGTTTGGGTTACGGAAAAATCGGAGAAAAATAGAATATCAAAATTAAAACGAGGCAACTCGGGGAATGTCAAGAAAGGGGGTGTGCTTAACGGTAAAGATAGTCTATGCACACTCCTATACAACACGGTCCCCTTCTTTCACACAGTAGGTAGTAGCACAGTCCTGGGATTCCCATATCCTTGGTAACACCTCAACCGGAACGAGGTCCTGATCTGGTGCGTGCCTGTGGATATGGGGGTAGTACAAAGGACAGGTATACCACGGATAGGATACTGTATAGGGTTGATAATCCGAAGTAAAATATATTTCTACACCGTATCGTCCCGTCTATTTCCTTTTCCCATAACTTTACTCTGTAGTCGCTAGCACCTCCATTGCCGAGCTTTGAAGCCTTAGTCAACATTAATAATACTCGGCAAAAATGAGGATCTCCAGACTCGGCACGGGTCCAAACTCCCAAGGCCACACAAGAAGAAGGAAGCGAAATAAGACGGATGGAGCCGTGGCTTGACGCTTAGCCAGGTGGCTGGTGGCTGGCCGCTGGTCACAGTGGTCAGTCAGAAGAGAGAGAACTCCAGCAAATCCAGTCGATTCTTAATCGGTCGGCATGCAGCAAGCCAGCAATCCAACATCCCCCCCAAGCCCAGTCCAGCAATGATGCGCCGGGTTAAGCCGCTTTTTGATGAATCCTCCCCAGCTGTCAGCCTGCTCCATCGGGCCAAGTGTTTATCGGGACGGTTCCACAGCTACACTCCTCGTTACGACTTCGCCCACTCGCGGCGTCCATTGCCCGTAGTGCTCCGGATGGGCTCCCCGAATTCTGAAATCCACGATAAGCTGCGCGGAAGCGGATCGCAACATGCAGCCAAACGTCCTCAACGCAAGGCTTGGGTACTTTGGTTGTTGCGTCAACGCTAGGCTGTGGCTGGATGGATACTTAATTCGAGACCCTAGAGAGGAAACAAGAAGATACTGTTCCGATTTCCGATCACATTAACAAATATCGTCAAATGCTGCAAAATTGCGATCGCACTTTCGACTCTGTCCAGATGAGTCAACGCACTTGACGCTCCCTTCCTTTCTTGCGAAGCAAATTATCTGATCATCATTGCCTTAAGAATTAATATTAACCGATCAAAGGCTGTTCTACGCTGCAGGAAAGCCGAGCATCTTGGCGAAGCAACCTCCAAACGGCCACAACGCTCTCCAGTCCATTTTGCCTGGCGCTGTCGATCTCATCCGCTTCCTGATCCACCATCCTCAGCTCCCTGATCCATCGTTCCTGTCATCTGCATTGCCATCGATAAAGCCTCCCACTCCGGGAAGAAGGTAATTCATCCAGGGACTATCCGTAATTGAGCCACCGTTGACTTTTCGTTTTCGTTTTAAGTGTTCGAACTTCAGACCTGGCCGTATTTTATACTACAGTCTAAGCCTGTACCCAAACTTCGGTAATTGATGGCCCAGTATCATTGGACGTCTGCGCTGTTGCGTGGTTGGGCGAACCAGACATGTCGGAAAGGGCTGGATGATGTGCCTGGCCCTAATACGGAGCAGGAAGTTGGCATAAGTTCATCTAGTTTCTTTTGTCTTCGTTCTCTTTTTTTAGAAAAAAAAAAAAAGAAAGAAAAAAAGAAAAAGAAAAAAACAGAAAGAAGGAACCAAGGATTTCATTCGTTGAACATTGGTATTTGCCACAGCTTTCGCCCAACAAAACCTCTTGTTTAGCGATTGTTTGCCATTAACCAGCCCGTACAGCGCAGAGAGGTGTTCGAGCAAAGCATCCCGTCCTTGTGGATAAGATGCGTGACACAAGCAGCTTACTTGTTGCGCCGAAAAGGCAAATTGGCGTTGGCGTTCTGACCACTTCTGACCACCACGCACATAATCCGGAAGAGTGCCATCTACAGTGTAGTGTGTACTCAGTACTTCGTACGCTCGGATAATAAAAACATAAGTCGGTGTATCTGAAGTGGGACAAAGAACCCCACTATCAAAGGACCGTTGGTTTTAGTTTGCCATCATTCGACTTGAAATTGGGGGGGGAGGTCGCCATTCACCACCGCTCAGCTCCATAACAATCTGGCTAACGGACGGATTATTGCCGGAGCCTGTGAAAGAAAGGTGTCGATCAGAGGTAGATGTCATACTGGAATAGATAGAGAATAAAGGGGGCAAAAAAAAAATTGCGGGCCTTGATTCCGCCGATTGTATTGAGTGGTCCCGATGATCCAATCAATACCCAGTAGGTACAGGTTGTCGGAGTCATATCATTCAACGGCATACCACTTGTGGCAAGGTCATCAAGATAGTCATGCCTAGAACACGCCTTAAACTTTCAAGACCAGTTTTGCGCCTTCTGACTGATGTCATCGAGCACAGGGCCAGTCCAGACCGAGGAAGCATTAGACGCGCGCATGCAGGTTCAGCAGAAGGAACAGGGAATTGCTGCACTGTCCTGGGATAAGCAGTACTCCACATTTCGAAAGTACCAAGTACATACTCTGTAACTATGGTAGACAGTTGACTACTGGCGGGCTGATGTCGGCTGCAATCGGCTTTCGAGCCGGTCCCAGTCTGGACTTGCCTGAGCTGCTCTCTGGTCAAAGCGTCGCACCGGCCACGACTCGGCGATTTCAGCGTGCTGAAATTTTCGGGATTTGTTCTTTTAGCTCCATTCAGCTGGTCGTGCCTCAAATCCCTACCTACGTAAGACCATCAAGGATTTTCAACGGAGCGACGTCCTGTTTCGTTCAGCGACCCCCAAACCAAAAAGCAAATAATAAAGAAAAGAAAGGCACATTCAGACAGAGTCCCCTCGTAGCAATTGAATGATGGTTCCCTTTGCATCCTCAGGGACTGCTTTAATCGAGTACCTTACATACCTACTACCTACTCTTGAACGGGTAGGTAGGTACAGTATTTTTGCTCCTCGCAATCCCAAGCCATGCCCCTTTTCGGAGGAAATCGAATCCAGTGGCGGGTCAAGGGACCGGAGGAAATATCCGTATTATTCATCAGCATCCATCCTGACAGAAAACGTTCCGGGCGTGTTACGAGTCTGATTGGATTAGTCGAATTCCGGGCGACCGTTGGATCCATCACGGGTTGGTCGCTGTCTGTGCACTGGACAACTCGCACACTGTAGTCTGTACAACCAAGGCAATCGGCTTGGGAGCTAAGCTGGGAGAACGGTAGCCATATTGCGATCGCTCAGATTGAATCCGCCATGGTGGGAACTCTCGGCTTTTGACTTTATCGGAGGGTAAATGAGAGAGGGAAAGAGGGTACAGGTACAGGACGAGAAAAACAAGGAGACAAAAATGGTAGCAAACAAAAATACACCCCCACGCCAACACCCATTATTTCCCCAGATCGAGATGCCTCTCTGCGGCACACCGGATCAGGATTTTCGAAGTATCACATGCCTATCGCTCTTGTTCAGCCCTCTCCGATGCTCCCAAATTCCTTCCTTGGGTGATCTTCAACTTCGCAACTCGTAAGAGAGCGAGCCCCTCTTGGCTGCTTTTTGCCTTGTTCGGCAAAGATCGCACGGTTGATCTCCCTAAAACAATAGCGCCATCTATTACTGACTAGTTCAATCTAGTCTGGTAGAAATGAAAGAAAAATTCACTCGAGACTCGAGAGCCGAGGACAGGGGCCACAAAAAAAAAACAACGACGAATAAATCGAAACACGGGTGTTGTGACTGGTAGCTAGTGTCCAACGTGCAGACGCGTTGGAGTAGGAGAAGATCTTGCAGTTCCAACGGGCCAACTCCGCTGATACGTACTCCGTAGGGAAAGTACCTAATGCTAGTAGCAAATTACGGGGCAGGAATCTCCTATACTGCAATAGGAAGTAGAAGCCAAGAAGACCACCTATGTTCCGGTCCAGTTTGACGGGACACACTCTGTTTCAAAGCGCGTGCAGACGGGGCTAATCGTCGCGGTGCACCGGTGGAAAAGCGTGGTTCCAGATAGAGAAGGCAACGGCAGTACGGAGTACTCGGACAGAGAGCACACAAGAATCTGGATCTGGTCCGAGACACGCTGGCTGTCGCGTAAAAGTGGTGAACCGATTAGGTAGGTAGATAGGTAGGTAGGCATTCACTCGGTCCTGGCCCCCATGGATCCGTGGATAATCATCGACGACGGCTCCAATTGGATCGATTGACTTATTTTCTCGATCATTGGGGGCAGCTCGATGTTTGTTGACTGCCAATCGAATATTCGTAAGCGCAAATCGCTGCAGCTGCAATGCGCAATCGAAGAGGCGATACGAGATAAATACACAAATAAACACCCAGGTACTGGAGGTATGTAATGTACCTTAGCGCCCGGCCTCGTAACGATCTGTAATTCCGTACAGGAGATAAACTCGAGGGGCAGCATCATCGCCCATCGAGATCGAGCAATGCCGACGTGCTAACCCCAATCTGATCCGTTCAAATGACAGGTCACATTGACTGCGAGACTAAATATGATATAGCTTGAAGATTCATTTGGAAGGGACGATCTTTCACTTACAATATGTAAGGACGGGCAATACGAGGAGCTTTCGCTCATTCCTAGGCTGTGATACAGGGGGGTTGGAGGCTGGAGAGAATGTCCGACCATGTTTCTGATCCCCCGCCTCTTGATGCAGGAAACCAGGGAGCGTACTATTCTGTAAAGAAAATAAATGGGAAGAGAGAGGGAGGGAGCTGTACAGAGGAGTACTCTGAGTACTTTACCTACTCTGTACTCCCAGTGGGGATACATACATACCGGAAGCTGCAGACGCAACCGAATGAGGCAACGGCCAGTATCCGACCGACAGCCATGTTGTAATCGAATCCACCAGTTAGGTGGGATATATCACTAATCTGAGCCACCTGATGAAGAGAAATCTGCAGGCGTAAAGCATCAGACACCGGAAGTCAGCTCCCACCAGTCAGCGTAATCATGTGAATCTTCAGGTGAGCGTTGACTTATTAAACAGAGGGCAGCCAAGTCGGCCCCTCGAACTGGTGTCACAACAGCCCACGGTTCCCCTCATTTTGGAGTCGAGGTTTGGATCGGGTTGGATGCACGATAGAACAATGCACGCCTTCGTTGGATATCTTCCAATCATGTGGTCCGGATCTCGGCTGGATCGACCCCCCGAGAATCCGCAACGTGCATGTCACAGGTACTTAGCCCGGGCTAGGTACCTAGCTCCTAAGGACACGGCGCATATCCATTGATCATTATTCGCAACGCTAGAAGCATGGGCCCAGAAAGAAAGCGGTTGAATTTTGAAAGCATTATTCAATATACCTGCAACCATCCCCGCTCCGAACCCGACACTATCGCGCGTAAATCCCCCCTGTATTATGGAGCATCTGCTATTACCTTGGGGTGGGTGAGTCTGACTAGATGTGGAGCGGGAATGATCCGACAGCCATGTGACCCCAGGGTAGCTTCTTTGGGGAATTCATCCGGATCTATAGACGACTATCCATTGACAACGAGGTCGCTGGTTATTATTAGGACCGATAGTGGTGTGGTGTGCTGGTGTGATGATGTCAATCTTTATCTCCAACCTACTCCAATTTACGGAGCACCCCCAAAGACCAGGATAGGTCCCATCATCACACGGAGCATCCGAAAAAGAAAAAAAAAAATCAAAAGATGCAGAAAGGAGGCGCGCATGGAGTTGATCAACCCCATTAGGGGCCCACAGAGGCCAAGGCCCGGTCTCAGGGTACGTTAAACATCGTACACCCCGACAATGCCTTGACGCACCTCCTATCATTGCTCGATGTTCTGCGCCATTCACAAACTTTCGTGAACCTTCCCATTGTTCATGCAGGCCCTAAGGGACTCGAAGGAGGGGGGAATAATAATAGATGGGAAGCCGCAGGATCCATACCAACCCCTCAGGCCGAGAAGGATGATTGAGATGGCGATGGTGCCACCCACGAACGGCTATGCCCGAGATCTCGAGCAAGGGAAAGCGGGGAGCGTTACACAGTACCATGGAACAAAGCGCCCAGGAACAGAGAAGAATGAGGATTATATCAGCCTTGGTATGTGACTAGGTACCATTTTGGTTGATAGCCATCCGTATACTGGTGACTTTTGCCTAAATTTGTAGAGGTTTTTTTTCCCTCTTATTTCACGTCCTCTTCCTCCCTTGGGATTCAATCTCGTCTTCGTTACGAGAACTCTCTTTCACCAGTTTTGGCTCTCGAACCCCCTGGGGCCCTAGGGCTCCGAGGCCAACACAGCCGTGGAGTGGGCAAAGATTCGCCCCTTCTTGCATGAAGGGATCTGACCATGAATGCAGCCAGGTTCTAGGTGCTTGTGCCGTGTTGGCGAATGGGTGATCGGACCCATTCCAGTCACGATTTGCAACGGTGCAGCTTTTTTTATAATTTTTTATTATTTCCGTTTTTCTTTTGGACTAACTGCAGACGCCGATGGGCGTAAGCGTCTGTCTTACTGAGGTGCGATCCGGTTTCTCCACTACGATCGTTACCAGATCTGGGCCAAGGAGAGACAACTGCACACCCCCCTCGGGCGCGGATTAAATCACACCCTTCATTCAACTGGTTTCTTGGCATTCATTGTCTCCTCGGGTCTTGTTTGACCTGAGAGGGGGGGAAAGCGGCTTGATGTTAAACTTGTAGCTACTTATAAGCGATTTAAATGTTTACCTTGGAACAAGGAACCGCTATTCTTGGTCTCTATACAAGTAGTACAGTACACCATTGCTCAAATGGTCTGCTAGAAGGCTGGGTTTGCTTATGTGTTGTATATATTTATTATAGCTAGGTATTGGCTCAAACCGGAACTTCATCAATACCACCTTGAGAATATGTAATGGCTTTATAAAAACCCCTCGTAGGATATATTGTCTTTCGGGACTCATTTTGTCACACCCACGGGCCCATGTCTTCCCGTCCTGCTGCTCGTTCTCCCCAAGCGCATGTACACAAGGAGCCGGAAGATAGGTATATATACACATAAATATGAGGTACTTGGATGGTTTTATAATGGGTGGCCTTCCATCCCGTGCTGTCATACTGCAGATAGCTAATCTGGGATCTGATTTTCTTAATCAAATGGAGAAGAACAGCTAACACACCACCGGGATTCTTTGATGGGGGATGATCTTGCTGAAAGTGTGCTAGATCACCGCATCCCCTGTATTCCTTCTCCTGCTTTCTTTCTATGGAGAGCTCGCTTAGTTTTTATTTGTTGTTTTTTTGCTTTTCTCGAATATTAAAGGCCATTTTAATTTTTTGCCTTTTCTTTTCTTTTTCTTATTACCTCTTAAGGTGCCCGCTGGGGCTGATGGGACAGCAGAGTGGTTAACCAGACTGTCATCACTGCTAACTCTCCCGTCTCTCTAGTCTCAATCCTTTTTCTTCCTTTTTTTCTTTTTTTAATTAAAGTCGGTCGGCCGTTCCTCTAACCTGCGTAGCCTGCGATCTATGGATCTCGATTCTGGCATTGACCCATCACCCTTGAACCAACGACGATAGGGGACCACTTATTATAAATTATAGATTTTATCTGGCGCAAGCATTAGGTATCTACAGTATTTACAGTGTATATATACATACCCTACTGATACAGCTAAGGTAGGTAAAGGTGTAGGTAGGTACTGTACCTATAGGTAAGGTACTCCGTACTCGTATATATCAGGCCTGGTATCACTTGGTAACATACTGTAATGAAATAAACACATACTAGTAGGTAGGTATTGTTACACAGCACCATTCCGGTCTCCAGTTCCCCGGGATGACGGACGTACATGTACCAGGTACCTCTAGGTACTGTGTACCTAGAGGTACCGTAGCACGTTGATTGACTTCTGACTTTTCCCGTTAAGTTGGATCTTAGGTAGTAATCTACTACAGTCTTACAGGGTACCTAGTGTAGGTCTCAAGGATTGTAGGTAGGCGTTGATTGTTATCGTGGTTGATTGAATGGCAGATTTGCCTCCCAGTTGCTTTTAAAGCCATTATAAGGTAGTATAAAGCTTTTTCCAGAATACACATACCTACCTTAGGTAGCTTTAACTTAGCGGTACCTACAGAGTACCTTAGATACATCAGCGGTTATTATACCATTCATTACCTGGAGTACCAGAGTGGAAAATGCAAAAAGCATGGAGAGAATTTGGGGGTAATTGAATTACGTACCGAATACAGATTACGGCAGAGTGGAGCCAAGTCATTAGATCGATTGGTATTTCTGTCTTCTTCCTTGGTGTTTTTTTTTTCTTTTTTTTTTTTCTCTTCCATGCTTTCCTGCCCTTCCTTTTGGGCCAGGGACAACCCCCCCTGGTAAGGCTCCATCGCTCCCCACCGAGATATCCGCACATCGCCAATATGATCCCAACTCACTCCACACTTCGAAGATCCGCAAGTTCGCATCTGTAAAGCTTCTGTAATTCGCCGTAACTTTAATGTGGTCGCGAAAGGCAGTGTGATTTGACGATCTTGTAAGTCCCATTCTGGCTCCTCCTGTCTGTCTGTCTCTTAATTTTCCAGGTCTGAGCTGGGCCGACGTAGTTTTAGTAGGTCCTGTTTGGATCCTCCCATATCTTCCTCTCGCGCTCTCGTGTGTGCGGGCCTGACTGTGGCGGCCTCTTGGAATAGTGTTGAGTAGGAATTAGTTTGCTAAGCGGTAATATTTTATTTTCTTTCCCTTTTTTTTATTCCCTCGATTTATTGATTTAATATTATCCTTTATTTTTATTTTCACCAATTTTATTTTATTCTATTTTCTTTTTTTAATTCTTTCTGACCATATTTTTTTTTCCCCTAGTTTATTTGACTTAAGTTACCCATTCTCTTATTTCGTCTTCCCTTGTAGAAATTATAATAGCTTCCTTCGTCTTCCTTGCGATCACCTTGCTGTCATTCCTATGCCCGCCTGCCACCAACTCCTCTCACCACCTCGTTCGTCCGCTTGATTCCTTGCATTCCGAACGAAACGGAGAGTCAGAGCTTTTCCTTTGCAAGAGACAGGCACAAATTAGAGGCGAACAAAGAATTGTTTCTCTCCATCGTCATATCCTCTAATTTGTTCAATTTGCTAATCTGTTATCCACCCCAACTGCCTTGACATTTCATCTGATCTTTGGGCTCCCCTCCACAACCCTCTATCTTTCAAATCCCTCCTCCCCGACCTGGATCCTTTTCTTATTCTCTTTCGCTTTACCCTTCTTCCACCTACTCTTAATTAATAATCATTCATAATCACCGTTTCTCTCTGAGAGAGAAGCCGGGAATTACAGACACGACAAGGGAAAAAAAAAGACCAACAAGCCCCCCTCCCTTCCACGCGACGCATTCATCGCCATCCCTTGCGTGCACTGCGCCTCCGCCGCTCTACTCCGGCAAGAAAACTCAAACACAATCAAATCTATCTCTCTCTGCTCAAATCCGACCCCCAAAAATCTGACGGTTAAGATTCACATTGGCCTATCGGGTGGATTTGCTTTGGATAGATGGTAATTCGAAGCGCTGGAAGGGCCGTTCCGATCTGATCTGTTCGCTGCGCGTTGCGGGAGCGTGCCGGTACTTTGGCTTGCTTGCTTTCTTTTTCTCTTCCCTTTCTTTTTTCGTTTTTATTATTTTTTCCCCCCCTCTTTTCTTTTTTTAATTGCAATTATTCCTTCTCGGCTCTCCGCTGCCTGCTCGGGCACTATCAAATTAATTACAATTTGACCATTGCGGGCAATCGCGATCGCATCGCCTGCAGACTGCCTGATCTCCCAACGCCACTTTGCTTTCCCACGCAGTTGTTCGTTCCAATCGCAGTGTCGCCGAGAGGCCGTTCCGACAGGACTGGACGCTTTCTGTTTTGGTCTTGCTTTCTTGGGTCGACTACCTAGCTAGAACCGTTGCTTCCTCAGGCCGACACTCCGTCCGCATCTCGGATCCGATTTAATCTCTCTGTTCACTCCCCCCACAACCGCCACCACCCCCAAACAACCTTGGGTTTGAAGGGAGAGGTGGCACTTACCGTGCGATTTTGAGACCCCATCTTGTCGCATCTCCTCCATTTTCCTCATTTGGTCTCATCTTCCTCCAGAGGCGGCGAACGCCGAAGACCTCCGTCGACCTCGTCGCCCAGACCTATCAGTGACGTCCCAAGGGTTACTTTCGCACCCAGTACCCTGACCTCTTATATAACTCGCTTCCCTTGGTTTCATCCTACTATATATTATCGCTGGTTTCACCTCGTTCCCCGGCCCGTTATTGTCTATCCTATTTGCCCTGTTTGTCCCGTCGCGACGCGGCCTACCTTGGGTTTACGTTGGGAGACGGTAACATCGCCACAAATATCACAACAGGGTCTTGGCGGTGAATGCGCTGAACGAGCTAGTATATAACTCGAACTATTGGCGTCATGGGGTCTTTGGAAGCTGGACACCGGCATAGGTTCGTTCTATTCTTTTTTTCTTTTTTTGATTGTTCCCCCCCGGCCTCCCTTCCTCTTTCTTGCCCCTTGAACCTTGAACTTTTTAGATTCTCCCCACTGTGCTCTCCGGAATCAATGTGCTAATTGTTCTTTGCAAATAGGGATCATTTGCCAGCTCTAGGCCTTCTAAATAAAGAAGGTTCTGTATATCCTCCGAAACATCTTTCCTTCACATCAGGAACCGTCACATCTCCAGCACCGCTTGTCAGTCCGACCAGCATGTTTCCGGGCCAACAAGTACCATACTCTTACCCACCGTCGACTGCCAACGCGGGGTCTGCTCCGGCTGGATATATATCGCCCCCGGATTCTCGGCGCGCATTAGAAGAAGAGAGAGAGAAACAGCCCCAGAGACAGTCTCTACCGTCAATCCACGAGGCTCTCGGAAACGACAATCCCCTCCCATACCCTGCTCCCACTTCCGCGCCTCCTCAACAGTCACCTCATGCACCACCGCCTCATTCTGTTTCCTCTAACCTCGTGGGACGTCCTGGTGGGGAAGGACCGGCTGGACCCCCGAACCCTTTTCTAAATGGAACGCCCTCTGGACCGTTTTTACGAGACCCAGCATATTCCCACCAACCCCAGCTACAAACGGAAGCATCACGGACAAGCGTGGTGACGGTGAACACACAGGACTCGAGAAATGCCTCTCTTCAATCACTCAGCTCATGCAAATCACCCACGCAAAGCACAAAGACAGGAAACACGTCGGTTTCGGGTTCGCAAGTGGGATCTGGATATGAATACAGTGGGCCTCCTTCCGCAGGAGGTGGCATTTCTTCCCCAAATGGGTATGGCCCATTCTCTCAGTCTTTCTCGTTTCAGTCACAGCCCCCTTCAAATGCCCCGGCATATCCCTCATATGACGCTCGACCCTATGGCAATTCGCCTTGGAAACCGGGAATGCCAGAGACTGCGCGCATCGATGAAGTTAAGGGAGGTTATGCGGGTCATCCGATGGCGGGACAGCCCCATCCGGATTCTGTCAAACGACACTCCGAGGTCTACGACGTGGAGCAGTCGCTGAATGAGGTAAGTCAACTCCTAATCATGGGGAAACAGTGGATTCATTGGTCTTGGGAGGGCCACTGGATTAGTTTTCATCATTTGCTGATTGGAACAGATCGCTGAAATGAGCACCCGGACTTTGGATTTCTCGCGACACTATGCCCAAAGGGCGCATCAGACTCAGCGTTCTGGACCAGTTTTAGGGTCCCTGCCCTCACTACACGAGGTGGAGGAGATCCTCAATCTCCAACGCCGGAACCAGGATGCTTTACTGCGTATACGAACTGCCGTTCTGAACCAGGAACACGCCTTGGCAGAACAAATGGCCCAAAGAAAAGCCTACAAACACGGTGGGGTTCGTGAAGATGATCACATGGCCATGTACCAGGAGGATTTCAAGGGCAGTGGCGGGTTTGCCGGGCCCGATTCCAAAAAGCGACGAGGGGTACGTGTTTTTTTTTTTTCCTTTCCCTTTTTTTGCCCCTCCTTCCTTGTTTGCGCCTGGCTCCTTTGAACTAGGCGTTTTCCCAATTACAAAGTCCTCGTTATCCACTTATGATTTGCCATAACTAACAATCATTGCAGAAAGCCGCCCCCCCTGGTCGTTGCCACAGTTGTAACCGAGCCGAAACACCGGAATGGCGCCGTGGCCCAGATGGCGCTCGGACTTTATGCAATGCCTGCGGCTTGCATTATGCCAAGTTGACGCGCAAGATGGGTGCGAAACAGGCGTCTTCCTTGGGATCGAACCTTAAACCCAAATCCCTTGATTCCGCATCTCCGAGTAGCCATTAATGTGTCAATCCAGCTTGATTTTATGTGGCGTTGAAACGGCTTTGGGATTAGAAATGCGAGGCGTTTTCTAGTGTCCTGTTGATCACGTTTGATCGGGAACTCGTTTTTTGTTGGTCTGATTCTAATGTTTCAAGCATGGTACCATTTTCGATTTTGCTTTTCAGGAAACAGGCTCGGTTTTACTGTTGGTTGCGAAGCATCTATGGGTTGTTTCTTTTTCTTTTGTTCTAATCTCTGGAATTATTTTTAATACCCCTCGCACGTTGTGGGAAAAGGCATTTGGATAGACTATCACTGTTGCTTTCCTGTTTTTCTTTTTTCTTCTGATTTTTATTTCCTTTGTGATGTCACTGCTGCATCTATGGGAGTGGTGCGTACCTGCACACTTGGATCTTATTTCCACTTCAGTTATTACCTACCGCTCAGCTGCCTTGATTGGTTTTTTTGTTACCATATACCCCCAATTTACCCGTCACCTGTTGCCTGAAATTTGCATCGGCGGCGATCACGGTCGAACCTGCCATATGACCTTATATTATGTACTTACGTCCTACCCGGCTCCCCAAAAGAAAAGAAAAAAAAATGAAAGGATTCGAGAAGCCGATTTTTTGCAACGGGAATTATGCCAACATAGTTGTGGTCGTATGTGAATTACTCCTGATTAATGTACAGTTTACTCCAGGAGTTCTCGTTTTGTTGGAAATAGTGTGCGGTCTAGAAGTTTTCTCAGAAGGCAACACCCACTGCTTATCCATCATTTGCTCCGACATCTCCGTTGGGCTCGACTCCCTAACGGTAGTAAGTAGGCAGGTAGGTTGTCACTACTTCGGCAATTCACCGAGAGGCAAACCTGTCATCCAGACAGCCCAGGATGGCGATTATCCCCCCCGGTCCCAAGATATCATGCAGTAAATTATGTCATAAAGGGTCCAGGGAAGGCGCCGAAGGTGATCTAATTCGCTATCCCTAAACCTCGTAGGGCCGTGCTATTAGCCACGACCGTTGTGGCGGCGGGTATGTACAGGGGACTAAAGACTTGGCTAGACGATTATTGCTTCCAATTTGCCTATTCCAGTAATCGCCTCCTTAAGAATCTGCAAGCGGGGGACACCGGTACCGCGGTTTCCTCACCTCGGGATGCCATCGTTGGACGTTGAGAGAGGGGCTGCACTTGGATAGGTATGGAATATGGATACCTCAACGTGTCACCCGATAAGAAAAGTCCGAGGACGGAGTCCGTCGGGGAGGAGACGGTTGGCCCCAGCTCCAGGAGAACCTTAATTGTGACAGTCTGACGTCCGTACCTTGTTTAGGGACTTGGAAGATTCGAGATTCAACCGGGTCTCTGATTTCCGAGGGCTGGTATCTTGGGAACTGGGAAGGAAATCGTTCCTTCCTCTCTCGGGCGGAACTGCAAAATGGTTTACTCGATGCGGTTTAGCCTCGGCTCGACCGTGCTTACATAACTACGATCCGGGTCCATGAGGCCCTAGAACCGCCCAGAACCGCCCATGCGGAGGCGATGGGTTTCTTCGGTACGAACCTGCGCGTGGCATGATGAAGTTCGGCCGGGAGTTCGTGTTCAAATCGGTCGGGGAGAAGAAGAAAAAAATTTGGTGCATCCTTCTGACGGATGATCTCGGTCTGGATCAGGGCTGAAACTAAATCTGTGTAAGGACGTCATCGATGTAGCAGAACATCGTTCAGGGAGAAAAAAAAAAAAACCTCATATTTCAGTCATTTTGGGACATGTGATTTTAGGCTCTGACTAGGTAGGTTGTTGGATGACGGTCCATTCCTCGGTACTCCGTCTAGTGAGCGTGATCGAAGGATAAACAATTACAGGGTAGGAATTATCGATTTATCCGATATAGTCGCATGAAAAACGCTGGTGGCCTTACTGCGTACCCCTACTCTGTACGGAGAGACAAGCATTAGCTCATTAGCTCTTAGAAGAGCACTAAAGACCCATTGATATCGACACTATGACTGGACCAAGTGCAAGCGAAATAAGACATCCAACATTATAGGACAGGGAATTATCATAAACAATACTTATTATTACTATGGTCTGGACGAAATACATAGATTGGGATCTCATCTCATCTCATCTCAATCACATCGAATCGTATCGTATCGCATCTCATCTTGCATGAGGGAGCCCCCCCCCTCTCCGCTTCCCTAGTGTACGGTTACCAGCCGACCGCCTTTCGCCCAAGCCACCATCGCCCGGAAGGGTTGGAATTTCATCAATAGCGTAACCCGGTGACCTCTTGGCCTTTTACTCCGTACAGGGAGGACTGAGATCTGTCTCACCGCTGTTTTTGATTTTGATTCTTTTTTTTTTCCCCTTCCCTTTCTTTCTCGGAGTACACCGTGGCGGATGCATAAGAATTTTTTTTTTCTTTGATGGGTGGTTGTGTAACGTTCGGCGTGTTGCCTTTGTTTTAGTATCAAGTTATGGAGAATCGATCATTTTAGTCAAGTTATAGATTGTTAAAACTTTGATGGAATCTGCGATTACTCAGAGTAAATCTACTTCTCCATCTCTGCCCGTATTCCCGTTCATCCTCAGTATCAGATTTACATAAATTTGATTCTGCGTTCCATAGATAGTCCGGGCCACATGGTATTAATCTATTCCAGACCGCTACGCTCCGGACAGATGAACCGTTCCATGTTATGGAGTCGTACCCCGGAGGTAAGTATGGTATGTCAGGGGGCGTATTGAGAAAAACGCATGGTAATACACCGTCTTATCGTTCTTTCAATCCAGGTATCAAGAAACATATAATATTACGCCTGTATACCCTCTCAATACCATATGTAGGTACATGCAGGAAGTAGTCTCAGGAAGTATTTGGAATTAACGTGCCGTGTACCCACGTCCCCTTCGAGTTATTCTTTTTTCTTTTTTTTTTTTTCCCTTCCAGATGATTTCAAATCAGTCATGCCACATCACCGCTATGACCAGGTGGCTAGCAAGTTTGCCATCGGGTTGGTCAGTATCAGATCAGGGGCCCTGTACTCGGCCGGGCCTTACCCAAGCACCATGTGCGGGAGCATCGGGCTCCTGCTTCCTGTACCAGACTTTGGGATTTTCTCCGAGATCCGACCGAGGAACCCTGTGTCACCCGACGGTCTGGTGAGGTATAACGTCATAGGTCTCGACGATTAGATTAATTTATATTATTCTGCACTTCTTCGGTCAGACCGTACTTTTTTTCGTGGGAAAGCGGTCGGGTGGCACGGAGTACAGTCGGGTGTACTCTCTCTCGTACGGATGTCCTTGTGTCTCATGCCTACTTGGTATCTACTAATCCAGACCGCGCCTCTTCTTTCGCTCTGCCTTCTCCGAACATTGCTAGCTGTGGCGGGACTAAAGAAGTACAGAGCACTGTACGTAGACCCACTACCCGGATTACTGATCGAGGGTGGCCAGTCTTATGCATCATGCAGGCTCTTCGGGTTCATAGCTAGGTATGGTATCTCACATTCTTTTACCTCATATGGAAGTGTGGTGCGAGTGCCACAAAAAGCCTTTCATTGCGGCGAAACTCTCTTTCCTAAATCAGCCAGAAAGATCGCCCGGATTCTTTCTCCCCTTGTCTCTCAATTAAGTTCGAGGGCGAAGCAATATGTAGAGTGCGGAATCTATGCCGAGAGATCGGGGGCGAGTTACTGCTGGACGATCGATCGGCAGAGTGGGTCGCTTGTTCTCAATTTGGTTATCAGTCTTCAATTATATGGCTTTTTTGACTTACGTACTTCGTATGTACAGGATTGCCTTATCTGGGCGTGTTCCGGCTTCCGAGAAACAAGCACTTATGCATTACGAGCTTTTGTGTCTTAGTGCTCCTTATCTAGCCTCCTATCTATGCAAGGTTCGTCCAATTGAGTTATATCCTCAGCATCAGCATTGGCCAGGCTAGTCGGTTGTACGTACCCTTCAGCTGAGTCGGTTGATCATCGCCATTTGTTCTGCATCCAAATCGACAAAACTCCATTCCAATCTCCTGGGTCCCTATCGTCAAACTCTCTAACTAAGACACATCATGCGGCCATGCCAAATCACTCCTTACTCTAGTCACTATCCCCCCCCTCTCCCCGGGCTAAAATCCACAAGCCCCATGCGCTTATAATTGACCCGCAGGATCTTCCATCGATGATTGCTCGGCTACGACAGCCGGTCTCTAAGATAGTGGAGCCATGCACGTACGGAGTAAGTTCGCTCAGGGGGGAGGGATGGGATGGGATACTCTAGTATAGCTAGCTAGCTAGCTGATTTGAAAAGCGACCATATGGCGATAGTGAGCCGGTTGGGGCTTTTTTTTTTTTTTTTTTTTTTAAAGGCGCACGTTCGCGTTCGGTCAAGGAAGTCGGTGTGTAGCACAACATCGTCAGATAGCCGCTTATCCGTAAGCTTTAAGTTGATCTCATCTCGTCCCGAGCATACACCATACCATGCATGGACCTTGGTTCTGGGATCGCGGTGTGTTGATCGCTGGGATTGTTTGGTTTGCTAATTGCTGCAGGCTTTCTTTCCCCGTGTGCATATCAGAGTCTTATGCGACCTAGTTCTTAACTATTTTGCTCTATCCGTGGTACTGGGTCAATAGATCTAGGTTGACTAGTCCCTATCAGGCGGCTTGGTGGACTCGGCTCGGTATTTGTGCTGTTGCGGCATTTAAGTGACTCACTCATCTTTGCAGGGATCCTCGTATAAACACTGCATCATAGATGGATGGATGGATGGATGGACGGAGGGATGGAAGGAAAGAGGACCAAAGGCATTGCTTCACTGGTACTCCATAGAGAGGGATTGGATATTGGACTGATTATGGGTTGGGAGTGTTAACCTATCCGGGAAGATACATGTTATACCCGTATTTCGCGTTGGTTTAGCCTTACTAATGTAGGTTTGGGCTTGATTGTGTTTGGGCCTGTATGTACATACAGGTAGATACATGTGTATGTTGGTATATGTAGTGAAATGTAACGAAGGTTGGCGATTGTTTTATTTTTGTCCAATTCTGCTTAGATAGGTATGAGCCAGTCCGTATGTACAGTATCGACACATGTTGGCCACATTCTCAATTCCTTGCATACAGGAAGGCGTGCATTCAGCTGCTGTTGCACTGCAGCGATAGCTAAAATCGAGGGCAAACTCTTGACCGATGGGTAAAGGACTTACAGGACTAGTCTACCTTAGTAGATGTAGATATTGAGGCAATAAGACCTACATACATACTTACCAAAGCAATCAATAATAACCAGTACTTACGCATGTACATATCAAACATACATACAGGGCAAACTTGCATACCATACGTACACCTAGTAGGTACGTATGCATGTATGTGTTGCATTCAGTCGAGCGTATCGTATCGTCTTGAAAATGTGGCTAACAGTTAGGTTCGATGATTCTTGCAGCTCAACCATCTCGATCCAATAGTTGGATCGGGTCCTGTATCCTACCTGATCGGAGTAGTGATGCGAGACCAGGATCTAGGAATCGCTGGAATCGATGGAATCGGAACCATCGATCGAGCTGAAAGGGCTCTTATCCTGAATGGGCATGGTGTCAGCCCCTTTGGCCCCCTGAGGAACACGAGGGGGCTCAACCTTACTGGCTGACGGCATGCATGAGCTTTCTAGTGTTATGGAGCCCCCCCCCAGAATAGATTTCGGGTGGTCTGGTTGGATAATATTTGGCTCGCTGTTCGTTAGTATGGGGAAATGTTTCGCAACGATCACGATACCCAAATAGCACTTCGTAGCTCGTGGTGGCTGGTAGGATTCCAAATCATTTATTTGGAGAAAACCCATCCAGGCCGTCTAGCGAACGAAATCTGTTACCAAATTGAGAGAAACTAAGCGAATTATATGGAGGGGTGGTCATTCTGCGACCTTGGGTTAGGGGTGGAGAAAAAGCGATTCTCCGATCGAAAGATCGTGTAGAACGGGGCAGCTAAGTTAGCGCCTGGTTAGCTACAGTAGGGTGGTTAAGTTTGGCTTGGGTTGACTCCTTACTCCTTGCCATCCTAGCTCTTCTGCAGGGAACCCCAACCCGAGTTCAGCCACGGTGATAGGCCAATGATGGACCGCCCGCAGAAGAAGATCTCTTGTAGCTCAGATCTGAACCATGAACGACGAAACTGTTCTCCACCGTGGCTGCAATGAGTGGATGGAAGCTAGGGCCGCGATCGCCGGCTGAGAGATCCAATCCATGCTGGGAGGCAAATGATCGCGGACGGAGTGGAGCGCGGCGAACACGGATGGAAAGCCCAGCCGTCCGAAGTTCGTCGGGTCTTTGGGCTGCCCTTTTTTTCTTTCTTGTTTTGGGCCTGCATTGCAAAACAGGTTTTTTTGACGTCGATTTTGACCCAAGCATGCGTGTCCTGCCGGTCCTCTGCGTGTTGTTGCGACGACGACGACGAACAAATGGTCCGGTCTCGATTGACTCTTCAGATCGCCGATCTTTATAGATCGTCTCCCTACTCGGCAGTTAGATGCGGCAGTGCATGTGGAATTTTTCAAACGCATGAACTACGCAGTAGTTGCTTGGGTATTGAAGCCCACCGGATTTCTGCTACTGTTGCTCAACTTCGTCTGGATACAGCATCCGGCTTTAATCGGAGGTACGGGAACATGGGTCTGTGATAATTCCCACCTTCGCGGAGTCGTGTCCACCCTTAAACCTGGCTAATTGCCTCTACTAGGAAATAGTGGCTGGAGCCCTTCATTTAATGCAAGGGGCCAATGACAGCTGTCACTGACCGCAGTTGACGCCGGCAACGATGGAGTATTTTCCGCGTTTTTTCATTCTCTGTTATTTTCGGTTCTCTGTCAGTGTTGTCCCCTTGTTTTACACTAACCCCCAGCCCATTTCAAAATGCATGAGGCTAGAAAAAGGCAACCGGATTGCCCATCAGGCTGCAAGATTCTCTAGCACGATCGGTGGAGTCGAATCGAGATCTGAACCGTACCACCAGCGGCATCTGCTCGTCGCTGACGGTGTTCCATCGGGTACCTGGGTACCGTTACAGGTACAGGTACAGGTACAAGTATGTATGGACGTGGATTACTTACATACAATAACATACGTGTAAGCAGCGTAAGCGTCTTGGTTTGAGTTTTACCCTCCTAAAGCAGGGTACTAAACAAACTAATCATCTCACATCTCCTATGCATCGGATCGGATGAACAGCTGCAGGGTGATGTGGCAATGCAGATAATTAAGCATGCATCATGGCTCTTGGCGAGACTGATCTGGTGGCCTGCTGATAAATCCCTCTGGGACAATCATTCCAATCGTTCGCTAAAATTGCTTGATCAAGCAAACAAGACCAAAGAAAGAGACAAAGGCAGCCCTTGCATCCGGGTTTACTCGTTTTGCGGGGTTGCAGACTAGTAGTGAGGGATAATATACATACATGCGATTGAAGCCCCCTTGGTCTCGAAGCGAGATACGAAATCTATAATCAGCCTAATAGTGAGGCTCACTGTGAGGCTGACATTGCATATATGTGCTCTGTATACTCCGTACGTCAGCTATAGGTCATAGGTCATATCTGGTGGGCATGGATCGGGCCACATGTGTCTGGATCGGGCATGGAGAATAAACTTGTCATTTGGATGACACGCTTGGCTTCATGTGTCTACGTTACATTAGGAGGTGTCATATTGGAATTTGAAAGGCCGTTGGATTTGCGGAGGGCAGGCTGGTTTAGGAAGGACCCTTTTCGACCCCAGAAAGCATTTAAAATAGATCTGGGGATAGTATGATGGACTGTTGCTGCTTTTTTACCGGGAATTCCGATCTGATTTGAAATCCAGTCAGTCAACTTCATCTGATATATTGCGTTGGTCAGATGATGGGGACTTATTGGGTGCAGGAATACTAGATGCTTCCTGTGGGGACTAATGGCAATATGCGGTCCAATACTGCGCCATACGGAGGCTACCCTCACAGCTTGTGAGATGGAGTGATGGTAGTGCTACCAGTCACTTCATTTGATCAGAGGCCTCAGGCAAACCACCGTCGGTGCTGGAGATAACCCTGCGATAAGATAAGAAACTCGTTATCGATAACCGGAAGGATCAGGTGAAATCACGTGCGGGAGGAGCTTCCCCTCCGCCTGTCACAACTGACGTGCGTTGCTTCCCATCATCGTCCATTAAAAGCACATCCTATCCAGGGCTTAAGTGGCCCTTTGCATCATCCAACTTCACATAACTGACCTTGATTTAGCATTACCTCATCACTTATTCTTCCGGGATAGAGCCTTTGGCATACTGCCACCATCTTAGCAAAGAACATCACTACCCGAGTCCTTTTGCGTACCAAGGCACGCCTTTACCCCGCAATCCAAGATGGCAGTTCCCATCAGTGAAATCCCTACCGTATCTCTCCTGTACAGGCTTAGGCGCTTGGTTCCCGCCGATTCTCCCCGCGCTCCGCCCTCGAAAACCTTCAATGATACCATCTCGCTTATCCGGAATGACATCACCAAGCTACATGATGTCGACTGCATCGTCAATGCAGCAAATGAGACACTGCGTGGAGGTGGAGGCGTCGATGGTGCCATTCATCGTGCTGCGGGCCCGGAATTGTTGAGAGAGTGCCGCACCCTGGATGGCTGCGACACTGGCGATGCCAAAATCACCTCGGCGTACGAGCTTCCCTGCAAGAAGGTAATCCATGCGGTTGGCCCCATATATGAGCTGGAGAGGCGAAGCGGTCCAAATCGACCGGAGGCTCTCCTGCGAAGCTGCTATCGGCGGAGTCTGGAGCTGGCGGTCGAAAATAACATGAAGAGCATCGCGTTCGCGGCCATCAGCACCGGCGTGTATGGATATCCGAAGAGAGATGCAGCCTGCACCGCTCTTGACGAGACCCGAAAGTTCCTAGAGAAGCCGGACAACATTGGACTGTTGGAGCGGATTATTTTCTGCAATTTTGAGGCGGCTGATGAGGCTGCTTATGAGGAGTGTACTCCGTAAGGTGCTCCCCATTGGACTTCATATGATATTCTCGCTGACGTTCTTTTTTTTTATTAGGATTTTCTTCCCCCCGGTAGACCAGGACGTGCCTCGTTCCAGCGCTCTTCCCAATGGTCGTTCCAATGGTCAGGGAATAGGTGTACAAGCACAAGATGACGGTGAGTCTTCGCCGTCACCAGAGTTGCTTGCAGCTAAGCTTCCTGACCCTCCCACCATGGACCCTGCCTTGGAAGGACAATCGGAAGCTAAGAAAGTCAAGGTTAATACAAGTCACAGGGGAAGGCCTTCGGAGGACATGATGAAGTCGGACGAGAAGAGCGAAGATGATTGGGAGGAGGTCAACCGGTCGGATGATGGTCGGACAGAGAAACTGGATGACGAACCTGTCGAAGTGGGCCGCCCCCCTTCCGCCACAGATGTTCAGAGCGTGCAGTCAAGTGGGATTATCGATAGCGTCGAATCCCATTCCACAGGAAGCTTGATTGACAAGGACTGGTGATTGGGTGTACTTCATGCCCGTTATGAATTAATGACTCTGCTTGGCGTTATGGGCTTTTTGACACCATTGATTTTCTTCTACCACAATTTTTCATGATTGATGTTCAGCACAACAATACGTTTATGACTAGCAATATGACTGCGTTCAAGTGGGGTTTAATGCTGTATGTCCATACTTCAGGTTGTTTTTTCTTTCTGTTCTGCCCTTGGACTCCATGCGAGATCCTCATGCCTAAAGCCTTACATACTTGTGTTTGATATTTCGTTTGGCCTTGGAGGTCTCCATCTCCTATGATTTTGTAGACTGCCAGGAGCAAACCAGCCCAGCTTCAATTCGTAATCTGTGAAACCCATAAGATTTCACGCCGCACCCCGACTCCAGGTTTGATTGTCTTGTTAGTTACCATCTTGATTCCCAACATACACTTCAGCGAAATCCCTCCAAAGCTTACGAGACCTGTCCCTTCAGTACCTCAAGAGCTCCCTGAAAGAGATTAACCTTTGACTCTCGGCACACTCTGCACCGGGCTATGGAAAAGACTGCGGTGGGTCGCTTTCCTTCGATTACGAAGAATAACATGTGAGCTTCTATTATGGAAACAGCTAGAGGTCTTCCATTGCGCTGATTTCGTCCAGATTATCAACCGGACGGGATAGTTTGTGATGCCTGGTCAGATATACCTGGTAGCATCGACCTGGACACGCATGCATATCGTCGGCCATAACAACCAATCCGAGACTCCGACGTAGCATGCGACCAGCGAACCTGAACGGCGACTCCTACCTACCGAGTGGAACGAAAAGGGGTCCTCCTTCGGTTTTCTGTTGGCCTGTCTTATCGCGAAAAGGAGATTCGATGACTGATGCCAATCCATCGATGTGGATCCGACAAAGATTTCCCCTTGCGGAATAGCGCGTCTTGTATACATCCTCGAAACGGCCGTCTACTTGTCACGATGATGAATGTCACCAATAATGACGACGGAGTGTTGTCAGAAGGCGCCATGCGGAGTGCACCACTTGCGGTTATAAAAGGGTTGGGCCTTTCGTGCAACCTTGACGGGGTGTACTGGCTGCAACTTAACAAGACGGCTGGCTTTTTTTTTTTGTTCTCTGCCTGCTTTTCCGTTTCTTTGAATTGACCAGATAAAGACATCATGGGTGACTATCAGACTCCTGTTGCCACAGCTGCTGCATCTTCAGCAGATGCAACGGCCACAAAACAGGGCTTTGAGTCTACCAATCCTGAGGGCGCGATCCTCTACCGCCAGCTTCGTCAGAAGCCTCTTAACATCGTCGGAGGCCGGGGCAGCTATATTCTGACCGATGATGGACGCGAGATCCTAGACGCAACATGCGGCGCCGCTGTGTCTTGTCTCGGACACAGCGATGATCGCGTCCACGGCGCCATTTTGGAGCAGCTGCAGAAGATTCCCTACTGTTACTCCTTATATTTCACTAACAATGCGGCGGAGAACCTGGCCAGGTTCTTGGTTGACTCCACAGGCGGAAAGATGAGTCGCGCATCGATCTTCTGCTCAGGTAGGTTGCTAATCTTCTCGTCCTGTCTGCTTCAAGATAAGAACCTGGTATTAACAAACAGCAGGAACTGAAGCCGTCGAAGCCGCTGCCAAAATGGCCATTCAATATTTCACCGAGCTGCCAGTACCTCAGCCTCAGCGTGTTAAATTCATATCTCGACATCAGTCGTACCATGGAAACACGCTGGGATCTTTAGCCATCGGACACCATATCGCTCGTCGAGGGATCTACGAGAGCTTTCTCTCGAAAAACGTCACCCATGTCTCGCAGTGCTATCCGTACCGCAACATGAAGCCCGACGAAAGCGTTGAAGCCCACGTCGCTCGATTAGCGCAGGAACTGGACGACGAATTCCACAGACTAGGCCCCGACACCGTCTGCGCCTTCGTGGCCGAGACAATGGCAGGCGCTGTAAGTTTGACCAATCTCAATACCTTTCAGGCTTCCCCCCCCCCAACTTGCTAATCCATCTGGGAAAAACCTGCAGACCCTCGGATGTGTCCCGCCCTTACCGGGGTATCTTAAGGCAATGAAGCAAGTCTGCGAGCGACATGGTGCCTTGTTCATCCTCGACGAAGTCATGTCCGGCATGGGCCGCACGGGGACCCTGCATGCCTGGGAACAGGAGGATGTTGTTCCGGATCTTCAAACCATCGCCAAGGGCCTCGGGGCTGGCTATGCGCCAATTGCGGGCCTCCTATTCAACAAACGCGTCGTTGACACTCTGATGCAGGGAACAGGCGCGTTCTCCCACAGCCAGACCTATCAGGGTCATCCTGTCTCGTGCGCCGCGGCATACAAGGTCCAAACCATTATCAGGGATGATAATCTGCTGGCAAATGTGCGCGCCATGGGCGAGTACCTTGGTCAGCTTTTGCACGAGAAATTGGGAAGTCATCCGCATGTAGGGGATATTCGGGGACGGGGCCTATTCTGGGCTGTAAGTTGCACCTTTCCCTAACTTCTGGAGATGAAATCCTGCTAATATTTGTTTGATGCAGATCGAGTTTGTGGAAGATAAGAGCACGAAGAAGCCATTCCAGCCCTCGAAGGCGGTGTCATGGAATATCCATGAGGCTGGATTGAAGCCTGAGCATTCTATCTCGTATATTGCTGGGAGTGGAGGCGCTGATGGGAGGAATGGGGATCATGTTCTTCTGGCACCACCGTATAATACGACCAAGGAAGAGGTGGAGTTGATAGTTGAGCGGACGCTGCGTGTGGTTCAGGATGTCCTTGGTTGATCGTCATGTCCTGAATTGGTTTACGCAGCTCCTATTTTGTTTCGTTTATAAATTTAATGATAACGCATTGATGCTTCTAGCATGACAACATTCCTAACCCATCTCCTAGTAGACTATCTAGTAACAAAGACACACTTCGCTTCCAAAGTCAACCGCGGAAGATACTCTTTTCCACTATCTCCAATTTCAATCTACCAACCCCCCCCTCCTGCACAGATGTTATAACCAAAGACCCAGACTCGACCAGAACTTAATGGTGGTGGCAGTCAACCTTACCGCCACAGCACTGATCCTCATTAGTCTTCCAGATACAGTTATTCTCCTCCGCCTTCACATCACACGGCACCTCCGTGAAGTCGAACGGCACACAAGCCTGCTTATCATTCTGGAAGAAGGTCAAGGCAGGAGTGTTGGACGGGCAAGCCGGACCCAACCCATACTCGAACCCGCCCAGGCAGTACTTTCCACACGGCCACTTGGTCATGGAGAACTTGCCGGCCTGCGCGAAGTTGTCCGTCTTGCCGACGTGGTTGCCGTTCATCGCTGCGTTGAGCCACCGGTTGGGGAGCGCCCCGTTGCCTGGGTTGCCGTGGATGTCCTTGATGAAGATCTGGTCGGCCGGGTTGATGGCCTCGCCGGCCGTGCATGCCTCGTCTTTGCAGAGCTTGAATCGTCCGGATTTCAAGGACATGCTTTCGGGGGCGGTGATGAACCAGCTGCCGCCGAAGCCGAGGCGCTCGCCGTTTTCGCCCGTGAAGGTGTAGCATTTTCCTGGGGTCTTGTTAGGATTGGAATTCTAGGGATCGGGAAATGGAATGGACGTTACCTGTCTCCAAACCGGAGTTGCACTTCGATGGAACACAGATTCCATTCTCGTCCTCCTTGGTCCCCTTGGTGCAAACGCATTTGCCATCCTTCAGCTCCTTGCCGTTGTGGCACACCGGACTCTTAGCCTTACAGGTGACTCCGTCGTAGGTCTCGCCCTCCGGGCAGCACCTGAAGCCGGTTTCCTTGGAGCCGACGAGATCATGTGCGTTGGCGCAGCAGTCGAAGGCTGTCTCGGGAGAGCCGAGGAGTCTCTGTCCAGGGAGACAGCAGCCGGCGTACTTCTTGTTGTCGCTGAGGCTGAGTTTCTTGTTACCGGCTTGGTCGTCGCAGTCAATGGAGGTCTTGAAGCCGTCTTCGGTCCAGCTGATCGAGTTGCCGTTGATGGACCAGGCTCCTTGGATCTCCTTGACTGGGATGTTGGCCGTGTAGGTCTTCGCGGTGGCCAGGGGGGTGGTGGAGAGGAGGATAGTGGTTGCAAGGGAAAGGGAGAGGGAGAGGGACTTCATATTGAATAAACTTGGTTGTGAGGTTGTCAGATAGTGCTAAGAGATTGAGATTGATTGTTCGGATGATGATGATGGAATAATGTGAGCAGATGAGGTGCGTTCTGTCCTTTTATATCCTTCAACCGAAGATTCTGATCCATTCCATCTAAGCGACCTCCTTCTCCAATCGCGTGATGATGCTCGTTCAGATCACCATGCTCAGCTCAACCAAGTACATCGGGATTCAGTGATATCCATGATCTTCTCAGCAAAAGCAGGCTGAAGTCAGTCCCCGAGCTTGATGGCTGGCTGATTGGGCTGGGTGTTTGAAGCCCGACATGTTCTCCACCCTCTCGTTTGGGGCCTCCTTGGGAAGATCCTAGGACTCCAGCACCTATTTGGGGTATGTAGACGCATCCCAGCATGCGCCTGCAGCACAAGGCAACCGGGACCGCCGAGCCAACATGTTCATAGGAAGTGAGAGCCTATCAGAGGCAAAAGAATGATCTATGTCAAGACGTACACATGTCTACACCCACAGCTCGGACTTTTGGCTTTGGTTTTGCATGGATCATTTCAGGTAGAAGAGATGTGCGTTTGGTGGCGCTGAGGCATGTCAGGACCACAACGTATTACGGAGTCACAATGGCTTTATTCCCGTGAGTAAAGAAAACGTAATAAGGTGTATCTTTACCTTGACCTTGAACTTCATGGCTCGACTAAGTCGAGGACAGAATTTATGATGAGAAGGGTTTATCACAAGTTACTAGTAGTATTGAGAAGAAAATACTTATCAACCTCCATTGTACCGGTCTATATGATGTTGTTCATTTTCATTAGCAGTGAGAACATAAAAGCCTCCCTCCCCCGAGTCCAGATTTAAGCCAAGAACATGACTTTTCTCATTCATGCATCCAACAGCTGAATCTCACGCTTCCTCCAGCCACAACAGACATATCACAGTTCTTCCCAAAAGGGTTATCACTTACTAACGCAGCCCAGCAAACCCACGCACGAACTGCATAAACACTCCAAACTACCCGACGAGAACCGGACAGTTCGTGGGCAAATCAAACAGGGCGCAGTCTAGAGAACTTGCTTATGTGGGGCGGTTATTCAACCGAGGCAGGTCCATGGTCAGCTCAGCTGCGCCCATAGTATGCGGAATGGACCGACTTGTTTGCTTTTCCAGTCCGGCTGAGTGTCAGCCTGCATGAGCTTTTTTTTTTAGGGTAATGAGCTTTCGGCGTTTGAATGTTCAGCTCCGGAGTAGAGGCGAGAGCTAAAAACTGGTCTAGATTTGAATTATTGACATTAAGTACGTTTGATGGTCTGCAGGGTCAATCACGCTAGATGCTGGGGAAATAGCTTGCTCACATCTGTCTGCTCCGATGGCTAGATTCACATTGCTAGATACTATGTATGGGTACTATGCAGTTTATTACCGATTCAATACCTCCAGCCATACCAGTTTCCTGTCGTTCTTACTTACCCCAGTCGCACCTACGCCCACGTCGCTAGTATATCGAACCAGTTTGGTTTAAATCTTTCTGGATACCCCCAGCGCTAACGTGGCCAGTTCATTCCCCACCTCCGATCAATCCATCGCAATTGAACTACTTTTCGTGTTCAGATCCCCTTCGTCTGCATCTTGCATCTGTGCGACACCCGGCCTATCCCATAGTGCCCAAACCCCTACCAGATCCCTTCTAGTCAGACTAAAACAGTAGATCATAACTAAAATGCCCACCTAACACGCCCATCGAATTCGATTCTAACAAAAGAACTGAGCTCATCACTGCCAGTAGCACCTCTTTTCTACAATATAGCCGACGCCCCGCCCCCGCAGCACCACTGCAGCGGCGCCTACTTACTCCAACACCCAACCTGAACAGAACCATCTCGACGTAGTACTATTCACCTCCTGTACAATCTGTTTCCCTGGAGGTGCAGATACCATACATGCGGGGCCCCGAATCGATGATGCTAATGCCGATGCCGATGGACGAGCCACTCTGCAGGAGAGAAGCTGTATGAAAAATAGAAGCATTGCAAGATGCGACACTGGCTCTATAACACATCCTATGCCTCCTTTACCAACAATCCCTCCATCAGTGCCATCATGCTGCTTCAACGCCGTCGACCATCTTCCCCCCCGGAGATGAAAACGAAGGAGAAAGGCAAAAGAGGGGGGGGGGGGGGGTTTATACTCCCCGCCCGAACACATGACAACGACACCCCAGGCCTCTATACAATGCAAACCAAACCAACTCAATCCTCATGCCTAAGGATCCCACACATACCCATAAGGCAACAACTCCGCCAGACTCTTCACCTCCAACACCTTCTCCTTTCCCTTCTCTCCTACTCCAAGCTGTCCCACTCCCTCACCGCTCGCTACATCCACCACCACCTCGATCCCAGGCCACAAATCAGCCAAAACCTGCCGACACCTCCCACACGGACTCAGCACCTTGCCGCTATTATCGACCGCCACGATGGCCGTTAGAGAGATCTTCGTCTCCGTGTTCAGCCCGACCCCGACCCCCGCGGCCGCTGCGGCGCCCAGCACGACGAGTTCGGCACACGGGCCGCCCGTGAAGTGGTAGACGTTGAGGCCGGTGTGGATGCGGCCCGAGGAGTCGATTGCGGCGCTGGCGACGGAGTGGGTGTCGGAATTGGGGAGGGAGGTGATCAGCTGGGTTGCTGTTTCGAGGAGGGTTGTTGCTGTTGCTGCTGTTGTTGCTGTTGGTTGCGAGGACATTTTTGTATTTTGTATTCTGGGGGGTGGAGGTTTAGGTTTTTGGTATGGAGAGGTTGACAGGTGATAATTAGAAGGTTTACGCTGTGTGTGAGGGCGGGGATTGGGGTAAGGATTATATATTGCACTCTTGGTAATTAGTAGGTAGGATAGTTATACGCAGTAGGTACGTCTCGAGGTGGAGGTGGAGCTGTCGGGATCCTATTTGAGGTTTCGGGGTGCGTCCAATAATCAATCCGCTCGTGTTAAACGGCCGAGACCCACGGATTGACGTTCGGGAGTCCGAGGATACCCGTGATTGTATGATTGAGCATGAATTGAACGTGAGCAGGCATCGATTGTCAAAAAATAAACTGAGAGCTACCCCGATCTAAATCCCTTATATACCGATCCTCGGCTGACAGTAGTAAACCCTGCCAGTCTCCCCCCGTGCACTCGCCCCGGATTTCATCCCCCCTCGCCCAGATCCGCTCCGTCAATTCCATCGCCAAGTGCCGCTGCTGCTCGCGATAAAAGGCAGTCATGGCCTCGTGCTTCTCTCGGACCCATTCCCGATCCTCCGCCGTAATGGCCTCCCGCGCTGCAAGATAGAACGGCTGCGGAAGGGAAGAATCAGGCCCGCAGCCCGTCGGGAGATGGTCCATCAGTCGGAAGCAGATGTGCGCGAGATGCTGGACTTGAGGGCTGGGCGTTGGATGTCGGAAGACGCGACGCGCCAGGAGAAGATGCGCCGTCCAGTAAAAGCACTCAGAGAGGATATTCAGCGCGGATCGCGACTCGTCACCGACGTGTCCTGTGTATCGGTTGCTGTTCCATGCGCGCAGCTCGCTCTCCAACGTAAAGGCTTCGCGAATGATGATGTCATGCACGGGCAGGCCTTTGTCTAGCCGATCGTCAACGTCGCAGGCTAGATGGGCGACGCGTGCAAGAAGACACATTAGTGGCTGCGGACACCCCGTCATCTCATAGAATGAGGGCCCCGTGCCATCCCACCGCGACTCATCGGGTCGGTATAGCACGAACTGGGCCGGCGAGAACGGCCGTCGTTGTCGTGAAATGGCAAGCATCAGATCGACCATGGCGAATCGCTGTACTGTCATCCGTGCGAGGGGGTTCTGGTCGGGGATGTCGTTGAAATAACCGAGTGCGTGCATTAGAAACGACGCGCACTTGATGTGCGGCTCGACAACCCCGTCTGGGCGCTGCGCGACGACGATGCCCTGCAGCACCACTGCCGCGAGACAGGCCTCGTGCGTGGGGTCGGTGCGGGCTTGTTGGGTCTCCAGGGTCAGGAGATTCTGTCGGATGGATCGGAGCATGCGCTGCTGACGCGCCGCAGCGACGGGGACGCTGCCTAGGCCGAAGTTGAGCATGTGTTCGGCGGCGATGCAGATGATGGTTTCGAGGAGGATGGGAGATGAAAGGGCGGTGATGGACAGCTTGCGATAGGGATTCTCGGGTCCATCCAGGGCCGGAACATTGGATGAGACGAGTCGGACATCTTCATGCCTATAGTTAGTGTTGAGACCTATAGTCAGTCTGGGTAGAATACACACAATACTCCCAGGCTGTCCTTTCCTCCGCCGAACGGAGAAGTGTGTCTGCAAAAGGGGCCGGGGACTTCTTTACGACGGACAGAGCTCGTGCTCGAGGCCGGTGCCTAGACGTCATGGGCTCGGTCTGTAGCATCCATTTCAATCCCGAAGGGTATTGGCACTGCATGCCGCGGAAAGAGCAGAACGAGCAGACGGGACGTTGTTCGTCGCATTTTTGGTGTTTGCGACGACACGGGATGCATCCTGCAGACTTTGCTCTTAGTTCCTAGAATGTAGCCAGGGGGGTTTATTACACGCACGCACCAGTCCGCGACCTCGAGCTTTTCGTGTGCGTCATTCTAATTATGAGGGCAGACAGTGTCGCAATGAACGAGTTGAAGTGAGTTGGAGTTGTGATTCCCCGCCGGGCCGATGATTGGGAGGATTCGCATTCCGCTTTGGGAATAGCACCTCGTGATCCGTACCATGAAATGATGATTTAGATATATAAAGATATCGAGTCTAGGGGAACCTGACTTCCGGAAAATATCTAATCTACTGATGCCAAATAGGATTCCCAGTCTAGGTTTACAATAAAAGCACACCAGTTGTTCGTCACTCATTAGGTTGTCTATATATCTGCTATGCCCATATAATACGAACCAATATAGATATAAGCGCCACGAATCCCAACCTAACTCCGGGATAAACAATAAAACAAAACATTTTGCAAACATTGTGAATCAGAACAAAAAATCAATCGCCTAGGTCGCTCGCTAATCCTCAAATCGAACCAAAGAAACTCAAACAAGATTATCCAAGCAAACCTAAACCAGAATAACAACAAGTCAATCTGCAAGAGATATACCAACGAAAGACAGGCGCAAGGCTATACATGATGCAAATATCCGACAGAGAAAATAGATCACGCTGAAATGAGAAGACTTCGCTGGACAGGAATAAGAGAGAATCGAAACCGAAAAAAAGAAAATAAGAAAGCAAAGAGCGATAACAGTGGATAAGACAAGACAAAAAGAAAATTAGGCAGTGTGCTTTTGTGTGAGTAAGATTAGAAACTGAAAAGCCCGCTTCGTTTCTTTCCAAGAGGATACACAACCAAGGCGGCCAGGAAGAGCCCGACCGTGAAGCCGATGGCCACTTGCACCATTCCGTATCCGATGTCGAAAACGACGCCGTGGAATTGGTCCTGCGAGACCGGGCCTTGTGTCATGTTTCGGGCGGCATCCATGAAACCCTGGGTGCCGTTCGAAACGACGGCGTAGGGCGAGTTTTGAGAGGTAATCTGCTGGGCCGACGCGATTCCCGAGATCAAGGATCCGCTGGCGGCCAGCCCTGATGGGACAAGAACGAAGATGCCGGGTAGCATCGCGGCCGCGGCGAACCCGTGTCGCAGTCGGCTGTAAAGATTGCCTAGAACCCCGATGACAAAGGCCCCCAGGGCGCTGGAGACCTGGGTACTGGAGGCAAATCGCTTCGCGCCAAAGTAGTTGGTCACGTAGCCGGCAAATGCGATGACCAGCATCATAGGCACTTGCTTCCACTTGGCCTGGTTGACGAGGGCGAGACACAGGGTAAAACAGATGACGAAAGGGAAATGCTGAAGATATTCATTGGTGATTGGGCTGGGAGGGCATGTGTATTCTGAAGATGCGTCCCCGTCCAGCAGGCCGTAGACTGCGGTGCCGATTGTGATTCCAAACCCAAGGAACAAGGAGTAGATAATGGCGTAAACCATGCGTACAGAGCCGGCAACGATGCTGCGCGACTGCAGCTCCAAACTAGCGCACAGCACCATGTACCCTGGCAAGATGAGAGCGATCGAGGATTGGGCCAATGCCGAGAAACAGAAAAGCCGGTCTCCATTGTATCGAATGCTACCGAAAGCCCGGGCCAGGAAGGAAGTCAGCACTGCGGCGGAGATTTCGAAGACGTTCGAATACAGATCCGATCGAGGGGACAAGACGAGCTGCAGGGTACCAAGGAGGCACCCGAGCAGGAAAGCGATGGGCATGTCGATGGGGCGCGCGTTGAATGCAAACGGGCCCACAGCTGCGCTGGCACATCCATGAACCAGGATCAAAAGCCAAATCGGGTATTTGTTCTTCTTCTTCATGATCTCGTCCAGCCGCTGGATGGCCTCCTCGATACCAATCACGTCGTGAATGACCTCCTTGTACACGGCATGCACATCGGATAACTTACCCAGATCGATGCCCTGAGGAGATCGCACCACTTTCACCTCGGTGGTGTGAGTAGATGCATCATCGAAGGAAATGATCATGCAACCCGGGATATACAGGAACTGACCGTCGATCTCCAGGACACGAGCGGTCATCTTCATATACTCTTCCAGTCGATGAGTAGGTGCCCCATACTTCATCAGGGCACGGCACAGTCGGATGAGGTATCGCTGGCGAGACAGCAGTTCGGCAATGTGGACGGTGACGCGGATCTCGTCTTCCAACTGGGGCTTTCCCATCCTTTTCGGCACCACCCCGGGAATGGCCCCGCTGCTGCGCGAGCGTTTGAGCATCGAGATAGGGGAGTTCTTTGCTGTTGATCCCGACAGCGAGGTCATGGACTGGTTCGGCGATTTATCGTACCACTTGCGAGGCTTCTGGGGCTTCCAGCTGGGATCCGGCGACAAGCCTCGTCCGCTCAGGTCACCAGAGCTGCTCTGGCGCGAGTGCCCATATCGACCCCGCGGGGGGAAATGGTTAACGGGCTGGTCATAGAGTTTGAGGAGAGAAGAAAGAATGCCTCCCCGGTAGTGGGTCGGCCGTTCGACATAGGCGTCAGGGTCTCTCTCCTCCATGGGGGTCACTTGACCGGAACGGAACCCGGGGGATGGAGCTCGGATCCGATTCATAAAGCTAAGATCTTTGCGAGTCATTTGTCGCACGAGTTGGTGGGCTTCGGCGGTGCGTGCTGAAGGTCGTCCGTCTAGTGGGGCGTATTCATCGTCGTCGTCGAAGTTGTACTGTTTTTCAGAGAGACTGATCATAGGAATTTCATCCCCATCTTCGTCCAAGGGAAGGGCCGCTTCCGTGGGAGTTGACGCGATCGATGACGGCAGACTGGATCGAGGACTTGGTTTGGGGGACTTGGAAGAGCGACCTAGAAGGGAGGCAAGTCTTTGAGCTCTCTCCTGGGCCGAGTGGATGGCTCTCCCCTTCTCATAACTGACCTCATCGTCGCCAACGAGCCCGGGAGAGCTTGCCCGCGAGTGGACCGTTAGGCCCGTGACACCTACCGGTGAACTAGTGCTAATGTCGACCAAGGGCAGCGATTGGGTGTCCTGGGCTCTCTCTGTCGGTGGAATGCTGGCAGTGGGTAACGGCCTCTGTGGCAGCGATGAACCCCTTCCGTCGAACAAGGACTCTGACGTTGAGCCTGGAGGACATGCGGTAAGGCCTGCCTCGCTGACGCTGAA
Source organism: Aspergillus persii (assembly GCA_002215965.1). Classification (NCBI taxonomy): domain Eukaryota; kingdom Fungi; phylum Ascomycota; class Eurotiomycetes; order Eurotiales; family Aspergillaceae; genus Aspergillus; species Aspergillus persii. Next base: position 513,761 of record NGZO01000001.1, read on the forward strand.
CTTCACGCGATTCGCGCTTTTGAGAATGCCTGCATTCCTCTGCTTGCCCTGATACGGACTGGGGTCGGTTGACCGTCCTTGCACGCTCTCATTGGGGGTTACCACAGGTGAGACACGCGGCCCTACAGGAGATCTGTGGTAAGGAGGTCCCGATACATCAGTAACGCTCGAGCGCCGGGACGAGGATATTGGTAGATCAAAATAGCCTCCAGCCATTTCCCTTTCTTGTGGTGCCTCCTCAAATTCTTTACGAAACTGATAAAGATGAAATTTGGAGAAGGGGAGGGCTTTCCCTTATCCCTTGAGGACTTCTCTCTTCTTCGTTCCTTTCTGCTCTCCTTGGGGATTTTTCTCTCTCTTCTTTTTCTTATTGTTGGCGGCCTAAGAGATAGTCAGATAAGAGATCGCATCATTAATAAGGCTGTCATAGTGGCTCGTGAAGTCAACAAACGTACCCTGGAAGTTTTTGCCAGGGATTCTCAAGGCGCACGGACGTGAAATGTAGCGGTTCCTTTCGACTCGATGTACTTTGGATGAAGCAGTCTGGCTTCTTGGAAGGAAGGGGGTGAAGGTCCCGCTACAAGGAATGATGGTGCGTCACCGATGCATAGTAAAAATAGAGGCGCAAATCAGGGCGTCGAGGCAAAATGTCCGTATCGCAAAGAGCAAGCGAAGGGGTTCGAGGATGCCGGGGAGGATATAATGCAAGAAGAGGCAGAAGATAAAACGGGATAAGAGGAGCTCTAAATCGTCCGACGTATGAAAGCAGCAGCGTGTATAACCCGGATAAAGACAAGCTCCCAAGCCCAGTGCACAATTTTATCATATGAAAGGGAAAGAAAAATTAAGCAAAAATCTGCGCGGACCTTTTTGGCGAATTGTGTAGCAAAACAACGTTCGGAAGGATAATAAGTAGATATGAGATGAAATGCCCCTCTGTCGATTAGGGCTTTTAGGCAATAAGAGCAAAAGAAAAAGAGAAGAGGATTTGTATCAAACTGGGGGCCCTTGCCACCATGATAAATCACCGGAAAGGTCAATAGGCGTGACGAATCTGGCGTATGAATCACAGACCCCCGGGTCCAGACAGGGGAGTTCGAAAATACTGTGAGTTTAGAAATCAAATAGATTGTTCCAGTTTCCAAGGCCCCGGCCAATGGCTGTGGTCTCAGAGGATCCAGAATAGAAAAACATGATAAAAAAAATTCAGAAAAGAGGGTGACACCCAACCCCAGGGACAAGAACGGCGTTCAGGCATGGGCAGGACAGCGACTATCTTGAATTGCGCCCACGGTCATCGACGGAAGCGGTTCCACAGGGTCCACGATGCGTGCCACAATAGCTGGAAACAAGGTCACATTGGCTTATGGACCAAATGATAAGGAAGAAAATCAATAATAAGGACGACCGTAGCTGGAGCTCTGGCTTTTCTTTTCCTTTTCTTTTTCCCCTACCTTCCCTTGCTTGAGTGCGGGAGCTTTTTCCTACCCTTGACTTCATACTGAATTTTGTCTCCTATCCGACACATTTTTTCCATCTTCCCTCCACATCGAGGCACCACTGTCGCTGTGGGTTTTCGCTATAAAATCCAGAGAATTAGCTTATTTACTTGTCATCGAAATTCGAAACAATATCATTTTGGGCTGAACTGTCGAACATACCCCACCCGGTGGAACAGCCTGGATCATCCTTCTGGAACTTCTCGAGCTGCAAGAACAATGGACTCCGTTGATAGATGCGAAAAGGAACGGATACGGACGGTCTCGGAGTCAGCACTTAGTCTTCGCTTCCTGTCTTTTTTTCTGCTATGTTTTCACTTGGTTTTCTAATATTATCACTATCAAACTTTTTTTCCCTTTTGGCTTGGGAAAAAAAAATTCTCGGGGGCAAAATCCGTGGTGGATCCATAACGCCCCCAAGAAACAAGTTTATCATGGATTTCATGATAGGAATTCCTCTCTAGCGCCCGAACCGGACCGCGGACCGCGGACCAGTCAGACCAGCGAGAGAATCAGCAAGAGGATCCATGAGCAATCGGTCGGTCTGGACGCGGGTCCTCTTGTTCCTTTGCAAGGAGGGAGGCGATTGCGCGAATAGGAGACGGTATCGTCAGCACGACAGGTTTCTCGGCAACCCGATGGCAAGAGAAGGTCAGAGCCGATAGGATGGTTACGGGATATCGGTGTCGCTTTCCCCCCCTCCCCTGAGTGACGAAGTCAGTGTCCATGCATGACGAAAGCTTACTCCGTAGACTAGATCAAAGTGATTCCTTGTTCTCAGCACGCCATCATCGTCACCGACAGGGAAAAGGGGAGGCAAAGCCGCAAAAGGGTGGGTAGGGTCAAGTGTTGGTGAGGTGAGATAAGGAGCAAAGCCAGTGCAATACATTACGAAGCTTCTAGGAAGCTCTAGAATCCACCGGGATCGTCACATGAGACGAGTAATGCATGGAGCATGGACCAGATGGCAGAAGAAAAGGGTCAATCAGGCAGAAGAATACAGAGAGATAGAACAATGACAGATAAACAAACAGAGACAAGTGGAGGGGAGAAAAAAAAGGGAGGAGGGGCAAGACACGGAGCAAGAGAGGCAGAGGTGAGGTTGGCGCTGGATTTCTGCAAGTCCCGCCTGCAGGTTACGAATCTCTCCCTTTGGCTGACCACCCCTGGCTGCAGCGACGGTCCCTGATGATCAGCGCCAAAAGACTGAGAAAGATTGACCGTTGATCCGGTGTGGGCTCCATGCATGGTGCACTGGCCTCCGGGAGGTCTATCCTTTCCTTTCGCCCTCTTTTTTCTTCGAGAACTGCGCTCCCCCTTTTTTATTGGGCTGCGTTGCGAAGAGCTACATGGCTGCCCGACAGCAAATTAGCCTAGTAGACCGATTCATTTTAATTGTCCAGGTGACTGTTTCATGTTATTAGCGAGTCCGTACGTAGTCCGTATTCCAACAACCTGTCTGGTGGCCAGTTTATCTCAGAGCTCGGAATTGTCAAGACATACTATCTGGCTAATATCGGTGCTTGGAATGCTTCCGGTGGTTTCGGGCAACGCTCCTTACATCTGTTTAGCATTGCTGTCGGACCGTCGGTCATGTCAGATCCACTTTTACACAGCCCTGGGCGACTGATCCATACTCGTTTTGCAGGTTTATGATTTTCATGATTGACAGACAATAGTGCGACCGGCCCATCGGGGAATATTCTTAGAAACTGGTAGAACTCAGAAAGAAGTTGATATGGCGCATTAATTCTCCTGACTCAGTCAGTGCGAAAGACCAGAGCTCCTCTCAAACATGTGCAATTTCCACATTGCGCCCGTATGTCTGAGTCTGACAGCTCCCGCTCGCATGATGTCAATGCACGCTTGCTTCCAGATTTGCCAGAGGTCGCGCGGGGTGTTGCACAGCCATTCCTCTCGCCTTGTCATGGCCGACGGATTCCAAACTCGTCGGTTGGAGCTCGATCTAGATGCAACGGGGCGGGCGGGAGAGGGTCGGAAATGAGACCCGGGGGGAGGGGGTTCTGTACGATGTGAATTTGACCTGGAATCCTGTCTCAAGTCCGGTGAGATAAAGGGTAAATATTTTCATTTTCAACCCTGGTCAATCCAGCCTTGTGTCATCACTTCATCATCCCCATCACAAATTGCCATCGCCGTCCCCGAGGAATCCTCTCACACACACTCTCTCTCTGCCAGCTGTCCCCGGCGTTACTCAACGGGATACGATTCATTTCCCTGAGCAACCGCGAGAGGATGCCGGTACGACATGCGAAGGTGCTCCTACCAATACCTAATCTCGTTCAGAGAGCTGAGGCAGAGGCGCCTGCAATGAACCTGCTGTCCTACCGGGGAGATGGGCATGCCGAGCCGGGAACGCGGGTGTATGTGCTCTTCGGGTGTGATGGTGGGTGAGAGATACTGTCAGTGGCATGTTGTGTCTGTGGGGTATGGGGGATAAGGGAGTATCCTGTGTCCCATGTTGTTCTTGATGAGGGAGTGTACTTTGTAAGGTATGAGGATAGGTAGCTGTCACTGCCAGTGTCAACCAAAAGTTCGATAATGGACTAACCTATTTCGGGAACGGTGGGTCCGAGCCTTGTGGCCTTGCGGATCAGGAATCTGTGTGCCTCAGGCTTTGGCCGGAATTCAAATGGGATACTTCCTTCTCTGTTCTTCTAACCAACAACATCCTCAACAAAATCTTTCCTCTATTGTCAGGAATCCTGGCGCAATGACTCAATCAACTCCGATCATACTAATTAATCCTTTGCCGGAATCTCGGCATCTGCTCTAGATAAGCAAATCCATATTAGTAGGCGCATAAGGGCAATCAGAATCTCTCGTTCGAACCGACAATTAAACCGGGCGCGGAAACTGGTTCTGAGATCCACCCTAACCACACAACAGGTCGAATCCTTCGGAACTAGATAGCCGCAGCCTCTGGCTCCCAAGCTTCTAGATCTGTTCTGCCCCAGTTATATTTCCAGTCATGTGGCTGGCAAAGATCTCTGAATTTTTTCTCATGGGAGCTTTTTTGCCCCTCCCCCCTCTTTTCTTTTCTCACCGACATGGATTCAATTGATAATGAGAACAAAGCTAGCTGGCTTTTAGCGCTGATATCAAGTGGCCCTTGTAGCAGCAGGCACTGGCAAACAGGCAGGTGGTAGGTACAAACACCACATGCTCCGTATCTCAACAATCACATGGCCATTCAGGTTCTTCGACATGATCGATTGGGCGTGGTTCACCCATTCTCGATCTGGTCGGTCTGTCCAACCCTCCTTCGAGGTGCTTTGGTGGTCGGTGTCCCCCGTGGTGCGTGCTGATAGGCGCCAGAATCAGTAATTAGTTATTTGGTATTAGAAATCATGAAAGAAACCCTGCCAAGATATATGGCTGGGTGGGGGGGGGGGCTATCTTGCGAGGATTTATCGACTGATCTAGGCCTGTTATTATTGTTCTTCTACTCAGCGTTTTATTTTATTTTATTTTTCTTTCCACCTACTCTGTAGGTACACCTCTTGATCTGAACTCGGTGGGATCTACAGAGTAAGCGTTGAAACTTGAAAAGGAAATCCCCCGATCTATCCACCATCTCCCACCTACGGAGATTAAACATGCTCACGGTAAGATTAAGGCAGATCGTAACAGCTACAGCAGGGAGGGCCGAAGATCCGTGCACTCAACACTTTTTCATGTGTGTCTGTCATCCTCCATTGTTAGGTATATAGGTTATGTATACTACAGAGTACCGACGGGGTGTGCATGCTGGCATCCAATTAGCACAGGTGCTGCACTTGAAATCATCCTGTACAAGCACTGGCCTCCTCTCTCGTCGCTAGCTTGCCTTGCAAACCGGTCACTTTATTATGTATTCCCACGTGGTTGAACAGACTGGCTGGTGTACTCTGCAAGAAAAGCAGGTTTTTTTTTTTTTCTTCTTGTCCCAACTTCCGCTATCGTGCATACATACACCATGCATCTAGGATCATTCACAACTGCAATCTACCTAGAACACCATGAAGTCATGATCGCCGCTCTCCACTCTTGTTGAAGTATTCCTACCCAACATCTTGATTGATATTCTAGCCATACATCGACCAAGTACCAAGTAGCACACCAGGTGGACACCAAAATCCTGTTCTGCCTTGTTATAGAATATCTCTCTCTTATAGAATCGAATATGGCATGAAGGTTCCCCTCCCCTCCCCTCTGCCTTCGTGATGAACTTGCATTTTAGGGGCTACATATAGAGTACCCAGCGCTAGATTGTACAATTTGCAGACCAGTACCAGGTTCGAACTATGCGTAGTGTGTTATATTGTTCTACCGGACTATCTTCTCTGCATGAGAGATTAGCAGTTGGCGGTCAAGACCATATAACGCCACTTCACGATGATAGGCTGGTGATATTATCAAATTTGTGACGTGGGAATGGTTGGTTGGTCGAAGCCGCATTGTACGTACATTCACATCTTCCCTAGGACCTCGGGACTTGATAATATCTGTGGGTTGGTGTGTCTACTGCGCCGGTAATATCCTTCTTAAGATGCAGGATATATAAAATAAATGTATATTTGAAAAAGCACTACTATAGCCAGGCCAAGAGAAAGCACAATTCCGACAAGAAAGTCTGTCTAGCTGCTTTATCTGCCGCTGTAGAATGAAATTGGAAGACTAGGTAGTATCGCATCGCATCGCAGTCCATAATACCCGTGGTAGCCGCAACAAACAAACCGATCCAAGTCCCAGCCAGGAGAAACACCCCAACTCCATTGCTTGCATGCTGCCTGAAGAGTAAACGAACTAACAAAACCAAAGCATTCCAGGCCAACGAGGATAACAAGGGCCGGGGAAAAAAGTCAAGATGAAACACAAAAAAAAGTACATGATCGGTAAAACGAGGTGTCACCGTATTTACATGTTTCTCTTGTTAACATGGATATAAACTCATAGCAATGCCCTATGACCGTCGTTCAACGCGGCTAAGGGCCCCGAGGATCACTCCGATATCCTCTTGAACGCGTGGACGCAGGCTCAGATCCCTTTGCTCTCCTTGCCCCTCTTCTAGTGCTAGTCGTCCTAATGACTTCATAGCTTCTCGCTCATCTAATCGCTCGGCGCAGATGCGCAGGATCCGTGACGATACGTTGTCAGACATTGCTCGGTATAGCTCAATGTCATGAACGCCAGCTGCGAACGAGTCCAGGGTGGGCGCAAGACCGGACGTTATACGGGATAAACGCGTAGAAACAGTTGAAGGGGTGATCGGAGGTAGAGTGGTAGTATCTGAAGGAGGGCCTGTTTCTTCGGATTGCGCGGTTGAATGCCTTTTCGCAGCGTCGGGGTCTATTAAGGCGTAAAGTTTGAGTTGTGAGGGCTCAAGAAGTGAAAGGTCAATTGAATCGGGTTGAGGCGACTGCTTTGGTTGCCCAGGCTTGTCGGAATCCGGTTCTGCCTGCGACAACGGTTGCTGGGGATGGCCGTTTGGCGCAGTATCGGGCTGGCTCGACGGTTGCTTAATCGATAGGTTGGGCGACGATCGAAGGAGCGCATTCAGAGAATGTTTCTGTTTTTGCAGTCTTGAATGGCTGTTAGCAATATGATTCCACCAGTATAGCCCGGCGATTCTCACTTCTGAATTTGCTCCTCCAATTCCTTGATCTTCTCTGTATTTTGTATATTCTTCGGATTCGGCTTCTTGACCACGACCGAGGGGGGGTTGATATCTTCCCGCGAGAACCAGTTCGATAACTCTGAATTAACGGAAAACTCCTTCAGAATCTCCTCCTGGATGACACGCGCTGCTATTTGTCAGCCGCAGAAATCAAGACATCATTCGGTTCGACCTACCTGCCAGGTGCACACTGGCATCCTCAGGACTCGACCCAGAAGGCTTCTCTCCAAGAGCGCGAGTTGCACACCAGGTCAAAAGCTGGCGCATCCTCCTTGGCTCTGGTAAACCATCGCTGGAAATGTGCTTGTAGAAGTCTGCCGTGCCAACCTCCTTGTGGGGCAGAGCTACAAATGGTCAGCATTTCGTGTCGACCTGTTTGACCCAAACTTCTAGTTCTCTCACCATTCGACACTCCAGAATCGATGAGCGAACTTGCTCGTCGCCCTCTCATTCCCAAACTACTTCGCCTATTCCCTTTTCCTGCCTTGGTCTGCCCTCTCATTTCTTTGTTCCGTTGGATCACCGGCGTGTCGGCCATTGGCAACGCAATAGTTGCCGTCCCCGCCTTCTGAGGCTCTGGAGAAACGAATCCGTTTCGCTGATCAGTTTGCTCGTTCGATTTGCTCGGCCGTCCTCTTCGCTTCTTTTTCTCTTTCTCCTTATCCTTCGGTGCCGGCTCGGCGTGATCACGGTTCCGCGTCGAGCGCGTTGTATTCGCTGGTTGCGGTTCCGGCTGTGGCTGCGGTTGCGGTTGCGGTAGCGGCTCTAGTCGAGCTTCTGGCTCAGGGGCTGTAATTTTCGCTGCACCTCTCGTCGACCGCTTCGTCCGAGGTTCCGCCGCATGATTCGATTCGGCAACAGCCTCTAACTTCTTCTCTGCAGGGCGCTTTTTCGGCGGCCGACCTCTCCTCGGTGAGGGTTGCGGGGCGGGATTTTCTTGGAGAAGCTCCGGAATGGCGTCAACCGTAGGTTTTGGCTTCTTGGGCTTAATGCGGGTGAACTGAAAATCATCGTCGTCTTCATCGAAAGAATCTGCATTAGCGACCAAGGCCGAAACATTAGCATTCAAAGCGCATTCAAAGCGCATGGCGATGGCTTCGATGACCAAACTCCTAAAGTGCGGTTGAAAATGGTAAAAGCCTGTAGAACTCACTCTTTCTTTTCCCTCGGGTTGGAAGTTCCTCGCTCTTCTCCTGACTGTTCAGACTCAGTCGCGCACTTGATCTCGTCCCTTTCCGACCCGCTTTACCAGACGTAGTGGATGACGCAGGACGCGCCTGCGCCTGCGATGTTGCCATGTCAATAGCTTTCAGGGGGTCGCGGCGTTTCGTTTTCGCTGTAGGGGTAGCCACAACAGTGACGGTCATGTCAGAACGGGGAGAGTGTGAGAGAGGGAATGTGTATGAGTGATAAAATAAAAATTAAAAAAAATACGCGGATAAGAGCTTAGAAGATGATTCAGCTAATCAACTGCGCCTTATCGCAAGTTTCTTTCGCCTGTGGTGATCCGAGAATATTCGCGGTGTTGAGGAGGTGGGTGGTCTCTTGCGAACGGCGATCCGACTTGTTTTGCCGTGATTCTCCTCAAGGTCCCTTTCCCTCGACAAATACACCTCCCCAGCACGCTCAGCAAGCGAGAAACCTCAGTGTAACCAGCCAATTCGCGTCGTTGCGAATTTTCTCAACCGTTCTTCTCATCCGACGGGCGCCGGTGAATAGGTATCGCGCGGTCGCAGTTGACTAGGGAAGGACGGTTCCGCGAATTCGGTCAACGGAGATTGGGGGGTTGTTGTTGGTGCTGTTCGGGGTGGCGCGTCCAACCACCCGATGCAATTGGGAATAGCTGTTTGAGATGATTCAAATGGAATCAAGAGCCGCTAGCGGAATTGAGATGATGCTCCTTGCGCAGCAGGGCGTAAGGACCGGCGTCGTCGGGGTCGATGGGGGGGTTTGGCTCTTGCAAGTCGCCGAAGCACGCGGTTGTTTTGGTCGTGGCGCGTGGGGCGCTAAGCCTGTTTGGGGGTGACATCCTCTCCGCCTTCGCAACGGATGGACTGACGGACTTATGGTGACTATTACGATGCAGAAATCAAATGAATATGTGTCCAAATTACATGTGGCCTGTCGCTACCTAGATATGTCCAATGGCTATCTAACATGCACTTCTCTCCGCTGGCGCTCATGTTCCAGCTTAATCACAAAAGTTACAACAATGATAGCTAAATCGCTAAGAATGAACGGCACCTGGCCTTCTTCAAATCAATCCAAGAAACGCCCTAAAAATAACAAGTCACCCTGTCGGGAGCGAGCTGCTGTTTATGGAAACCCGTTGCCTTCGGCCGGTGGAGCGAGGCTGCCTTCGATTCTACGCTTAGCGGCTTGAATCTCTTCGAAGGTGAGGTTCTCGCGCTTTTTAGGCATATCGGGTTCGAACTGAGGGATATCTGGGCTGTGGCCCACAGACATACCCACACGGATCTTATGGACAGAAGAAGCTTTTGTTAGCAAAACTTATGCGTCTGGATCGGCAAGGGGTGGAAGGAAGAGGGGCCGCTTACCAAGGTCTCCAAAGGTCCTTTCGAGTTGTCCACTAGGTCAGTATCGAACTTCATTGCTCCCTCCTCAAAAAGGACAAGGAGGGTACTTCCACCGAATTTGAAGTACCCAAGCTCTTCACCGCGGGTGACCTTCTCCCCAGCCTGCCGGGTTATCACAGTGCTACCAACCATCATGGCACCAACGCAGACCACCATCACACGACCATGTGCGACCGAATCAATCGGCACCAAGATCCGCACGTTCTCGCCATAAACATCCAGCGCAGAGCGGATGGCCATTGGGTTGACGGTGTAGTATTCACCCTCAATGGTCTTCGGTGTTCCCATGACACCATCCACAGGAATATGGAATCGATGATAGTCTTGAGGGGCGAGACGGAAAACGCCCAAGGCTCCGTTTTTGTACCGATGAGCATCCTCTGGATATGCGTTTCCGAGGAGTCGCTCGATAGAGAACTCCCGCCCCTTGACCCAGATGCTAGTCGCGTCACTCATGCGGTCAAACACGACCGATCGGCAATCAGCCGGAGAAACCACAATCCTAGGCTCATTTGGAGCGGAGCAAGGCCGAGCTTCAGGCTTGAGCTGACGGTAGAAGAACTCATTGAAGGTCTTAAACTTATCCAAAGGAAGCAGGACTTCTGATAAATCAAGCTGATGGAAGTTGATGAAGTCTTGAATCTGGCTTGCAGAGTCCGGATCGTCATACTTTTTCCCTTGCTTGATACTGAGTGACTTCAAGATTTTGCGGACTGTTATAAACTGTTAGCGCTTTGCTTTTGGCCGATTCGAATTGAAATCAAGGGGGGCATACTTCGCTTCTTCTCCATGTCTCGGCTCTTCAGCCCCTTATACAGCAGACGAATACCCAAACGCACGTATACACTCATCCGCTCCTCGTTGATTTGTCCGGTAATGCGGTCCTGAACGAGAATGTTTGCAGAATTCGCTCCTAGCTTGTATCCTCCGTAGGAAATCTTGGTGATAACCTTGGTGTACCATTTGCGCTGAGCTTGGCTTGAAGTCACGAAACCGCCCATCACAAGATTGTCGACCTGTCGCCAGTCTCGACTCGCGCAAGTAGCAATATGCGTAATGATGTCCGCATCGGAGCGTTTCGAGAGTCGCGGCTGGTGGCACAGTGGACATTCCCGGATTTCAATCACATGCTCTTCACCCCGCTCATCGCCTAGGTCATCTGGGTGAAGGTCCTCTTCGTTCAAGCCAAGCTGGTCCTCAGGAGACAAGGTAGGAACGGATGTCGACTGGAGATCGTGGTTGGTGGGAAGGACAGAGTTGGTTTCCAAATCATCGTCGCCACTCGACGGATCCTCGCTTTCTTGGCTGCCTGCGGAGGAAGTCGGCACGAGCTTCTTGGTGCCTGGGCGAGGGTCCGTCTGCAAGGCTTGAAGAGTGTCTTCCAGGCATATTACCACCTGATCAAAGGTTAGGTCCATAGTCTCAGAGGGCACGTTCTCCTCGCTGAAGCGTTCGAAGAAGCTATCGATCGTGGACTCTTTCAGTGTCGAGCCCAAAGTGTCGAGCATCGTCGTGAGCTCGACTTTGTCGATGCGACCGCTGTCGTCAGCGTCGTATTGCCGAAGCATCAACCGCCAGAACTGCTGGCGCAGAGCGCGATAAGGCATATATTTAGCCTTCACAAAGAGTTCCGGAAAATGCTTGTCCTCCCATCGCTCTTTGTTCTTAAGCGTCAGTGGGATGCGATACAACTGAAGGCCCTCTGACTCAAGCGGAGCGATTGCGCTGTTGTTTGTCGCTGTCGGAGCGGTGGAGATATCACTACCCGAGCCCTCCTCAACAGCCAACGTAGGAGGGAGCGATGTCGATAGCTCTTGGCTCGAGTGCACGGACTGGCCTGACATGGACGCAGTGCTACTCCGAGACCTCGCTTTATTTGACAGCTTTGACAAGCTGTTGGTTGAGGGAGACGGGCTGATGCCAATCTTGATTCCAGCCGTATTTTCGGTTTCAGAGGTATCAGACCCTGTTGGATCAAGACTGGGATCCAAAAACTTGTAGAGACCCGATTCCGGATCGGCCTCAGGGGCCGCCTGTATCAATGTTTGTAGTGGGAAACCAGCGGAGGCGACAAAATCGTTACCAGAAAACTTGTCCCGGTCCATCACAGTAAAGCTAATTGTGTATAATTGTTCGTGTTTCATGACCTGGAATACCATCTTCTCGTGGTATACCGGATTTAGGTTATGGCGAATAACTGGTGTCCGAAGGGTCTTTCTTCCCAATGAGGTCACAACGAACGGATCCATGTCGAAGGAGGTACGGGTCACTAATTCTGATTATCAGCCACCAGCTCGACGGATGAGGGGAAGCTCTTTGAAAGCATACCATTTCGTTCCGGGGGAAGATCCGTTACTCTGACAATCTCCATGAACACTATTCCCTGGACTCCGTTTCCAGCGCCAGAAAACTGATACGCTCGCGCAGCTAATGACTTGCGTTTGAGTCGTGCCAGCCGCAACCTTCTCCGTCGCTTCTCAACGACCTCCGGTTTCGCGGGATCGTCGGTCTCGTCCGATGTCTCTTCGTCTCTGTCGACATCATCCAACACGAGGGACGGAATCTGTGGGTATTCGTCCTCGTCTTCGCTGGTAGATACTACACTCCTGAATTTCTGGTATATGTCATCGGGAGACGCGGTGAGGTTCGAGGGGTCGATCAGCGAGAATTGAAGAAGGATATCTCCAGACACAGTGCTGTCCTTCTTCTTGGACCGTTTGGATACAAGGGTGTACCATCTCTGCTTGGAAGAAATGGTTAGCATGAGCTCAAATCCCGCTGGTTTTCTACTCAGACGGTCAAATCCCACCTGCTGTTGTACCTCCCCCGGAGAAAAGATCTCTTCCAGGGGGATGTCAAACTCGCCCATGTAGTCCTTCCCAAACCGATCATGATCCCAACAAATACATTCTAGCAGCGGCACCCCGACGACGGGCATTTCGAAGACAACGTTCCATTCTGGGTTTAGGGTCTTGGGTATCGTGGGGGTCGATTGTCGCGCATCTCCGAGTGTAACGATTAGGTACTGAACGGATGAGCCGGGTGTCAGTCACGGTTGTCAGAGGATAAAATCAGGGATATGAAGTGTAACTCACGGGGTCGCTAGTGCCGTTTCGATCTTTGGCCGCGAGATTGCGCCCCTGTTTGCAACGCGATTCGGGTCAGTCTCAAGGGAACGACCGGCAACGCTTGACGTAATTTCTGCCGCTGAGGCGGAACGTCACTTACCCGTAGCACGTTGACCTTGAGGATTAGGGGAGGTTTGGAATCCGGAAACCTCATGGGACTCGCGCTTCTGCTCTGACCGGGGGTCGAGGCATTGCTCCGGGTGCTCAAATGGGAGGTCAGGCGTTGAGGAATCGGTAGCCGCACCATACTGGCCGTTCGGGGGTGCGGGGGACTCGAACCGCGAGACGAAGGACGGGACACGTCGCGTCAACGCTCGATTTTCGAGATCCGAAAGATTATGGGCGGCAGAAGGATCGATACGCGGAGGTTCGGCGGGTTAATTGGGCGATTTGGATAGGGCGTGGTGCGTTGGGGGGATGCAGCAGCTCTCCAGAGCCACTAGAGAGAGGTCGCGGTGAGGTTGTCGGTTTCCACTGCCGGGTTGATCTACAAATCCGCCCGGATCGATCGAGTTACGACGGAGCCACAACAACGTACCGGACACGCTGCTCAAGGCCCAGGAAGCACGGAGGCAGGTGGTGCAATTGGGACTGCGAGGGGAGAAGGTAGAGGAATAATTGAGGATGCAGGAGGAAGACGAGTATTGGGGGGGGGGGGAGAATAGACCAGAAGTGAGGAAGAGAAAAAATAGAATAGGAGGCGAGCAACCGGGCAGTGTAAGAATAAGAAGAAAGGAAACAACAAGCTCACAATCCCGGCGACTGATGGGGCGGGGGGGAGATGGGACTGGTTAAGCTACTATTTAGTAGTTACGAGATTTAAGAAAGTCAGCAATGGCCGTGAACTACTAAAATTATAAAATAGGAGGATTGGATGGATTAATTAATTCAAGCCAGGAGGCTCCGCTACGATATTTATATCTCAGTACAGAGTAGATTCGCATCCCCTGACTGAAGTGCTCTGTAGAGAGGATGTACTTACAGATGCAAGAGTACATCCATGCAGCTCAATGCAGACCATCGTGAACGAACGAATAAATAATCCTCCTAACGGCAATAAAGACTACGGAACCCTTCGGTTACGGGCCTTGGCGGGCATGTCCAATCCCCAACAAGACGTCAGGCTAGAAATTGACAGAAAGCTGGTCTGGTTGATCCACATCCCATCCACATCCATGGGCGACTCCACCGGCGTCTGGACAGGGAAAGTGGCTGCCTAGGCGGTGCATGGATGGAATATCATCTGAACAGATGTGCATTGTTGTCCTCTGTCCTCGGTAGGGGATAAGCAGTAGCACTGGAGTTGTTGGAAGAGAGAGAGAGAGGCTGTCCATCCCGGCACTGGATGCAAATTGTCACTACAGGAGCCTCACCGCCTTCCCCCTGACGGACTTGAGACGCAAAATAAATCCCGCATTCATTTCGGACTTCTGATTTCTTGCCCATGTTTCACTCGAAACATCTGCCACTGTGGCACAGAGGAAGGGGGTGCCTAAATCTGTTTAAAATCCCATCATCCCTGGCGCTGCACTGCTCCCTGCACGATTGCTGCACGGCTCCCAAACAAACAACTCATTTCCACTAATTCAACCCCCCCAGGGTGGTCGCGATGGCTCCGAGCTAATCGCAAAGTCTGCCTTCTTATTGATGGACGATGTCTCAGCCTCCTCCGGTCTGCTCTCGTCCGTCGGAGATATCGGGTTGACTAGCTTACTGCTGTGTAGATACAGCGGTTGTGGAGATTATCCCAACATTTTCTGCGAGTCGCCTAGCCTGCTAAGCTATGCATGGGCTCCGGGTCATCCTGCAGGTTGGATTTGAACTGCTTGAATTGCGGTCGGTCGTGCCCCGCTTTGGTCTTTTTCTTCTCTAGTTGGCTAAGAATAAGGACGCTAGACGATATCGTTGGCGTGGGACTATTGCCCCTCCTCCAACACCGTCTGTTCCGATGATAACATTCGGTGGCAACCCTTTCCACAGTAAATGAGGGGAAGCCTCAAGTCAGACCAAGGGCAGGATACATTTACCCCGCCTCCACTACATAAACCCGCTATGGACTGAGAGGGTGATGCCCAGATTGGATCATTCACCCTCGGCCTTGAGCCCGTTGGCTGTTATTTTACTGCCTAGGTTCGTCTAAACAAACACCGAGCATTCTGACGCAATGCATACCTATTCGAACGCTTCCACAGGGAGAAACATTTGCCTCATGTTTCCACACATGGTTCGTCGGAAGCCCGGTCGACTTGGATCACTTGATGCTCCGTGTCAGATGCCTGTATTCCGTAGACTACTGACAGATGGATCATCTAGCTTAGATTAGTGGCTTGGTACCCTGACTTGTCCACTCTCTGCTTATCTGAGATAATCGATATTAATTAATTAAAACGGCCAACGCCGATTCCTCGGTCCGCTTGGAGTCGGGACACAAACGCAGCCCAAGGTATCCAAACGGTGATCGAGTACGTAGTAGCGAGAGCTGTGGGGAAATAGTAGTGGAAGTATGGCTCCTGGCCCTTCCACTTCGGTTCAAACATCTCCATCTCCATCCCCATCCCCATCCCCTCTTTGTTTGCTCCTTCAGGATCGCGTGAAACCCTGCCCGACGCTACCCCAAAATTCAGTCCCTTCTGCGCCGGTCCCCTCTTCCCCAGACTTCGTCTGCATTGGCCTTGCCTCGGGTTTCCGGTACCCACCCGTAGATGAATCCTCCAAGGACCAAGGCCATCGCGGCAAAGATCCAATATATCTTCCCACGACCTAAGGCATCGTTCAACATCGGGAAAAACTGGGCCACAATAAACGTCGCGATCCAGTTGGCTGACAGAGCCCAGCTCTGCGCAGCCCCGACCGCTTCGGGTCCAACCAGCTCGGAAGCCAGGATGAATGGAACCGGACCCAGCCCAACGGCGAAGCTGGCAACAAAAAGTAGAACTGCAATCACGGAGAGTGCTTTCAGGTGGAAATAAATCCCCAGAGCGAGAAGCGCGGAGTTACATCCCATGCCACTAATACTCAGCAGAAGGCAGGTTCGCCTACCGATCTTATCGGGCAACGGCGAACAGACGAGCGTGATGATCAGGTTAATTGCCGACACGATCACCGTCAGCAAGGCTGCCGTAGTGGGGAGAATGCTCTGTAATAGAGACACGCTGTACATGATGATACTGTTGACGCCAGTGAACTGCTGAGAGACCATGACCCCGACAACGGCGACGATGGCCGGGCGGTAATAAGGGTTCGTCACGGCGCTCAGGATGGTGACCGGGGGCTGCTTCGGAGGTATGTTACCAGAGGGAGGGGTCAACAGCGACTGTTCCTCTCCGGATCCCGAATCACCCGCCGTATTTTTCCATGCTTCAATGTCTTCGTCGATATCCGCGTCTTTACCACGTATTCGCTGCAGAACCTGCCGTGCCTTTTCCACCTTTTGGTGCTCTGCCAGCCAGACGGGACTCTCTGGAACGAAGAACAGCCCAAGAAGCTGCACAGCCCCGATGAAGCCTGCTACTGCAAGGACAATCCGCCATTTGCTCCCCTCGCTCAGGAAATAACCAAGTGACTGGGTCGAGAGGATGCCGACATTGGTCATGATCTGAGTGAATGCACCGAAGAATCCCTTCGCGCTCGGGGGAGCGATCTCCGAAACGTAGATTGGTCCCACGACTATGGCGGCGCCCGATCCCACGCCGGACAGCAGCCTTCCAAGCCCCAGCATCGAGATACTTGGTGCAAATGTCTCCGCTATTGGGCCGAGTATGAAGAAGATTGT
This sequence comes from Aspergillus persii, assembly GCA_002215965.1. Taxonomy (NCBI): domain Eukaryota; kingdom Fungi; phylum Ascomycota; class Eurotiomycetes; order Eurotiales; family Aspergillaceae; genus Aspergillus; species Aspergillus persii. The sequence goes on from NGZO01000001.1 coordinate 530,437, forward strand.
CGTCGCTCGTAATGCGAATACGCGACCGTGTTTGGTTGAGACGGGCCCTGCCAGCAAGGCGCCCAGAAACCCACCGAGTGTGTAGATAGAGGATACAAGGCCGAATTGGGATGGGTTCATCGGGATACATTGTGGTAAGCCGTGTAAGGTGGGCTCCGCGGAGGAGTGAATGCTCTTTCGTTCGCAGGTAACGACTGCTTGAGGAGCATTAAGCTCAGCCTATTGCAAACCCGTTTGTCAGAAATCTGGGATTAAATGACTTTATGAGGTTCAAGTGGAGTTACCAAGTGGTATCCGAACTGAAGCGGGCCTAACGTGGTGATAAACACCAGGTATACCAGGTACGGAGTAACCCGGGAACGCGTTGAACTCCCAGAGACCATGCTGCAACTGGATAGGTGCTCTGGACTTGATTGGATTCAGATCAATTGAGTTGGTAGGCTTAAAGTTGAAACTCCGATCATCTTAAGACTTCAGGTAAGACTGGATGTTGGATGTTGCTGGGCTACCAAAGACGGGGCAATCTAATCATGGGACATGGAGATGACGTTGCGTTGGCCGATTGCCGGAATAAATAACTTCCGGCTGATAAGGGGTTACATTATGGAGTCGGATGGGTGCGAGATGGAAGAACGGAATATTGATCACTATTTTGTGGGATGTAATAATAATGATATGTCTTTGGCTGTAGCTGTAATGATTTCAGTGCCGTCAAAGTTCATGTCAATAGATTTCGTTTTCTCTTCACGTGACCCTAAAGTGGTGAGCCCGTAATAACTATATTATATATATATCTGAGGTTTTCATGTTTACTGCCCAACAAGAAGCCTACCTTCTGGGATTATTATCCCCGTCCAATGCAAACCCATCCCTTCACAGAGGCAAAAGACCCCTCACCTCGAGAGAAGCAGAAACCTGAGCAAACTCGCGCCTACCTGACTGATTCCTGAATACGGCAGGTCATGCCACCTGCTGACTAACCACCGACATGGGAAGGTTGCAGCAATTTGCTGGATTGCCGTGATCATTTGTCTCTTCAAACTCTCCTCCGCATTTTGACCTTGCCTTGCCATTTGATCATTCTTCCTGCTGCTGCAGGCTTGCTGTTCCAGTGGAGACCAGCCTTTGCCGTGCACTGTCCACTGTCCACACCAACGCTGGTTCCATGGGCCCGATAATCCGATTCCTGCCTCTCTTTTCCGATTGATAAATATTATTAGATGAACTAGTAGCCCACCTCCACTCTCGCCTCCTTCGCCGCGCTCTCCATGAGTCTGACAAACCCGCCATCGTCCGACCCGTTCACTACTACATCGTCCAGGCCCGCAGCGGCCACCGTCAGCCAGAGTCTACCTTTGAAAAATAGTCTACAGGCCGCTGTCGATGGTAATACCGCTTAATACTAATATTGTTTCCACCCCATTCACCTACTCACTGATCACTCCTGCCTCTTTGCCACTTGGATACTATCTTTAATTTGGTTCTCTCTCTTTTTTTTTTTCTATAACTACTTGCTTGTCTAGACCCGTCACTATGTGCCCTGGTGGATAGGGGGTCTTTGTCTGCAATCTATCTCATATCAATTCGGAGGACACTTCAGCGGTGACCGTCGAATTCAACGACGGTCCTTTCTGTCTGTTTTTTTTCTTTCATCATGTTTGGAAGGAATTTCCCGTTCTTTAATTCCGTCAGCGGGTTTTATCCACGTGGTAATGGCTTTTCCCTCTGAAATGGCCGTTGGTCATTGGCCTGAATGGTTGTCATATTCGTTCTATCTTCCTTCGGCTTTTTTATTCTTCATGCTTGTCTCTTCCTTACCTCCCTTTTTTAAACGCATATTTGCTCTACCTTCAAAAGCATGGTCGGAAGAATGAGAGTGGACCTAGTGGCTAACGTTATTCCGGACTTCAAGACAATATAGATCCGAGAAAGCCCACTGGGACTGGCTATACCAGTAAGGTTCGTGTGCGCGATAAATACCATATTGTGGGATTTATCAGTAGCGGTACCTATGGACGCGTGTACAAAGCCGTTGGGAAAAATGGACAGAAAGGCGAATTTGCAATCAAAAAGTTGGTCGACATGGATTCTCACACTATCGTGTTGGCTCCCGATGGCTGACCATTCACAGGTTCAAACCGGATAAAGAGGGCGAAATTATCCAGTACACGGGCCTCTCACAATCGGCAATCCGGGAGATGTCCCTGTGCTCCGAACTGGATCATCCCAATGTAGTCCAGTTAGAAGAGATCATTCTGGAAGACAAGTGTATCTTTATGGTCTTCGAATACACGGAACATGATCTGCTTCAGATTATCCACCATCACACCCAGCCTCAAAGGCATGCTATCCCAGCACCCATGGTCAGATCTATCCTGTTCCAACTTCTCAATGGCTTGCTTTACCTTCACACGAACTGGGTTCTACATCGAGACTTGAAACCGGCCAATATTCTGGTTACTTCTAAAGGAGCAATTCGCGTCGGAGATCTAGGACTTGCTCGTCTCTTTTACAAACCCCTCAATTCCCTTTTCTCCGGCGACAAAGTCGTCGTCACTATCTGGTATCGCGCTCCCGAATTGCTAATGGGCAGCCGGCATTACACGCCAGCCGTCGACTTATGGGCAGTCGGATGCATTTTCGCAGAGCTGCTTTCCCTCCGACCTATATTTAAGGGCGAAGAGGCCAAAATGGACAGCAAGAAGACGGTACCTTTCCAGCGCAACCAAATGATGAAAATCATCGAAATAATGGGCCTACCCACAAAAGAAGCCTGGCCGGGCATTGTTTCCATGCCTGAATACTCCCAGCTGCAGTCCCTCGCAATGTCCCGCGCTCCGGGCCATTTGCCTCGCTCGTCGAATTTGGAGGGCTGGTACCAGAACTGTCTGAAAAGTGGTGGATATTCCTCCGCTTCGAATGCAGGAACGCCGGGCGCCGACGGCTTTGACCTTTTGTCGCGACTGCTGGAGTATGACCCCACCAAGCGAATAACGGCCGCCGAGGCCCTCGAACATCCTTTCTTCCAGAATGGTGGGCCTATTCCGGCCAATTGCTTCGAGGGGTTTGAGGGTAAATACCCTCACCGTCGGGTGACGCAGGATGACAATGATATTCGATCCGGTAGCTTGCCCGGTACGAAACGGAGTGGACTACCGGATGATAGCTTGATGGGAAGAGCTGCGAAACGGCTCAAGGAGTAATTGTGTGTTTTTAATTATGTTTATGTCTTGGGTTTGTCTTGGTATGCCCAGTAAATATATATGTTTCTGTATGCACCTATTTTTAGCATAGCCAATAGCCTGGATTCCTTGTCCGAGGTCGCCGCTTCAATACGGGCACTCAGGAGCTCGCTCTAGGTAATGTGTAGTTCATATCACGGGGATCGTTCCCCGAGCAGTCAATTTGCAGGCTGTCTTCGGACCATCTGTGTAATATGCAGGAGCATTTTGCTAATTTGAGCAGTGGACATTTATAGAGTAGATTTGCCCAGTCTGGTCTATCAACTAAACAAGGCTGAGGATCAACCAAAACTGTCGGGACAGCAGCATGGTGACTCACAAGTATGTGACTAAAATCCCTGCGCCGCTAATAAAGAAGGATCGTATATACCCCACAAACAGTCTTGCTTGTCCAATAGCCTACGGACGAGCATCCCAGTCCTTTTTAAACAACTGCATGGCACTGACCTAGGTGGATCAGGTAGACCGATGGAGTTGAGGAGGGGAGAGGGGCGTAGTGACCTTAAAAGCAAGCCTCGCCTACAGCTACAGTCAGTTACTTTTCTCAAATCATACTACATGCCAAATGGGCGACGAATAGCTATTTATTGCTTGAAATATTTTCTTGCTACTTAACTGCATTATTCTGACCATCTCTTGTGGAGCATCTCACTATGTCTACAACACTTGAGATTGAGCTTGTTTCTCACGAACAAGAGCGAACACAAAGCTCAAGCCAGCAACCATTTGCCCCGGGAACAGACGAAGCAGTAGTTCAAGTGAAGCAGAAATGGAATGAACCCCAAATCAACAAATGGCGCCTGCTGGCCACCTTCATCAGTTTCGCATTGGTAGGAGCCAGCGATGGCGTCTACGGCGTAAGTCATCTTTCCGTCACCACCCTCTTAACGCACGATGAAGCATAAAAAGCTGATCTATGTCCCAGGCACTGGTCCCATACGTATGTCCAAGATTAATATGTCCTTGAATACTGGAGAGAAAGAATGCTGACGTCTAGAAGCTCCGAGAAGACTACAAGCTGTCCACCACCGTCGTTTCCTTGATTTTCGTGACCCCTTTTGCCGGCTACACCATAGCTACGATCATCGTGAACAAAACGCTGATGACATTTGGCCAGCGAGGCATCGCCATAATTGGCCCCGTGTGTCATATTCTCCCGTTTGTTGTGATGGCCATCCATCCGCCCTACCCGGTTATGCTCGTCGCCTATATCATCGTGGGCCTCGGAAACGGGCTGGTCGACGCAGCGTGGAATGCTCGGACTGCAGATATGGTCAATGCAAACAGTTTAATGGGGTTCCTGGGCGCATTTTATGGGCTTGGGTTAGTACCTGGTGGACCTGAGGTGTAATGCTTACCCCAGAAACCGTAATACTAACCCAAGGATCTCGACAGGGCCACGCTGAGTCCAACGATTGCAACTCAGATGATCAAAGCCGGCCTACGTTGGAATTATTTCTACTACACTCTGGTGGGCGGCTCAGTCCTAGAGCTTATGACGAGTGTGGCTTCGTTCTGGCACGCCGACGCAGCGAATTTTCGTCGAGAGAACCGTAAAAGTGCTGATGAGTCCAGTGGAGGCAGTCGAACCATGGAGGCTATGAAAAGCCCAACAACTTGGATCATGGCCGTCTGGCTATTCGTGTATATGGGTGTTGAAGGTGAGTTGCCATCGGAGTAGCTCTTGCTGATAGGTCTCTTCTCCTGTCTGACCGTTGATCCCGACAGTATCTGTGGGCGGCTGGATTGTCGATTTCATGGTCCAAGTCCGCGGCGGAAGCAGCTACGAGTCTGGATTCATCCCTACCGGTTTCTGGGCTGGTGTGACCATCGGACGACTAGTTCTTGGCTTTGTGAATGACTGGCTGGGTATGATATTCCCGGCTCCAAGTTTATCTTATCCTGTAGATCAGTGAGTGCTGACAGAGAGACTGAAGGGGAGCGGACCGCAATAACTGTTTACCTCGTTCTCTCGATAGCCCTCGAGCTTATCCTCTGGCTGGTCCCAAAGTTCACCGTCTCTGCCGTTGCAGTGGCTCTCCTTGGCTTCTTCACGGGGCCTCTCTTTCCCGGATCCCTGGTGGTAGCTGCAAAACTGCTCCCTAAGCATCTGCACACTCCGGGCATCGGACTTGTGTCATCGCTGGCTGGTGGCGGAGGCGCAATGTATGTTGGACTTGATACTTCTTTGGGCTCTTTGACTTCGTTGAGTTCCGCTCAGGCCTAATACTGACTGTGACCGTCTACTTACAGATTACCGTTCGTTGCTGGCGCTATATCTGGCGCACGAGGCGTACAGAGTCTGCAGGCCTTTGTACTCGCATTGCTGATCGTTTTGATTGTTATTTGGATACTTCTTCCCCGCAAGAAGCACTCTAGTCATAGTGATTGATTGTGCCGGCTACAACTGCATGGCAGGAGCTCAAATATTGGAGGGAGATTGAACTTTCCGTTGGATTTGAGCTGAGCTCGAGGTTTGAATATTGTTTGAGATTCACTAATTCATTAAACAGGATTATTTACTCATTTCTAGAGGTAGGGTTTAACTGGTGGTTTAGCATGCCAACACACTAACCTCAGACTAGTTCCTCTATGGTTGTGGATGCTGGATGAATTGCCATTTGCCTTCATGTCTACATGGCGTCAGATTGCCAGGGAGCTCATGAAGCTCTGACTATTTGATGTTTACTAACGCGTGGGTTCTCGTTACGAGATCGTCAACATCAAAGTAGACTTTCTGTGTTAATAGTGTGCATAAGACCAATTTAGATTATTGCATATCGAAAGCCCGTGTCCTGATTCCCACCAAGAGCGCCCAGATTCAAGCAGATTCCGTCCCTATCGTGTTTCCGTTCCCATATCGAGTGTACAAATGAAGTTAATAGCCTAAGCCGCAGTCAGGGAAATTGTAGTTGAAAAGATTGGAGACTTTTATACGTACCACTTTGCTCTTGTCTGTTCCCACCATCTTCGTTATCGTTACCATCATCATCCCTTGATTTAGAAGCCTGTCCGGCCGCATCCCGCATCGGCTGCTCATCCCCACGAAGTTTTTCGAAATAGGATTTGATATCGTCTGCCCCGACTGCGGTTCCTGACTCCGCGAACGGTTTCAAGAACTCCTTCACCTTGTCTCGCAGATGGTTATAGACCATGGCGCCCTCGATAGCTCTCACACGGTCTATATTGTTGAGAGCAGCCTCACCGCGGTCATAAATGCTGCCGGTGCCTGTGCTCCCCCCGCCATTGGCATCGTCACCATTCTCCGAGAGAGGAGGCTCGTAAGTCTCCTCCTCCTCTCGGAGTTGAGGGTGGTGAGCGAGGTTAGGGTAGCATTCGGGACAGCGACAGAAGTGGTCGCGGAAGTCTTCTTTGAGGAAGAGAGAGAACGTGCCAGATGGGCTAGAGCCGGGGAGGAGTTCATGTTTGTGTTTGTCCTTCGCGGGCGACTCTGGCTTTTGTTCTTCCTTTGGCTGGGCATCTGATTCTGCAGGTGCCTCTTGCGTGTCCTGCTCTTTTGTGCGCTTCGACGCAGGCTCGCTTTCGGCCTCCTCGTTTTCTGCTTTACGCTTCTTCGAGTTGGCGGATTGCTCTTCCTCTTGAGGTACAGACGTGGCCGACATCTCGGGGGCCGGCTCGACATTTGATTTAGCCTCTTGCAGGCCGCCCTTCTTGTAAACTGGAGGCAAAAACCCAGCTGTTCCGGCGTACCGCTTCAACCACGGGTTCGACTCGATGCATTTGAAACAGAGGAATGTTTCGAAGTCATCCTCCAAAGGAAATCGGGGAGGCAACGGGATCTCATCCTCCTCGTCCTCAACTACCTGCTCACCCTCACCAGCTGTCTTCTTGGATTCCTCATACCAGTTCCGAGGCAGCCCGATCAGACACTCCGGATGCCACCAGTCCTCGCCACACCCTCCAGTCTCGGCGCTTCCGAGACCAAGGCACTGAAACATCGTGCCCCGCTCCTTATTGGGGTCATAGTCTTCGCCGCATCCGCAGAATTTGTTCTGGAAGTTATGGTTGTATTTGTTGCCCGGGTGCGCCTTTTCGGAGTGCACGCCCTTCTTGCCGGTTTGGGAGTCTTCACGCAAGACGCAGGGAGAGGTCGATGGGACCCGCGTGGTTCCGCAGTCGCAGGCGAAGTCTCTTTTGTTGAATAGTTCGACAAGTGTGTGTTCGCCGTGGCATGATATGGAGCAGGAATAGCAGACGCCTGCGGCGGTATGGTCCGCATCGGGGTCCGAGGGAGGAGGATTGCAGGTGAGACAGGCAAAGAGACTCTGTCGTAGGGGTCCTAGAGCTTGTGTGCAGGTGTCAAAAGACTTAGAGAGCCATCTGCGTTAGCTGGGCTTGCAAATGATTGGCGAGTGGGTGCTCACATAAGGGAGGACCTCGCGGGCGTCGGCTTCGAGCCGCATCTGACTCTCGAGGAATCTTGAATTCGAAACATGTTAGATGGCTAAAGATGGCATTGTAATTGGTCGCACATATGCGCTCTCCATCGGGTTCCATGCGAATGCTTACTCTCTCGCGGTCTGCGAATTTTGCGAACCGAAGCTCTCGCGCCTTTGGCCGGCATCTCGTCCGTTCAACATCTGCGCGGCAGTGGTGGGAGGCTCCACAGAATCAGGATTGGTCGCCATTTTGAATTCTCATCAGAAGAGCGATGAGGTTGCCAGTTTGGAATGGAAATCGATGGAACAGAAGTCTAGTCAAGAGACAAGCCCCCTCACCGATGTCAGAGTAACGTTGCGCTCAGCCCTCCTGGCAGAGTTGAGGTGACGCGCGACACTTAAAGTGTTTGTTCTGTTTGCATTGGATGGTCGCGAACTAGGTTCAGGCCGTCTGATTTACGGTGGCAGATCTGGAAGACACGGGAGAACCTTATTGATGAAGAGGGGGAATTTGCTCGGCATGATGAAGTTCAAGAGCCTACAACTCATCATTTGGCACCCTGAGTCCATGTTGATTCTCAACTCAACTTGTGGTGGTTATACGGAATGCCCGATCGACATTCTGGGCATTGTTGGCCGAGTTCTGGAGGAATGGTAGAATATTACTTATACAAGGAGGCATAAGGTGTACAGTCAAAGTCCTTGGCGGTTAGCAAACCATGCTTTCACCCAGTTCCAGTTCGAATATCAAGTCCGACTTCAAGAAGTGGCGCGACCACCTTTCCCGATCGGGGTTTAATTGACTCCCACGCGTCGGTCCTCGCGACGCGTCCGTTACGCGCCTCAGGCCGGCGCCAAGGATTGAGTCTCCCTCTCTTCCCAGCAGACGAAAAAAGACGCCCACACTGCAACACCCGTGGGATCGGTTTGGCCTGTCTATTCTCCTCGCAACTAATCATATTGAACCCTGCACACCATGAGGTATGTGCAAATCCAGCGATGACCCGGACTGCCTGTTCAAGGCGTTTTCCCTTTTGTTGTTTTTTTTCTCGCCCTGACTTTAATTCTTTTCTGCAGTTCACCACTCCGTCCCAGTAATTCCGCCGCAAACCGCGGACTCGGGAATCTGAATCGACGAAAGAGATCCAGAGAGCCCGATGATGATGCTTCTTCTGTCGCTCCGCCTTCCAGCCGTAAGTTGATTGACCTTCGACGGGCCATTGGCGACGTTCTAACTGACTCCTGTAGCTCCCCCTTCCTCCCCTCCTATGCTCCCCTTTGATGATGACGACGACCGAGATGAAGAAGCCGAGATGCTGGGAGACATCGACGATATTGAAGAGATGGCAGAGGATGAGGGAGGCATCGACCTGTTCGATGATAACTTCGAAAGAGATTACCGGAGTACCGCAGACGACCGCTACCGAGGACAATATATCGATGATGACGATGTCGAACATGAAGAGCTTGATCTCGGTGCTCGTCGCGAGCTAGAATCCCGCATGAACCGCAGAGACCGTGAATTCGAGCGTCGCCGCCGTATGCCTGCCGCTTTCCTGCAGGACGATGATGGCGATATTGACCTCACTCGTCAACCTCGTCGACGGAGGCACCAATACGACGAGGACCGAGATGACATTGAGATGGGCGAAGATGCGATGGAAGAGCTTTCTCTGGATGAAATGATGGATGTCAAGGCCACTAATGTCACCGATTGGGTTCTCCAGCCCCAAGTGCTTCGTTCCATCTACACACAGTTCAAGGCTTTCCTGACGGAATACATCGACGCCTCTGGTGCTTCCGTGTACGGAAACAAGATCAAGACCCTCGGTGAGGTTAACTCTGCATCTCTGGAAGTGTCCTACGTCCACCTGAGCACTACCAAGGCCGCACTGTCATACTTCCTTGCCAACGAGCCGACCGAAGTGCTCAAGGTCTTCGATCAAGTCGCTCTCGACGTTACCTTGTTCCACTACCCGCAGTACCACGACATCCACAACGAGATCCACGTCCGTATCACAGACCTGCCTGTCACTTACACGCTACGACAGTTGCGTCAGCAGCACCTAAACTGCCTCATTCGCGTCACTGGTGTCGTCACACGCCGCACTGGTGTTTTCCCTCAGCTGAAATATGTCATGTTCACCTGTACCAAGTGTAACATGACCCTTGGCCCATTCCAGCAGGAAGCAAGCCAGGAAGTGAAGATCTCTTACTGCCAGAACTGTCAATCCAAGGGACCGTTCAATGTCAACTCGGAGAAGACTGTTTACCGCAACTACCAGAAATTGACCTTGCAGGAGTCTCCTGGCTCCGTTCCGGCCGGTCGTCTACCTCGTCAACGAGAAGTGGTCCTTCTGGCTGACCTGATCGATTCGGCCAAGCCCGGAGACGAAGTTGAGGTGACGGGTATCTACCGCAACAGCTACGACGCCCAGCTCAACAACAAGAACGGATTCCCCGTATTTGCCACCATCATTGAAGCAAACCATGTTGTCAAGTCTCACGACCAGCTGGCAGGTTTCCACTTGACCGAAGAGGATGAGCGCGAGATCCGAGCCCTATCAAGAGATCCGGAGATTGTCGACAAGATTGTCCGATCCATTGCCCCCAGTATCTACGGTCATTTGGATGTGAAGACAGCAGTTGCCCTGTCTCTTTTCGGCGGTGTCAGCAAGCAAGCACAGGGAAAGATGAACATTCGTGGGGATATCAACGTTCTCTTGCTGGGTGACCCTGGTACTGCCAAATCGCAGGTTCTTAAGTACGTTGAGAAGACTGCCCACCGAGCTGTCTTCGCTACTGGTCAAGGTGCCAGCGCTGTCGGTCTCACGGCCAGTGTGCGTCGTGATCCTTTAACCAGCGAATGGACCCTCGAAGGTGGTGCTCTCGTGCTGGCCGACCGCGGCACCTGTCTCATTGACGAGTTCGACAAGATGAACGACCAGGACCGTACCTCCATTCACGAAGCTATGGAACAGCAGACGATTTCCATTTCCAAGGCTGGTATCGTTACCACTCTGCAAGCCCGTTGTGCCGTTGTAGCAGCCGCAAACCCCATCGGTGGCCGCTACAACAGCACCGCGCCATTCTCTGCCAACGTCGAGCTAACCGAGCCCATCCTGTCCCGTTTTGATATCCTCTGCGTCGTCCGTGACCTGGTTGAGCCGACCGAAGACGAACGATTGGCCAACTTCGTCGTGGAATCACACCACCGCGCAAACCCCGCTCGTCCCACCCGAGACGAGAAGGGCAACCTGTTCAATGCCAAGGGACAACGGGTTGACGAAGAAGGCTACCGCATCGATGAAGATGGCAACCGTCTTCCCCCGACGCAGGAGGAGATCCAGGAGCGCGAGAATGTCAAGATCAAGGAGGCAGAGGAGAAAGAGGGCGAGATTCCTCAGGAACTCCTTCGGAAATACATCCTTTACGCTCGCGAACACTGCCACCCCAAACTCTACCAAATCGACCAAGACAAGGTCGCTCGTCTATTCGCAGACATGAGACGTGAATCTTTGGCAACGGGAGCCTATCCTATCACTGTATGTCCCCATCCGTTAATTTCCATCTTTAGCACGACACCGCAAACTAATAGATTTAATCACCTAGGTCCGTCATCTGGAAGCCATCATGCGTATTGCCGAATCTTTCTGCAAAATGCGTCTATCAGAATACTGTTCTGCGCAGGACATCGACCGCGCCATCGCTGTCACTGTGGAGTCCTTCATCGGCAGCCAGAAGGTCAGCTGCAAGAAAGCTCTTTCCAGGGCATTCGCCAAGTACGTTCCCACTTACTCCCTTCCCTCCATGAAACCCATGGATACTAATCTACCTTTGAAAAATAGATACACACTCTCCCGACCTAAACCCCAATCGCACCGTAAGGCCGGTATCGCCGCCCCGAATCCATTCAACCTTCGGAGCTCTCGAGTGCGGTAGAGACAGTACCACAATTCTCAAAACAGAGAGCTACCTTATCTCCACTATGATCATGACATGATTGGTTTCGAAGCTATGCAAAAACATGAATGAATCGATTGTTCCTCATTCAAGCAAGGTTAATATTGTCGTTTTCGTTTTACGGTGTTTATGGGGTTTCGGGAGTCGGATTGTTGTGTGTTTGTTTGGTTCGGTTCGGATTGATCTGGATTATTTTACTCCGTCCGTATGGATATGATAACTGTCTATGGACATGATTGGTGTGTGGCTTCCTGTTTCTTTCTTTCTTTTCTTTTATTTCATAATACATACAAATATACATATCTACTCAGTTATTTACTAAAGTTGCTGGTGTCTCGATTGTTTTTAGGACTTGGGTAAGCAAGTAAGTGTTGACCGGCTCTGCTGAGTCTGCTATGGAGGCTTCTGGTGGCTTGTCGAATAAGAGTCGTAATCGAGTCTAAGGCTACCGATTTTGTATAAGTATTGTAAATTAGATCTAGCATGATGACCATGAACAAAACCTACTGCTTTATGTAATGTTTTTGGTGCATTTTTGAGGTTTCCTGGTTATAGTTAACTGGACAACTTCCCCCTGTAGGGTTCGGGCACAGTTGAAAAGATCTATACCGCATTCTTCTATTGCATTACTACCTCAAAATTACAATCTCTCTCCTCTATATTCTGGAAATTGGAGAGAGGGGTAACATCTTCAAGTCAATTCGCGTCGGGCGAAGATTATACTACTAGGTACTCATCATGAACAGTAATACTCAAAATTTATCCTAGGAATTGCAAGAAAAAGACCGGTATTGGCTGCATCCGGGATTAAAGAATCTCTGGTTCTATCGCGATTATTCGGATTTTAATACCACCCAATCGCCTTTCATATCGATGTCAGGGCGCCATTCTTCAACCATGCAGCCTGATCTAGAATTGTTTAAACTGGAGTACGTAGAAGCAAAGAGGGGATAATTTCAAGTGAGGCATCTGGCTGCTAGTAATTTGGAACAGATATGATCATGCTTCTCATTCCAATGTATGTATCTCCATGCGCGCTTCTGTATCCTGACCCTCAAAGAGCCTCAATTGGCGCATGTTCCAGAAGGAACTGCTTATAATCTTGCATGGCCTTTTCGAACGGTTCACCCAAGTAAATCTCAAAATGCCCCACATCAGCATACATCTTGATTAGCCCTCTAGGGGCCATCTTTGCATATGCCATCGTGGCGGCGGCCGGCGCAACCGAGTCTGTACCACATACACCGAAAAGGATAGGACATTGGACCTTCGAAGCATATGCCCCAGGTCTCAAAAGAGGCAGCTTTAGAACCAGACGCACAGGAGCCTTTTCCTGTCGTGAATGACCCTTAGGTATAAGTGCAGAAAGGCCACCAAGGGCGTCTGGAGCGTTCAACAAAGCGCCTATCGTATGTTTTAGCTTCCGGTGTTGCTTTTTGCTAGACATGAAATAGCTGGATTTGACTTACTCTCACCAGGGCCACCAGCCAATGCTACAGTTATTGACTTTTGGTCTGAGCCAAATAAAGTGTCCAAAATGCCAAACATAGCCAGTCTCAAACCGGGTCCAATTCCTGTGCAAAGACTGCTCCGCCAACCGGAGGTGAAAGGACAATGCGAGATCACTGCTTTGATCCTCTTATCAGTAGCAGCAAGCTGAATGACATGTCCTCCACTGAAAGAAGCTCCAAAAAGACAGACTTGGCTTGCGTCGACGGTTCTCTAGCTGGCGTGTATATTTTATTGCTGACTTCCAATCCTCTTGCTGGTGCGACCAATCAATTAAACCTCGTGGCAGGCCCTCAGACTCACTGCTGTAGCGGTAATCGAAAACAACACATGTATATCCCATCTGATTGAAATGGTCGGCATATACATCGAGTCTGAGTTCTTTCGTTCCACCCAGCCCGTGGGCCAAGACAATAGCTGGTCCGAGATTCGACGCGGTAAACTTTGGCGATGAGTAAAGCCACCCGCCTAGGAAGTCGCCTGAGGAGGAGACAATTTTGACATTTATGCGGCGCTCAATTCCTGCAGAGGCCATGTTTAGGGTGTTCAATCTTGGACTATCTCTGTCGCCTTTGTCGTAGTTAAAAGAACGCTAATTTGTGTGATTTTATCTCCCAGGAGATATGGACGTTTTAATCGTATACGTTTTCTTTCCTCAATTTGACCTCGGCATTCACTAACAGAATGATTACAATGGTTTCTCCGCAAAGCATAGAAAGCATTCGTGCATATTGCCACCACGTCTATGTCGGAGGATCCGGGTGGGGGTCCACTTCAGTACCTAGAACAAATCCTGCCAATAGCATTACCTAGGCCGGGGTGCTCGCAAGCAATTACCGAACAAATCAATATCGCGGCCGAGCGTTCGCCCGATAGGTGCAAGATCGTCTAACAAATATACAGCATATTTTGGTCAGTAATGGGCTGGAATAACAAAGGGATCACGAGCATGTCCGATCCCAGGAACTCAAATGACCCTCATGGGCAATTGGAGAGCGTATTAACTAATAGTGACAGGTATCCCTAACATTGGAGAAGTCAACTTTACTTGACAGTGTGTAAATATCAACTGTCAGTCTGCAGGACTCCAGACTGGCTGCTCCGTATGCTTTCTTGAAGCCAACTCGGCAAAGCTTTGACCAAGGTAGCGAGCTCGTACCCTGCTGGTATGCAAACCTGTCCACTCTTCCCCTTTAAAACATGCGAAACAATTCTATCCGCAGCAATATCGGCTTCTATGGTCCGCGAGTTCCACTTTCGACTTTCCATTAGTCTTTCAATGGGTGGCGTGCGTACCCATGTTGGGTGGATCACCCTTTGATTTAGGTAGTGAGCTTGGCCGCTTTTCAAGAATCCGGGGCGAGCGTTACTTACGAAGTCCGAACTTTCCTTGCGTCATACCTGTGCCGAAGCTCTTGTGCCAGACCTTCGTGAAAACTCAGAGCCGCTGCTTTTGTGCAAGAGAGTGTCATGAAGCTTGCCATGCTTGCCACAGTGACTATATGGCCATGGTTCCTTTGGATCATGTGCGGAAGAAATTCGCGCACTATCCAAAAATGAGCCACGTTGTTGACATCAAAGATACGTTGAATCTCCTCATTTGTTTCAACAAGTAAAGGTTTGGAGGTTGAAATGCTCGCATTGTTGATCACGATGCTTGGGTTGCCCACATCCTCACGAATGCATCGCGCTGCCTTCTGGATTGCATCTGGGGATGTAATATCGCACTGGTAGAATCGTACATTCTGTGGAGGACTGTCTTTCGGTGCCGTGATGTCGAGTATCACGACTTGGATGTTGCGTAACGCGAACATTGAAGCCATTCGCTCACCAATTCCACTGGAACCCCCCGTAATCAAAACCACTTCGCGTGTCCAATCCCACTTGTCAGAAGTCCAGTTGTTCAACACAAATCTAGACAATGCTTTCCCGAACGCATACAAACCTCCAATAGTGCAGAATATCCATACCTCTCTGGTTGAGGCCATTTGATAATATGAGCGTCGGGGAAGATTCCGAAACTGGGATTGTGTTTATCTTTGACGAAAAAGCGTCCGCGAAAAGGAATACTCGATCCCTGAGACAATTCAATGGCTGCAGGTAGACCGCTAACTGAGATTCCGCCATCATAGCTAGCTCGTGTAGAAGCAGATCAAGTTTTACAAAAGGGTACAATTATCAAAAGCTCTCTACAAATATGTCTATTCTAATAAATCATTAAATACTAAGATATCCTCGGCATGTGATCAGTCTTTCTCGGTTGCATGTCTACACGTTTTGTTACACGGAGGACCGGGACGAGAGGAGAACTGGAGGAATCTGCAGTCGAGACTGGGTTAATACACAGAAGCTCGCAATGCGAACCGAATGAGGCTAGTAGAATGTCTGTGGATATCGAGTTACCCTCAAGCGCTTTTGCCGGATACTAATAGAATTAAAGCCATATCTCGTATTGTAAATGGATCCATAAAATCTTCTGTCTTCTCTCTTATCGGAATGTCGTGCAAAAGTAGCCGATAATTTGATTAAATTAAATTATTTTATTAGGCTCAACAGAGTATAGTTGGAAAATAATTTCACACTTTATATTTAGATGTTGCGAGCTCCCGGATTACTGATATAAATTATGTGTCAATATTTCGATTATTCAACCTCCCATGCCCCCACTGTCCCTGGGTTGCACAAGATATGTTAGTTGTGTACACGATGTGGCGTGTCAATTGTTATATGGCCACCTTCAAAAACGAAGAGAATGCTGTAAAACCAAATGTCTAATTGACTGAAATCCATCGCATTCAGGCTAACCCCCACCCCATCTACTATTGGGGCTGCTGAGCTCACAACCCGAGAAAGCTATGAACTCTAGATTAAATGCTTTGTAAGTGCACTGTAGTAACTAGAAATAATTGAACCATATCCCTGTACTGATACCAAGACATGTATAGAGTCATAGAGTATTAGTATGCAATTTCCTTAGAGTATTATTTTTCTAGCCCTAATATGCCTCAGTCCTGGACCCCTGTGAAGTAGCGAAACTGTACTCAGTCTGGAATGTCTCTGAACATTGCTTCAAGTTATCTTTTCTCTTCTGCTCATTTGTCCGCCATCCGGTTCCCAGTGCGGTTGCGAACAATCTTGCCTCAGAAAATTATATGATATATTCGGCCATAGGGTGCGGAAAACAGGGCTTCCCGTCCGCTCAGCCGTACTTAAACCGCACGCCGGCTGGTTAGTACTATGGTGGGTGACCACATGGGAACCCCAGCTGCTGAATATTTTGTTGTTATGTTTTTGCTCACCAGATGGTGTTTTAGATACCCAGCTGGGAGCAAATTTGCATGCACAATATGGATGGGATGGATGGACATTGTAAAAATCCGTCCTCTCCAGACCTGGGCTTCGGACAACTTGGATAATGCAGCGAATTGCCAGCTCTAGTCATCTTTGTAATCACAGGTATATCTTACTAATATTCTTATGCAACCCGGACCGCGAACCAATATCTGTTGCAGTCTGACTGAGGAACGATGTTGTGGTGCTTTATTGCATTTGATCTAGGAGCGGGTTTTCGTTTCGTCAAACCCTAGGAATGAATTGCGACGGTTCTAGCGTTTGCTACTAGAGCTCGAGGCATGCTGCTAGGTTGATAAAATTGCTTTGTTGCTGATTCTATGGAGCGCGTTGCGTAGATAATTATATTCTTGCTCACGATCAGATGCTGTCCGAATTCCTTGAAATCCTTTTCTTCCACACTCGTCGGCTTTTATCTTAAACATATGCTCGAATAAGGGGGTTTGGGTTAATCAAACATCAGAAAGAGATAGAGCGTCAGGGTCTCGGAGAATACAGAGCTCATATCGTCTTGATTTTCGTCTTGGCCAGAATCATGCAAGTGGCTGTCGATACGGATGGGCCCCGCGCCGCTTGCCTGCGGATTGCAGGCCGACGGGACGAAGCCTTAGGGTACTTTTTGGCATTTGCGGAGTCCTAGCCGTCCGCCATAAGGGAATGCTTCTTTCCCTCGTCTGGTCCACTTCAGCAGGGAACCCGCTGGTTTCTTCTTTGGCAATGGGATCAGCTCAGCATACCATAAAAGATTCCGTTGTATACCATGTCTCAGGGCGATTCCTCGGCCCGGTCAGTAACGAATAAGAGTTCAGCGCCTAAGCGCCGACCCCGCTATTGATGCCGTCGTGAATACGGGCGTTTGGAGAGCTCTAATAATAGATGAGATGGGCAGTGGCCTGTGTTTTATCTTGGCTGCTATGCTATATAGCGAGGCGCCCCGGCCAGCTCAGACAATCATCTCCAATTCTCCATCCTCGCACCTTCCCGCTCCAACTGCAACCCCCTCTTCCCATACCGCTTCATGTTCCAAGAGTACTCGCCTATAGTTTCAGGCGCTGGGACCATGTCATTTGTCTATGATGTGGTCTGCCAAATTCACAGTATTGTCATCGACGTTTCCAAGGAGGCAGGGGTCAAGACCCGTTGCAACACATTAGCCGCCGCACTGGCGAATGTGAAGCAGTGCCCCGAAAACAGTTATCCGAGCCAGGACAACGTTCCTGACGAGCAGACACGGAAGCTTTTGAATAGCCTCGAAAAGATATGCCAAGTAAGGGATTCGCATTTCAAAATTGCCATTGAACAACTAACAAGACGGTTAACGG
This sequence comes from Aspergillus persii, assembly GCA_002215965.1. Classification (NCBI taxonomy): domain Eukaryota; kingdom Fungi; phylum Ascomycota; class Eurotiomycetes; order Eurotiales; family Aspergillaceae; genus Aspergillus; species Aspergillus persii. The sequence continues at coordinate 548,224 of NGZO01000001.1, forward strand.
TCAATTACCATGTGTCTAGTGGCCCTGCCATCCAACCTCTCTACCTCGTGATACGACAGCCAATAGAGCACACTACCAGGTCTTGTCAAACCTCCCGGCAAAAAGGCTATCAGTGAAACGGAGTGTGAAGAACTTCGTCCTTACATCGAACATCAAGGACTGGACTCGATTCGTCACATTCCTGAGAACATATGCAAAGCTAAAGACAACGAGCTCTGGCCCAGATTTGGCCTATATTGAGCCTAAGGCATCAGGTGAAGCACAGAATGACTGCCAAGTCTATGTAGAATCGCTACATGTGGTCCTTTCAAAGCATTGTTTGTGTTTCCACGACGATGGCAGGAAGGAGATTATAGTAAATCTCCTTCTAAATAGCTGCTATTCGCCAAGTGAGGTTGAGAGTGCGGCCAGCTTTCGACTCTTTTTTCTTGATCACCCTCATTGCAGTGATAAAACCGGATCCAGCCAGTGGCAAGACGCTCGGGTCTATGTTTCCCGTGAAGGGTGAGTTTGAGCTCCGAATCGAATTCGCTAAAGCCACTTCGCTCATGCATCCTACAGGAAGGCTAAGGTGATAAACAACGAGATTTCTATCGCTAAACCCGGGGTAGGGAAGGGAATATCGGTGGACACGTTTTGCGATGTTATTACAAACCGAAACCGATCCCAGTTGCAACTGACCGTCGCAGACGGGGAACTTATGCTGCAGGGTCCCGGGCCTCTGTCTCGAGACTTCCTGCTTGGTGCTGCTAGTGTTTCTCTGGCTGAACTAATAAGTTCGGTCAAATTGACCCAAAAGTCTAAGCTTTTCTTGTCGCACACCCTAGCTCGCGCTTTCTGGCAATTTTATGGTTCAGGTTGGATGGAAAGAGAATGGACGAAGGAGAGCGTTCATTTTATGTTCGAGCAGGACTCAAGCACCTCGAAGGGTATTTTTATCAACAGGCCATTCCTGTCAGCACGATTTGGCGGAGATAACACTGTTCAAGAGACAGACCCCGGATTTCGATCTCATCAATTTCCTAAAATCCTCGCTCTCGGGATATTGCTTCTCGAAATTGAACTTGGAATTGACATAAAGGACTACCGAAAACCAGAGGTTTTCGATCGAGATGGCAATCCAACTGTCAATGCTGACCATATCGCTGCCGATGAAGTTTTCTCCACAACTCAGTGGGATGAGCTGGACACCTTTGTAGGATTGACCACTGTTATCAAGACCTGCCTCTATCCTGATAACTTTCAACCTTTCATACATGACCTGCAAGGACTCCGCGACGCGATACAAAAAGACATTGTGAGTCCGCTGAGGATTACCTATGATAACGCCTGGAAAGATATTGCCACGGCCAGCTTTCGTCCGGTTATGACAGAAGCTCGGCCAATGGAGGCGCCGCTACCAGTCTCGCCAATCCCAACATTCACGTCGTCACAACTGCCATATCATTCATCTATCCCGTCTCGCCCGCTTGGTCAGATCTATTCGCAATCTCTTTTAGCTCCGTATGGTTCCCGCCTCCAAAAGCCCTTCTATTTCTCACGTTCATTGGCCTGACATACATAGATATGCAATGTCACCACCTCCGGGATTAATTTGTGGTTCAGTCATGTCAGCAAGGTAGGCACCTCCATGCATCATTTATGATTGATACTAAAGTTCCAGCGGCCATCTTTTTTCCTCCGATGACTGGTTCCAGAAGATGGACGAACTCAACAACGTCCTCCGTCCGAAACCAAAGGAAAAAGGCGACCTTTATCGACCCATAAAGGTGGCCATCATCGACACCGGAGTTAATGAGAACCTTACCCAGTCAATCAAAGGATACAAAGACTTTGTCTCAGGACATGATAAGCATCTTCAGGACACCACAGGACATGGAACTAGTGCGGTTCATCTAGTTCAGAGGGTCTACCACATGGCAGAGATATATGTTGCAAGAGTCTTTAAGACCTCTCAAGCGAGCAACGACACAATGGCGTTGATGGCTCAGGTAGCATGCTATGCACCCCATCCCATTACTATATGTTTTTAACAACACTCCCACAGGCAATTCGGCATGCGAAAAAAGAGTGGAAAACCAACATCGCCATCATTCCCTCGGGGTTCCGATCCGACGACAGCGACTTGGAAAAAGCGATCGACGAGGCACGTAGTGACCACATGCTAATATTCACCGCCGCCTCCAACTACAGCAACTTTGAGGACATCGCTTTTCCGGGTCGGCTCTACTTAAACCTCAAACTACTGTGTATGTTTTCCACAGACACCAGCATCCGAGCTTCGCCCGCCTTCAACCCATCCGCGCTGGATAAAGCGCGTTACAACTTTGCCATCCTAGGTGAAAATATCACCCATGCCCTCGTAAGCAAGCCGCTGTCCGGCACATCTTTCGCAACGGTCATCGGCGCGGGTGTTGCTGCACGCCTGCTAGACTTCTCTACCCAACTGGGCATCCATAACCGTATTCGACGCGTTGATAGGATTAGGACTGTGGAGGGAATGTCGGAAGTATTTAACAAAATGTCCAAGGAGTCGGTAGATAATGGGTATCATTGCATTGCTCCGTGGAAGATCCTTCCCCCCGAATCGGCTGTCGATGATCAGGATGAGGCGGGCAAGCGATTGAAGCAGCGAAGTGATATATGTGAGACAATTTCGAGGGCTTTGGAGACCATCTATGGACGGTAATTTTGTCTGTACTTCATGTTGAGGAGTGTTGGGGAGGGGGTTTCTTTTGTGGAGTTGCGAGCTTGTGGAGGTGGACTATTGTACTTGTTAACTATTCTTATTTACCGGATATTGCAAATTGAAAACTGTTCAACTGATTAGTAGTCATACACGTAAACAATTATGTAAAGACAAATTCCTGAATGTATCATGCTCACCAACTTCCAAGGTTGTTGATCGTCGATGCACTTACGACTGCAGCTATGTATCTCGATCACTTCGCCTGTGCTGGTAGATCAGCTATAGCGAATACAAAATCAGGGTGTGTGAAAGAACACAGTATTCCTTCATTTTTACCTTTTAACTAAACTACACCTATATTGTTAGCTCTTAGTCTGGAAACCCGCAAAAAAAAACGCAAACGCGAATAAAAGAGACTATTTTATCGGTGTATTTCTTATCCTCAGTAGCATTATCGGCAGCTTTGCGTTCTCTGTAAATAACATCAATCTCAATTACTACTTGAAACGTACCAACTAAGCCCAGCGTTTATCCATAGCTGATATAGTAGCCCCGATCAGGTTCAACGCAGTCTGAGGTCCAGGGCCTGTAGCGAGATGTAGGCCATCTCGGACGCCCGTTTTGACATTCGTCATATCTTGCAAATCAGCCTGTTCATCTACCACGGCCCCTGCTTCCGCGAGAACTTCATGTGTTTTCCATGTGTAAAAGCTGAACTGTGGTTCCAGCTTCCCCTGGGCATGCACCATAGGCTCCAGCGCCGGTAGTGCGGCCACCTCGACACCTTTGACCAACTTCTCGCGCTGACCGTTAATCTCGATATCGAGGCATGCCAGAAGTGTAGGGCCATGACACAAGGCAATAATAGGGAGGCGATTCTGGATCGCGTCGTCCATCATTCGAAGAATAGCAGGGGTTGCTTTGATATTCGCGTGATTGACATCATCTGCTGCTTTGGGAGACGTGACTGCAATGTCTTCATTGAATCCCAATCCTCCCGCCAGATACACGGCGCCGAATTGACCCGCATCGAATTGATCCGCCCCGACTGCATTCCCGAGTAGGTATTCAACACGATCTTGGGGCACACGGAAGGGATCCAGACGAAGGGGCGCCCCGAGACCGACTCCCGGTAGACCCAGCGAGACGGCTACAGCCTCCGTTGGTGGCTCACGAACGAGCATGCTGTCGCGCTGGATCGCAAGCGGGCGACCGAAGGGGGTGAAGACTTGAACAGCATAGCCTGCATTCATGACGCTTAAGGCCCAATCCACGAGCTCTTGCCATTGGGCCCCGTGCGAGCTTGCAACAGCTGCAATGCACTTTTGTTGTGGGCGATCAAGCTGAACATTATGACGGGGAAAAGAATTCTCAATTTTGTGGAGCGCCTCGTCAAACCCCACCGAATGGTTCTTGTTCTCCCAAGCTTGAACACGCAGTCGGCGCTCATATGAATCGACCACCTGATTATCAGACGGCTTACGGGCAGCTGCGTCCCATAACCCAATGCGCGGAAGCCAGCTATAGTACTCCTTTCTGTCTTGCAGTGTCAAGGATCCCTTTTCTGCTTTCTCCAAGAGCTGGGCGACGTACGCGACATCCCGCTGGATATCAGGCTTGTTGAGGATACCGAGCAAATTGATCAGAAGGTCGGGGTCTAGTCTTAGGGGAGGAAATTCCTGGTAAACGTCGAAACTGCGAAGGTGATGTTCCGGATCAACATAGTAACGATCCACGTAAGCCATGCGAACTTGGCGCAGTTGTTCAGATGACAAGTCCCGGACTAGTTCTTGGAGCTGAGCGATTTTGGACGGGTTTTTTGGGTCCTTGGTCCGCTCGATAGCGACCTTATGTAGGCGTTCAATAGGGAAATCCATTAGGGTGGGAGGGTTTTAAAAAAGGGTGTGAGACAGGCACGGTTTAAGAAGCAAAGCTGAGGTAGTGAAGGAGTTTAGGAAGGGTATGTTTGGCAAATTTCAAAATTCTCCCTGCCCTTAAATACTTTGTCGGATTTATTGGTAGTGGAGTACTTCTCACTTCTGCATGGAGCCCTAACTTGGCATCCTGAGTGTAGATGTCATTTCCTTTGCGCATTGAAGCGAAAAGGGGATAGTATGTGGTATCCCTATTGGGAATAGTGTGAATGATTACCGTCAGCAAAGCTTAAATCTATCACGATAAAGTGGATAAACACTCGGACATTTAGCCTCGTCGGAGATATCAGCATGTATCTCCGGATGACAGAGGAGCGACCTTTGTCCCTAGCAATTCCCTGTCTGGCCTGTCCTTCCTATTCTTGCTATCCACGAGTGGTACTATCCTGTATGTACCACAACTTTCTAATTCGCCAATGAGACCTCATCACTCAGTGTGAGCAGTTGTTGAGGCAATCCTGTCAGGACATGGCCTTGAGCTCGATATCTTATGCACTATTGTGCATAAGTCTCCAATTCAGGAATATCATGATCCTAGGGTCCACTAGGTAAGAGGGAAAAAGAGCAACCAGGGCACTTTCACAGTGCTCAAATGTAAATACACAATCTAAGAAGAGCAGGCATTTCACAGAATCATATAACGCTATAAAAGGTGCCAGCGAGAAGTCCTTGCAGGACTTTAGATAAAAAGTAACATTCCATAAATAATTTATAACTAGTCCACTCTCTAACCGAATCAGAAACCCAACTCTCACAAAGACCGTAAAGAGCGTGAATGAATCGCTGTATTAAGCTGTTATGCGACGTAATATAACAGATTCTTCGAACAGGAAATCCTAGAGTTTCTAGGACTCCAATACCTAACGGCCATTTAATTAATACAACTTGCCATCCAGGCTTAACCATTTTTAGCTACTTTATTGCAAATTTAGTATCCCAGATTAGTTTATTTGCGCATGATGTCGGCCGCAATCTTCTCGGCCAGGGCGTCTATAGGGTATTGCAATTAGCTGAGCCCGGTAGCGAAAGTGGAATAATCATAACTTACAAACAGTGGCCTGGGGATGACCAGGAGGAAGGAATGGGAACGCCGAAGCGTCAACGACGCGAAGGTTCGAAGTACCGAAGACACGGCCCTGAGAATCTACGACAGCGAGACGATCCTTGGAGGTGCCCATTTTGCCTGCTGGAGGTTAGAAAGGGGGTACACAAAATAATAGAAAGTGGGGAAGAAGGGGACATACAAGTGGCAGCCGCATGGAAGATCTGGATTCCATTGTCACGGACGAAGTTCAGGATCTCAGCATCGGTGGACACCTTGTCGCGACCGGGATACACCTCAGACCCGACGATGACCTTCTGCATGACGTTTGTGTCGACCATCTCACGGATACGCTTGACTGCGTAGATGGCAAGCTCTTGATCGGTCGGGTCGGTGAGCCAGTTGGGGTTGATGATAGGGTCGTCCTCCATGCTGGCCGAGGCGATGGTCAAGTTGCCACGACTGAACGGCGAGACGAGAGACGCAGCGGGGCTGACATACATGTAAGGAGTCTGGGGAGAGCCCGTGATGTAGTTCTGGTTGTTGCCCATGTACGCATCCAGCGTGATGTATTCGACCTCAGGCCAGTCGGAGGGGAACGAATCGCTCAGCCGGCATTGTGTCTTCGAGCTCAGTTGCTTTAGCTGCTTTCCGGACAGCTTCTCCCAGGCGACGATGTCGCCACCGGGGTTTCCTAGTGGGCCGCTGCCGTCGGCGAGGTATTCAGCAGTGGCCTCCGCCATCAGCTTAGGGTTTCCGGTAATGGAGTGCGAGGGGGTCGTGACACGGTAGGAGAGACCAAACAGCAGGTGATCCCACATGTTTTGACCAACGCCGGCAAGGCTGGAGACGACTGGGATTTTGAACTCCTCCAGGATATCGGCAGGGCCGACGCCCGAGACCATCAACAGTTGGGGTGATTGGAACTAGGCGATTAATTAGCAATAAGACCATTCATACAGAGTGGACGAATGTGGACATACAGCACCAGCAGAGACAATAACCTCCTTCTTAGCAGAGAGGGTATAGTCTTTACCAGAAGTAGTGACCTTGACACCAGTCGCCGTGGTATCTTTGAACACCAGCTTCTGCGCCATAGTGCCGTTGTAGATCTTGAAGTTATTCTTGACACCGATGCTACGGATGAACTCCTCGGCGGAGCTGCGCGTTGACCACCGCGGGTCGACCGTGATCATGTTGTACTGGACTCCAGACAGCTCACCACTGACGAAGTCCTTGGCCTCCTTGAATCCCATGTAGTGCAGGGCCTTCTTAACCCAGGAGGAGAACGGGTTGGCAAAGTGTGGGATCGAAACATGCAGAGGCGAGCCGTTGGAGAAACGATCAGTGCTCGGGGCAGAAGCATTGGGCGCACGTCGGCTATTGTCAGGCCCAGTAAATTTCACTGTCTTCTGGAAATACGGCCAGAAGTTGCTCAGTTCGTAAGATTCGTCATCGACTTCCTTGGCCCATTTCGAGTAAGAGTCTGTCGTGCCGCAATGATAGGTCATGTAGTTGCGAGCAGAACTAGCATGCGCATCAATCGCGATTCTTCAAAATAATTCCCATATGCAGTGCAATTGCCCAAATAGATTAGGGCTGATTCTCACCTTCCACTTAAACACTTTCCTCGCGCATAGTGTAGTTCACGCCCGTTCATGCCCTATAGCAAACGAAGTCAGTAACGAGGTTGCGCTTCGGAATTACGACACGAGAATTTAATTACGCACAGCTTGAGGACTCGTCACAAAGCCCCAGTCGATATTAGGATTCGTATCTTCTGGACTAGCACCGGCGTAGAAAACATCAAACGCCGGAATGACGCTGATATTCCCATTGTTCTGATAAAAGCCACCGGCCTCAACAACGGCCACCGTATAACCTCCCTCCTGTGCCAGTCGGCCAGCAATTGTCAGTCCTGCCGTGCCGCCACCAACGACGACATAGTCGTAGCTGGCATCCTTGCCAGGAGTTCCTAACGACGTCGCAGGGGCTTCGAAAGGACCCGAGGCCATCGACACGGCGAAGACGGAGAGAAAGGACAGGGCGCGAAGCCGAAACATTGTCGCGAGTCAAGCGCAATGAATTGAAAAGAATTACCTATCCACAGAAGGGGCGAAGAAGCCGCGTGCGCAGCGCTTTTTGAGCTCTGGCGGCCGTCATCCGCTAAAGTCGAAAAGCGACAAGTGCCGGCTGACGAGTTGACGATGAAGAAGTCCACACGCAGCTAGTCTAATAGGTCAAATGAATTATACTAAAACTTCACCGGGGTAGTCATTGTTTGCCCCCACGTTCCCTCGTTGTGACGGCGCTGGTTGGACGGGCTGTTCGAAGGAGCGTCCGGTAGCGGTCCTTCAAGGAGAGAAATTAGTAGATGTAACGCTATCCGGCAATATTGGCCTCTGCTGCGGTGAGATTTGGGGGCAGGAATAATAAGCAGTAAGCAGCAATGGGTCGTTCTGTTGGCTGATAAGGTTAGAGTGCTTCGCTTCGTTTCTGCAACATCTTCACCGGAATAAATGAACTGCAATGTTCCTAAACAAGCCTAGTTCGGCCCCCAAATAAACATCACAAGTTCGTATTACTATATGCCACATGGTTGGCATGCATCGATCTAGTATCTAGGTAGTGTCTAATTTGCATCATGCATCTACCACGCGACTTTGTCTATCTCTAGCCCTAATTTCCCGATTGGCCTGAGCCATCCATGAACCTCGCCAGCACCTGCCCAACCTCCAGAATCTGGATAGTAATCTCGTTAGCACACCGTTCAAATATTTCTGAGTAAAACATCGCGCCATACCTGAGGCCGCCTCATAATGCTGAAGTGGTTCCCAGTCACCACTTCCACGTGTACCTGTCGCATCAGATGATCCCATCCGTTGGCTCCGCGCCATGTCCTGGGATCCATAATCCACCGCTGGGCATCGCTCTCGTCATCTCCCCAGCTGGCTTTCATCTTTGTTTGCTCCTCTGCCCCGACGGACTCCCATACCCCGCTGCGCGCCCAAAGTGCTAGGCACCGTGGCGCGTTCTCGTCCAGCATCGGCTCCGGCGTGTATTGCTTCAGTGCGTCGATACTAGCCAGGAAGTGCGCGTGCGTAGCGTCCCGATCCTTCTGCGTCTTACTGCTAGTGGTTATGCCAAGACGGTCTAGCAGGTCGACTGTCTCGCGCGTGAGAGGGGAAATACTCCCAGGGCATGGGGAATCGATGAGGAGTAGGCCGGCCACTGTCCTGCCTTCTTGGCGGAGGAGTCGTGTTGCTTCGAAAGCGTAGACACCGCCGATGCTCCTGAAGAGCGTTGTTAAATTAGCCCGAAAGAAAGAGGCAGAAACAGAAAGAGCTTACCATCCACCGAGCAAATACGGTCCGTTAGGATCAAGCCGCAGGATCTCGTCTACGTACATCTGCGCCACCTCTCCTAGAGAGTGCTGGAACTGCTCTGGGCATCGCAGGAACGGGCTATGGATGCCCCAGACGGGACGATTCGTGTCTCCCAGCACAGGCAACCCAGCGTACGAGCCCGCGCTTCCAGAGCCATCGGGTAGGAGGTACAAAGCTTGGGAATGCGAGGAGAGCGTGCCCTGCAGAAGAACGGACTGAGAACGAGCCGACGGCAAGACAGGCTTGCCTGCGAGGGGCAGTGGCTCTGTGAACAATGGACGACCGAAGGCTCGTTGCACATCTGCATACGTTGGATAATCAATGAAAAACGAAGAGGAAAACCTCCGACCCGTTTGCTCATAGATAGCATTGATGACGGTCAATCCCAGCAGGGAGTCGATGCCCATCTCGGTGAAGGCAACATCTTCCTCGACTTCGTGAACGTCAAGACCTAGCTCACTTGCAATGATTCCGCGCAATGTATCCACAAAGCTACCACCGTCCTCGCTCGTAGGTGTACTAACAGAGGGCGTGGAAGTTTCGGAGCTCGACGGAGGCGTAGGATATGCTGCTGTCGCCGGTTGGTAACACTCTTCGAAAACATGGCGCAGATCGCCCAGTTGCGGGCAGAGGAAGGCCGAGCTGGCGAATTCGACCTGCAGCTCTTGTCTCAGTCGATCGGCGACCATTATTGCCATTAGGGAATCAAGACCAATATCCGCCAGATCAGTCTCGTCCGTCAGCTCCTCGATGGCCACGCCTGTTTCCTCGGATATGATTGAAACGACCCTTTCAAAACACAGACCAATTTGGTTTGCTGGAAGCACTATATCCAGTGGTCGATTCTTTGTCCGCTCAAGAATCGGAGATGGAATCGCTTTATTTGGTGGAGGAGTGGCTCCAGAATCAGCAGGAGGCAGGAGAACGTTCAAGAACCGTTCCTTGATCGAGCGAAACTTGATATCGCTGACTAGACCGATGATCTGTTTACCCTCAATCACATAGACATCTCCGGCCATTACTCCAGGCTCGCCCGTTGGCTGCATACGAACATATGAGCGGTAGCTGCTGTGTTCTGACAGGGGGCGAGCAAAGCGCATACTTCCCCAGCCATGCGAGATATGCACGACATCGTCTGGAATGGTCTCGCTGGTATTCAGGATCCAACCTGAAAGATGCGCCAGGCTGTCGATCCAGTAAGGGGAAACGGTAAAGGTGCCATCGCCCGGGCTGGTTTGAAATTTCACAATCGCCGATGCCTCTAGACACTCTGGGTCCAGCAACACATCATCCATGCCCCGGAACTTAGGACTGTAGTCCACGAAAGTGGCAAACGCCTTGTAGGCGTCGCTGCGCTTGACTCGGTGTAATCTGCCCTGTTCACAAGATTTGTCTAGTCTCTCCATCCGGCCTTCGATCAAATACAGCTGTTTCGCCCACTGCGCCATCCATGCTTTGCTGTCGCCATAGTGAGCCTCGCACTCTGCGTGCGCCGTCTCTTCCTGTTTCCCTTTCACGGAGCTGATGCGTATCTTGACAAGCGAGGCTCCAGACGTTTTGGATGCCTTCAACTTAACGAGGCGGTCTTCGTCGCCATTGAACAGCAGCGGTTTGTGGATCTCGATGCCCGAGATGTCAATAGCAGGTACCTCGCCATTTTCCGTTCGGCACCATATATACGACGCCGCTGTGAATGCCATATCAGCGTACACGGAGCTAGGACACATCCGATGTCCATTGACAAGATGGCCGGAGATAGCCGCGCTCAAGCCAGGATCCGCCAGATTCGACACAAAGCTAACTGTCGCTTCGCCGCCCGAGAAATGCTCGCTCTCCACTCTTTGCAGCGTCGTGCTGAGTGTCTTTTTGGCCATAAGCTCTCGTCCGGATACGCCCTGCTGGTTGGACTTGGTGATCAACCAGTCCCCTTCGTATTGCAGCCAGTAGCTCTTCAGGTCGAATGCGTAGGTGGGCAGTGCGAGCAGTCTCAGAGAAGGCTCGTATTCCTTGTGTACTGCTGTCCAATTGATATTGAATCCGCCCCGATATGCCTTCGCCAAGCTGTTGCTCAATGTGTACCAGTTTGATTCACGAGAGGACAGGGACGGTAGCGCATTCACAGCAGGGCTGCCGATAATGGTCTTTACCATCGCCAGACACAGGGGTCGAGAGCCCATTTCGATCCAGGAGGTTGCCTTGGCGTTGAATCCGGGTGTTGCGGCATAATTCTCAATGGCGCTGAGGAACTCCACTGGCTGACGTGTCTGCCGTCTGACGTACTCTGCATTAAATATTCCTTCGTCAGATACCACTTCTCCCAAGAGAGTCGAGAGAATTGGAATCCGGGGCTTGTTGAACTCTACTTGCTGGCAGAGCGATTGGAGTCCGTCCAGGCAGTTGTCGAGCTGCGACGAGTGGAACGCATATGGGACTTCGATCAACGACGTTTGCACTCCACTGGCCTTTAAGATGACATCTAGACCGGCGACATCGTTCGTCGTGCCACTGACCACGTTCGCCTTGGGGCCGTTGAAGCATGCGATCTCACAGGAGGGAAAGGCAACCAGATGCCGTTGTAGCTCTTCAGCCGGCAAACTGGTCGTTAGCATTGCGTGAGTGCCGCGTTCGCATGTCTGCTCGATTAGAAGCGCTCGCCGGCCAACTAGAAAAATCGTATCATGGATACTAAGCACACCGGCTACACACAATGCGGCGTACGTTCCTAGGCTATGTCCCGTCACCAGCTGAGGTGAAACACCCCAAGAGATCCACAGGGAAGCCAGGGCTATGCCGCAGGCCACTATTACCAATTGTCCCTGAGCCGAGCTGCACAACGTATAGTCGAATTCCGGGTTGCTGATGGCTTCAAGGACCGACGACAGATGCAGTGATCGGCATATATCGTCGATTTCACGAATGCTGTTTTGGAAATGCATGGAGGTCGAGAAAAGCTCGTGTCCCAGGCCAAAATACAATGAGCCCTGTCCGGGAAAAAGGAAAACAGCGACAGGTGATTTTGTCAGAGCAGTGTCGGCTTTAGTCGTCAGATCCTTCTGTAGAGATGAGACCAGTCCATCGATGGTCTCAACAACGTGAGCCTTGCGATATGGGCAATGCATCTGCCTTGCAGTGGTCGAGTAGGCAAGATCCGCGACATTCGTGGTCGGGTGAGCCTTAAGATATCCTAGCAGTCGCTGCGTGTTGCCTTGAAGTGATTCCAGCGTCTTCCCAGAGACTGTGACCACGTGGGTGCCTCGAGGGTCCGGGATATCATAAACTGACTGATCGGGGGGCGCTTCTTCCAGCAGCAGACTTGTATTGCCGCCTGCCGCATTGAAATTGTTGACCAGAATGCGTCGTCTGCCATCGCCAGCCGGATCCACCGTAAACGGGATCCTTTCCATCGGTATTCTGATATTCATAGAGTGCAGTCGCTTGAGCGGAATGTTGGGGTTGATCGTGCCTTTAATTCCGGTATGTGGTGGAATTACATTCTTCTGAAACATCAAGGCCGATTTGATGACCGAGGCGACTCCCGAGGACGCTTCTCCGTGGCCGATATTAGGCTTCAGAGTCCCAATATACAAGGGGTGGCTATCAGCTCGCCGAGAAGAGAACGCCTGAGCGACAGCACTGGTCTCGATGCCATCACCCACCTGGGTGCCCGTTCCATGCATCTCGACGTAGTTGAGCTGGTCGGGGACCACGCCTGCGTCATCCAGTACTGCTTTGAACAGTCTTTGCTGAGTACCAGCATGTGGTTGCGTGATCGAAGCGGCTTCTGCTGAATGATTTGTCACAATACTCCTGATCACAGCTTGGATTCGGTCTTGGTCCGCCATAGCATCCTCCAGTCGCTTGAGCACAACAACGCCTATTTGATGTCAGCAGATACAACTAGACCCACAATTAAAGTACACACCAACGCCATCTGCACGACAGTATCCGTCCGCCCCCGAGTCCCACGTCTTGCAGGATCCCGTAGGCGATAAGAAGCTTCCCCGGCTCAGGCCTGCGTACGGATCCGAGGAAGTAATCATATTTGCGCCTCCAGCGACGGCCATGTCGCATTCACCGTTGCGCAGAGCGCTCAGCCCGATCTGAATGGCCGCCATACTAGATGAACAGGCGGCATCAATGCTGTAGCTTGGACCCTCCCAGCCAAAATGGTAATTCAGCCTCCCGGGGCCGAAGGCACGCACCCCTCCGGTGGTCCAGAAGGCGTCGATCTTCTGGGCGGAGTTGGCCTCTCTCCAGTCGTCGCTTGTTTGGCCCATGAACGTGCTGATTCGATGTCGCTGCGTAGACGGCGTGCGGTCCGGAGAGTATCCTGCCATCTGGAGCGCTTCGTATGTCGTCAGAAGCATGAGTCGTTGGTTGGGGTCCGTCGCTGCGGCTTCTCGCGGGGACATGTTGAAAAGGCGAGTATCAAAGAGATCTGGGTGGTCGTAGAAGCAGCCGTATGGAGTTGTCGTTGTGTTGGGAGTCTGGCCGGTGGGATCGAAGTGTGTTTCAACGGTGAACCGGTTCGCCGGGATCTGATAACAGTCAATAAATATCTTCATGACAGACCAAATATCCAAATATTGACAGCGCCAACATACCTCCCGGTGCAGATCGAGTCCGTCTTCCAGGACATTCCAAAATGCATCCAAGTTGTCGCTCCCAGGAAACCTCCCTGACATGCCCACAATCGCAAAGCTGCCTGAAATCTTTTCGTTCTGGTGTATGAGGTTCCAGTCTGACAAGCAGACCTTCTGGTCCCATTTCAATGTCTCTTTCAACGATTTGGTCATGTATGAGGGTCCGATAACAGTGAGTACTGGGTCTTTAAGATCACAGTCGACTAGCCCTTCCATAGTCGCCGTCCAGTCGAGCGGTCGTCGCAGAATATCTAATAGTGAATGGCGGAGACAGTCCCTGAGCGTCAATACACCCTCCATAGCACGACCCATGCTAGTCGAAAAAACCGATCTGCATGAAGCAATCGGCGTGTCGAGGACAGGGGCATCGCCGAGAATGGACCCGACATCCTCGCGATGGATATGGCCGGCGTGGTAGGCGCTGTATATCGATAGCTGAGTCCTACGCGCCTCAGGAAACTGGGACCGTAAGAAACCCGAAAACTGTTCGAGAGCTTTCGGCGGTCCGCTAACTGTGAATGATAATCGATGCACAATGGCGCTGATATATAGTCTTCTGGTTTCAGGTGTGGACTAGTGGCCGCAGATCAGCATAAGTTGGTAACCACAGAAAAGGTAGGAACCTACGTAGATCCCATGGAACTGGGCAAGTTTGTCTTGTACAGCATCAAGTGAAACACCGGCGCACGCTAATGCCCAGCTTCCAGTCGAACGTTCTAGACTCTTAGACCGGCTGCAAACTCGTATTCCCAGCCGTAGTGCAATCCGGATGATTTCGGGAGCGAAAGTCAGTAGTTCTGTGACAGAGGTAATACATGCTGCGAGCGAAGCGGGAAGCATGCCCGTGCATACTCCCAGAAGGAGCTTTCTGTTGCTGCTAAATAAGAGCTGTGGTTGCCGTTGTAGGTGACTATCGCGGCACGCATGAGCCTCGATTTGCAAAACGAGATGATCTCGGACTTAAACTCACACAAGCAGGTATCCAATCTGGCAGATACACAGAGCTGCCGGCGCCAAAGGGGCGCTCTTGGACGGGCTTTCAGCCAACGCATTTCCAAGGTCTCTTAAAGTGCGCCAGGACAATTGCGAGGGGCTGGCCACCGGCAGGCCGAATAGTGCAGCGCGCAGAGAATCAGCGCTGATGCGCAGAAAGGTGGCTAGTTCCTGCGAAGACTTGGATAGATGATCCAGTTCCTGCAGCGAGGAACTGATATCCACCGTTTGATCTCCAAAATGGAGCACACCGGCCGCATTGGCCATGATCACAGAGCCGGGCGAGCTTATTTCGACTTGATTGACTCCCTTTCAACGGCAAGCTTGCGTGCGTGAAGCCTGGTGGGGTGAAAACGAGGTGTCTATTCATCCTATGGGATCAGGGACGCCGAGTATCCTTTTTACACTGGCAGTTCTTGCCGTCGGCTGAGCGACAGATTTGGACACGGCCGGCGACCGGCAGCCGAATGCAACATAATAATTTCTTCCAAGAGATGTCCAGTACCAGAATAGGCCTCGGAGCCGATGGCTAGTGTCTTCGTGGCTAGATCCAAGGTAAGCGATTCGTGCGTTCTTCAGGATTTAAAATCGGGATTGAGACGGCGTCTTACAGATTATGACTTCACCGTTAGACCCCCAATAGGTCTTCAGACAATTTGGGGGTAGCGAGCCAGATCTGACGCTTGCTTGCTAATCCATACCGACGTGCAGGTCAATTAGATGATTCCACGCGAGAATGTGGCTCATGGGGCACAAAGAACCCGGCACAAGGGGCTAGATGGCCCGGTCCACGCTCTTGACAGGGGCTGTTTCTCCACAATCATGCAGAGGACCTTTTGGCAGACCTGGGATCGAGCAGATGACTTCTGCACATTCCTTGGGGCCAGATGTTGTCTGCTTATGTTCTGCACGTCGTATCCAAGTCAGCTCGCTACTCATCGTCCCCCGGCCCCTGCAGATACCATGTGGCCTCTACATAAGGGCTCAGCAGCGGCCTTCACTCCTTGTCAGCCGAGACACTGCACGATAGTGAGAGTCAGAGAGAGACACATCCCAAGAGATCAAGTTTGTTGTGCGTGCGTGCACCATGGAGCAACCAGTCGCCCATCGGACGGCCGCCGACGAGCTGAGCTCCCATCGTAGCGTGGCCATCTTCATCGTGACTATTGTCTTCCTGATCACCTCCACAACGTCGATCATTCTGCGACTGATCGCAAAACACATGAATCGCGCAAAGCTGCTGGCAGAGGATTATGTGATTCTTGTTGCACAGGTTAGCCTGCAAGAAAACCGCGGGGATCCCAACATCTTTATACTAACAACTATGCTTAGGTTCTTCTTTACGGCATGGGTATTTCTGTGCTACTGGGTAAGTTGCAAACATCCAACCCTTGTGATTGACAAGGATTAACCATCAGACAGAGGTTTTCATCTCATCGGCTGGTCATCATGCAAAGGAAATCCCACTGTCGCACGTAACCAACTTCCTCAAGGTAAACTAGCAATGTTGTTGGTCCAACTACGGCACGACGATTCGCTCACCATTTCCAGATCCTAGTCGCGATGCAGGCATTCTACGGAACTATCCTCGCCCTGATCAAGACGTCCATCTGCCTATTCTATAGCCGCATTTTCTTCGTGCGCACCTTCCGCATCGCCGCATGGATCACCATCGCCTTCGTCGGTTCCTGGGGCGTCATGGTCCTCTTGACTGCGTTCCTGCTGTGCACGCCGCTCGCCTTTAACTGGGACCAGAGCATCCCAGGTGGGCGATGCGCCAACCAAAAAGCGACGTTCATCGCCGTCGGCGTGCTTGATCTCGTCACAGACATGTGCGTCTTCGTGCTGCCTCTACCCATGATTTACAATCTGAAAGTCAGCCGCGGCAACCGGGTTGCTCTATTTGGGATCTTTGGGATCGGAATTCTGTACGTTTTCCCCTGTCCACCTTCTAATCCCCTGAGAGGTCAATACAACAGACTCTAATACAAAGTCCCCATTACAGGACCATGATAATCAGCATTCTCCGCATCCAGAGCCTTCTCGAGACAGACTACACGGACATCACCTACTCCGCCGCCTACCCATTAATGTGGAGTTTTCTAGAGCCCGCACTGGGCATCACAGTAGCATGCGGTCCTCTGCTGGGGCCTCTAGTGCGTCGATTTCGGTACTTCCGGCAGGTGTCGAAGGCCCGACGACTAGAAGGCAGCGAAGAGACCACGCCTTTCGGGCGCACGACGGACACAGACCCTGGGGCCAGTCGCAAGGCGGGCCAGATTACGGTGCAGACGCAGTGGGAGATGTCGGTGATGAGGGAGCCGTAAATAATGATTCGGCTTATTTCCGTTGTTTTTCTACTGAGTAATGTATTTTAGCTTAACCACCCCAGGCCTGACATGGAGTCTGGTCGTCTGGGAATTTGGGGTCCAAAACAGGCTGGCGTTAGAAATGGGAAACTTTGCGCGAGACCGAGACGGAAGTGAGTCCCAATGGTATACGGAGCATGAATCAGTGGCATTTCTTCACTTTTAGTGTTCAGTCTCACTCCCCCGCTCCCTGCATGTAAGAATTAAGGCGATCAACAGTCGGCCAGAATCCTCCCGGCCTTTTAGGTGGTTCTAGCCACTCGCCATATTGCAGGGACCGTGTGGTTGAGGTTACATCGCTGGTTCTGGCACGGCACGCAAACATTAGCGCCTGCTAGTGCTGACCCTGATGTACTTAGAGTACAGACTTCACGTTGCTGACTCCACCTGTGTTGTGCAGAGAATGGCACGTTCACAGGGACAGGCCTTCTTCCATGAGCGTTCCTTTTTACTGACCAAGGTACAGCGACTCTGGGGCCGCAAATGTAGAGAGACGAGACAAGGCTCAACCAGCCGGTACCAGGATAAGCTATACTGCAAGTACTACACCCTACAGGAGATAATAATCGACTTCTTCAATGTTATAAGCGCTCTGACGTGGCGGGGGTCTTGGCTAGCACACTGGCATGCTCCACTGAGTAGCTTCTAGGCCCAGAAGTGAATAAACAGCGAGAGCCAAGACTATACAACACGGGGTGTCGGCTCGAACGATGAGCGGACTTACCGAAAAGCAGTCACCCGTTTTTCTACATGGGCTGATGGTACTGGACCGGAAATCCGCCTTGACCGGATTGCCGGTGCGGTCTCTTCGAAGGCTATGCAAGGAGCAAAATACGATGCGCTCGAGTGTCCGCCACCTGGCAAACAGATACGAGGGCATTGACGGTCTTGGAGCGCCGTAAGCCAGCAAGTATTCCTGGTATTTGCTGATTGGCGCCTGGATTAAGATAAAATATCCCGAACAGCCTAGGGCCTTGATTGCTCGACACCAATCAGCCTCTATCATGATCCAATTCCTGGGAGGAAAGACCACCCTGATTACGTGCTAGTCCAGAGTATGTATTTTGAGCCACCACATGTTCTGGTACTCTGCTCAATAATGGTCGAGTTATTGACTGGAGTCTCGTTGGGAACGATCGAGCTCACCTACCTGAGTCAACATTTCAAGTGAAGTTGTTGAAGCTATTACATAGCCGCCGGCAACATTCGACGCCGTAGATAACCATTTACTCTCGATGGTACAATGAGGAATAAATATGAGTGAACTATCTATATACATTCTATCCCCGTAACGAGTCATTGTTTCGTCAAGGACAGTCGACGGCTGGAGGTTAGTACCAGGTCTATCTCGAGCCCAAAACCACCAGTCAATTTGAGGTTATCATTGACGCACAATAGATCAAAGTCCTCTGGAAAGGTAAACTGCAAATGAGTATATATGTTATTTAGGAGCTGTGCAAGGGCAAAGAGTCGGCAGGTCTAAGTATTACTCCTGGGCCCATCCGGGACGGATGGAGAACATACTAGGTATACTTCCTTCTATGCACCCTTACGAGTATTCCAATCCCCTGTGTATTCTTTTATTTAATTTCAGAAGGATGCAGTCATCATCGTTGGTTGATCTATGTTGTAGTCTATGCTTCCCCCCGTCTAAAGGAGCGATCATCGCTGCCCACTACATCCTGCCATAGTGGATAAGACCATCAAGTTAGGAGAGGCTGCTAAAATAGAAAGCGTTAACTAATGCATAAAAGGGGCCCCCTTCAATGCAGAATTTCTTTCTCTAACCTATTAGTTAGTATAAATAACTCAAAATGAGCCGACCAGTGAGTATACAGCGGCTGACCAGGGAATGATGATTCTAGGCTAATCATCGTCAATCAGGGATTTTATAGATGTTAGGTAGTTATTTGCGTAACAAGGGTAAATGCATCGTCAAAGTCATGTTGTACTTGGAGCCATGGTGTTTAATTTGTTGCGAGGAATGAAACTTGATATACCTTTACTGACAGGATCTTCCTGTCAGCGCGGTATACGGGCAGCTATCTGCACAGAAAACATAACACAAGACAGATTCCATACTATCACACTATACACTCCAAAATGGCACATGCAAACTTTGGCAAAAAGTATCATAGGCAGAGCATAACGAGAAGCTCAATCTGAGCAACCTCCCTCAACCATAAATCGCCATCAACCATAACGTTATGCATTTCCCAGGCAGACATAAAAGGACGCACTACCACCACCTACTCACTTACAACCATCCACCAAATCCACCTTATCCCATTATCCAAACCAACCAAATCACAGACAAAATGTCCACAACCAACTACTCCATCCCCTCTATCATCGCCGCCTACGGGCTCGGCCTCGCCCCTCATGGCTACTACTTCGTGAAAATGATGGCCAACGCAAAAGGCCAAGCGAGTAACATTCTGTATGTCTATTTCCCATCATTAACATATCCATCAAACCCATTAACGGAACGAAACCAACAACCTAGACCACGCGAAAACCTCTCCAAGTTAAAAGGTTCCATCCCAGCCCAAGTATGGGATAAGCTGGCCAGAGCCCGCGGCGCGCATTTAAACGCCATGGAAGGGCTGCCGATGTTTGCTGCTGCGATGGTTAGCATTTATTCTATCCCATCTGCGATAGTCCATTTCCAGTACTTGATTGTCGACGATATACTGTCTCAGCTGACTAATGTGTATTATCGGGGTATAGATTGCAGGAAACGTGGCGAAGCTTCCAGCCGATGAACTGAACGTGCTGGCCGCTGAGTACATCGGGACTAGGATCTTGTATACGGCGGTATATATGGGGGTGCGGTCTGAGGGGTTGAGTTATTTGCGGACGGGCTTGTGGGCGTGGAGTTTGGCGATTCCGATCTGGGGGTTGGTTAGGGCTGGGAGGGTGTTGAATGAGTAGTCTTCTTCCTTGCTATGTCCAGCGTTAACTATGGTATGTACTTATCAACATCAACATCCAGCAAATTCAAATACCACCTCTCTTGACTCAACCATACATATATGATATATCCTCTACCTTAAAACCAACCCCCCCTCTCCCCTCTCCTTCCTCAACCAATTACTCCGGTCTACAACACCCGCATCAAAAGCCCACCACCACCGCTCAAACACCACCTGCCCGATCTCCCACCCCTGCGCATTAAACGGATCCCCACACCGCACTTTAATCCCCTCGCCCCCGACATCCTCCATATCGTAGACTAGCCGAACTAGCGCCATTGGGTCCTGTGCGCTCTTCGGACGCAGATTTTCAGGGAGATTGAACACCTGGATTAGTTTATCGCGGGTTGCAGGCCAGGGAAGAAGGTCTATGACGGGGTGGTGGGGGATGAAGCGCTGGGTTGGGGTGGGTTGGAGGTGGGAGGGGATGGTTGTGGTGTCTATACTGCCTTCGGGGATGGGTGTTGAGGTAGAAGAGGCCCCGTGAGAGGGCAGAGTGGAGTCAGGTCGATAGAATGGGCTGGTGGCAGTCAGGTCCCAGATGAGATGGGCCAGGTTTAGCCGGTACGCTACTTTTGTGGCTGCGTTGAGGAGCGTCAGGGAGGGGACTTCGAGGGTTCTGTCGTCTGGGAAGGAGAAGTTGGATGATTCGCTGGTTTGGAGTGCCACGGAGATATCTAGACCGGGGTCGATGTTTGGATCCCCCGGGGATTCTTCCAGAGAGGGCTCGATTGGAGGAAGGGGCGTGCTGGCATCTGGCCAGGACGCGAAAGGTGGCCAGAACATGTCTGTGGATATGGATAGGTCCATCTCGGGCTGTGGAGCCAATTGGAGGAACGGGTCGGTCATGAATTCCTGTAGGAACTCCTCATTTGGAGCTTCCACTACTTGGAAGTTCGGGCTTGACCTCTCCTGGCCATTCGAGGCCTGATCAACACCGGGCACGTCGAGCGAACTCCGTGACGACGCCGAAGACTCATGACTCAACCCAGCTGTGTGGCCGGGACTCTTAACCTGCGACTCCAGGGCATGGAGACGGTCCTTTCTCCGTTGACCTGGCAAATTAGCTCTTGAGCAGCAGTCCATATTTTCAATGTAACTTACGATAGCGTCGCTGCGCCAGGATGTTCAGCACGCGCTTGCGCTCCGCGGCGTCCTCGGCGATATCGGGGACCACGAGGTGTTTGGCTTTACGGTTTGCAGGCATTATGCAGACGTATAGTATCCCAATTCAATAATGCTAGGTGACTTGAAGGTGAAGGGCCAGATTGCAAAGGAAGATGGTTGTGGGCGGAGACGACATAACGTTATGCTTCAAGCGGGGCTCGTATTGACCTGGCTATTATTGGACAGAGAGTTATTCTTCTCAATACATCTCGTGAACAGTGCAAATATTATACTATGTTCAAATGAATTATTTGAATGTCATAAATATTAGGATATCAAAGCCAACATACAAAAAAAAACCCTCAATCCATCCACAACCCATTCAAATCCACAACACCACCAGGAAATCTACCTACTTCCCATCCCCATTCCCGCCAACCACCGGATCGACAACTCCCCCAACGGGGCCTCCATACGAGCCATTCTCATCCTTCCCTCCCCTCTCAGCCCTATTCACACCCTCTTTCGAAACGACATGCCCAACAGGCGCCAGTAGCCCATTCTCGCCTAGCTGGTTTCCGACCAGAGTATGCACGTCGTCTTGCAGCTGATTGATTTGGGTGGAGTCGGTGAGTTTGGTTTTCGAGAGGGTGTCTTCACATTTTTCGTTAGCTTACTCGTCTGTGTTTAGGCAGAGTAGGTAGAGTAAAGTGGATATAGTAGACAAGGCTTGAGAGGGAGACCGAGAGGAACTCACCCTTCGTAACATAAGAAGCCTTATTATCGCCCTTCCCGAACCACTTCAGATACTGGTCTTCCAGCCACGGCATCCACTTCTCGTATTGCTCGTGGTACACCTCCTTCACCCACTCGGTGTAGGTTTGTTGTTGGCGCTGCGGCGCGGGGAGGTGGTCGTAGATATGGTGTTTTTGGTCTTCAGTGTGGGTGCTGCTGGTGCTGGGGGGATCCATTTTGATTTTATTTTATTTTATTTCTTTTTGTTTTCTCTTGACCTTCTCTCTTGCTTCTTTCTTGTTTTGCGTTTTCTTATATGGTTGAGAAAAAGTGTCCAGTGTTCCGGTGAGAAGTATAAGTAATTCAAGTATAGTATCCGAGGTAGACAGATGCAATAAAAAGGATATCCAGACCATCATAAATACCACTCCCAGATTGACCCAGAGGATCCCATGACGTGTGTGGCACAGCATCTTCAATGACATGCACGACGATCGGAATCCTGTTTCGACCTACGCCGCTTCATTCGATGCGCTCGACTGGCCGTCTGGCGGTTGTGACGTCATTGTTGGATTGATGGATGTGCTTTACACATATACTCTGTCGTTGGTCAGGAACAGTTAAAGAGTCTTCGCAAATATGCTTACAGAGCTGAAGTATCGGTAAAGGTACAATGTACGAATTCTTCAATCAAGCTACACTACAGTCATGTAATAGTCTAAGAATCCATTTGTAGTGAAAGCCCGAAAGATATGATCTAGTCTTGGAACACTCTAACTATGCATAGCTCCTTGCAACGAGAGTGGAAATATGTACTCGAAATAAACGACACTACGCGCCGGAATGCGGTCGTGTCTCGTAGAATGAAGGATTAAGGAAAGAACGTTTACAGCAGAGCGACGAACGCGCCGACGGCCACGGCCGCACCGAAGATGGAGCTCGAGAGGCTGGCAGCTCCGCTCGAGGGAGTGATGCTGGCAGAGGGAGAGCTGCCAGTGCCGCTGGAGGAGTCGGAGCCGCTGCCGCTGCCGCTGCCAGATCCCGAGCCGGAGCCGGAACCAGAGCCAGAGCCAGAGCCAGAGCCAGATCCAGAGCCAGAGCCAGAGCCCGAGGAGCTGCCGGAGGTGGCACCGGGGTGGAAGCCAGCGGTCTTGGAAGGTCTGGGGTGGGTGGTGTTGTAGCCGTGGGTGAAGTTGAAGCCACCCTTGCCGAAGTTGTAAGGGGGGCGGGAGTGTCCGCGGATACCGGTGCTGGCGGCGGCGGAGGACGAGGCGGTCACGGAGCCGCTGGAGCTGGAGCCAGAGCTAGAGGAGCCAGTGGAGCCAGCCTTGGAGCCGTCGGAGGTCTTGGAGCCAGACGAGCCAGAAGAGCCGGAGGAGCTAGAGCCGGAGCCGGAGCCGGAGGAGGTCGAGTTCTTCTTGGAGCAGGTCAGGTCATACAGAGGCTTGTTGGTCAGCTCGCTGCCGACGACGCCGAAGCTGGGGTTGGGAGTGGTAGGAGCAGCATCCTGCAGGATGTACCACCAGGTGTTGACCTCATCGAACAGAGGGCAGCCGACTTCGTCCCAGAACTTCTTGGCGTTCTCGGTGTTGGCGATGGCCAGGTTCTGCTTGTCGCCGCTGACGGGCCATCCGGTCTCGGTGATCCAGACTTCCTTGCCACCGGCCACGGCCTTGGTCTTCTCGACAGACTCGTCGAACAGCTTCTTGGCGTCGGCGATGGAGTTGTCCATGGTGTTCTGGAAGTAGGGGTATCCGTCGAAACCCAACCAGTCGACGGCCTCGACCACGGCGGAGTTGGAGCCGTTGGTCCAAGCAGTCCAGGTGTCGACGTGACCGATGGAAGCCTTGCTCAGGCTGGTGCCGGCGATGGCCGAGCGCACCTTGTGGATGTATCCGGCGAGCTCGTCGGGGCCGATTCCGATGCCGGCGTTGGCCTTCTCGCCGTCGTAGGAGGCGCGGTACAGATCCTCGCTACCGACGGAGATACCGACGACCAGCTTGGTGAAGTCGTCGCCGTACTTCTCGATGGCGTTCTTGAGGGCGGCAATTTCGTTGTCCATGCCACCGCCGGAGGCCCAGAGGCCGAGCAGGAGCGAGGTCTTCTCCTT
Organism: Aspergillus persii; assembly: GCA_002215965.1. NCBI lineage: Eukaryota > Fungi > Ascomycota > Eurotiomycetes > Eurotiales > Aspergillaceae > Aspergillus > Aspergillus persii. The sequence continues at coordinate 572,207 of NGZO01000001.1, forward strand.
GATAGCGGCGGGGATGGCGGAGATGGGGTCGTTGGTGCTACCACCTTGCTAGAAGATGTCAGATGCGTCGCCTCAGCGAGGGAGTGGGGTCGGGACTCACGATCATGGTGTACAGACGGGCGCTGTTGAAACCGGAGGTGCCCTCGAGGTTCTTGGCGGTCTTGAACTCGGCCTCGAAGTCGGCCTGGACCTTGACGCTGCCATCGGATTTGGCAGCGCCGTAGTTGAAGCCCTTGTGGGCGGCCTCGGCGGCCGCGAGGGACAGAGCGAGAGCGAGCAGGTTGGAGAAGTGCATATTGAAACGACTGACTGTATTAAAGTGGAAAAGAGAAGGACAGAAAGGACAGAAAGGAAGGAATGAATTGATGAAAGAGAAGAGAGAAAAGAGAGTGGGAAGAAGAGAAGAAGAATGAATGGAGGAATGAAATAAAAGAGAGGAGAAGAAACCGGAGAGAGAGAAGAAGGAAAGAAAGAAAGAAAGAAAGAAAAAGGGAGCGAAGAATCTAGACCCGTGCCTGGTGGGGCTCGCCAGCGAATGGCGGCTATAAAAAGCATCTGTCAGGCTTTTTCCTTGGTTTCCACTGGAATAACTAAACTGCTAACTAGTCACTAGGAACGAACCGGGCAACTGCTCCACTTCGCCCTGCAATCAACTGTGGCGTTGCGTCGCTTGCGGGCGTTCATTTCGTTGGTCTTCAGGGGTTTTCAGGTACAGTTCGTGACTGTTCCAGGGGTACAGACACTGACAACTTGACTTAACTGGCAACTGACATCCACTGATTGCGAATGCCTGGTTGTTTCCGGAGTCCATGACAAAGGCTCCCTTCACCCTGGCCTGGCCTCACCCCAGATTGCCTGGCACCGCCTCGTCGTGGCTAATCTCTTGGTAAGGGATATCGGTGGGTCCGATGCCTTCGCTAATAATATTGAAGATCCCCCTAATCTATATTAAGACACACTCCATCCACAGGTATACGGAATAACAGATTGACAAATACAGACAGAAGAACCCTATATGATGTCAACTATGGCCATGATTAGAACGAAGAGCGATCGTCTCCTGAGGTGCCTGTGACGTGTTCCTCTCGCAAGGAATAACTACTCCTTAGTACCTACTGGCAGATTACATGTTCATTCAGAAGCTGCAGATTAAATTAATTACCGGGAATGATTGTGAAACCAACAAATAACAAGAATCCATCCCACCGCAAACCGCCCCTGAATGCGGTCCAATCCGCCCCCCCCCCCGAACTCCTTAGGGCCCAATCCTTCTGTTATGATGGCTTTCTGGAATCTCCGTTGGATCCTGGCCCTGATGACGACGCAACGCAGGATGCAACGGTGGGCATGCATTGGTCATTGACTCGTTGGTCTGAGTTCGCACTATTGATTTTATTTATAGCCTGTGCCCTATTGGGTGATCAATCAGTCCATAGGTATATGTCATAAACATCAAGAATTATGCTACTGTATCCCTACTGACTGTACATAACAGACTTAATTACTGATGAACACACCAGTCTTTATACCTCTATTCACACCATACTAATTATCTGACACTCTACTTCTCCAACCCAACAACCTCTCTGCATTCCCATGCGCAAACATCTCCAGCTCCTCTGCTCCCATTAACCCACTGCGCCGAATCTCCTCCAAGAACTCCCACCCCCTCTCATTCGCCGAGAACGGATAATCCACGCTATACAAGACATGGTCCGACGGCATCACCTCCAATAGACACCGCAGCGACGGCAGCGAAAACATCCCACTGGTCGTCACCCAGATATTCTCCCGCCAGACCTCCCTGAACCCTCGCTGCCTGCCCCATCGCTCTGCCACCGCACACACCCGATCCAGCTGAAACGGCAGCATCTCCCCCATATGCCCGATCACGATCTTCAGGCCGGGAAACCGATCGAACACTCCGCTCGCAAACAGTCGCAGCACGTGATGCCCCGTCTCGGCGTGCCATCCCCAGCCGTACGCGCTCAGCGCCAACGCCACCGAGTCGTCGTAGTTGCCCCTGTAGTGCTCCAGCATAGACTCCGACGCGAACGTCGGGTGGATGTAGATCGGCACGTCGAGGGTCTGGGCGGTTTCGAACACGGGCCAGAACCGCTCGTCGTCGTAGAACGTGCCCTCCAGATGGTTTTCGACCAGCGCGCCTAGGAACCCCAGCTCCGTGACGCACCGGCGCAGCTCGGCAGCCGCCGCCGCGGGCTCCTTCATCGGCACCATGGCGAACCCGGCGAGACGCGTCGGGTGCTGTGCGATGGCGGCGAGATCGTCGTTGGCGGCGGCGCAGACGGATAAAGGGAAGTTCCCCGGCCCGTGCGAGATCACTTGGAGCGAGACATGGCCTTTGTCGAGGTCGGCGATGCGCGAGGCACCGAGATCCTCGAGTTTGGAGAGGATGTGGGGAGGGAAGAGGGCGTAGTGGGCGCGGGCCTCGGGGCTGGCGGTGCGGACTTTGGGGGAGACGAAGTGTTCTTCGAGGGTGACGAGCATTTTCGATTTGGTTATTGTGTTGGGTGGTTGTAGATGAGATTATATACAGGTGTTAACTCCGAAGCCGAAGATTTAGCTCGTTTAAGCCTCCAACGGTGAGCTGATTGAGTTCATCCAAGGTCTGTTTATCCCCGCTACGTCCTATGTCCGATATGACGTTCAGTTCTAGACATCGTAAACCCCTCTTAACGTGCTATCGTCGCTGGCAGATCGTAATATGCGGAGATAGAATCCCCGCCGCGAACAGTCGCTTCGACTGCACGTCGTGAACAGCCACCGTGGGTCCTGACAGCATGCTGCCCTCCTTATCCTCGACCATCTTGTCCACCTCGTACTTGGCCTCGCCCGTCTTCTTAATCCTCAGAATCGTAGCCGGCACAGGCACGATCTCCTCGCGCTCAAACGCCCTCAGCATGCTCACCAGGTCCGGAAATCCAACCACAATGACATTTCCCTCTGCGTCCAGCGACAAATTATCCATCGCGATGCCCGTCTGGATCTCCCCTATCCGACGCAATTCACTCCCTTCCCCCAGCTCATGAACAGACACGATCCCCGACCCTCCATGCACCACGTACACCAACCCATCATGGCCTCTTGTGATCCCATTCGTCATGTAAAACCCCTTATCGTCCGCAATCACACACTGCCCGGAATCCGTCTCGCAGCGCGCCACGCTGCCTCCTCCGGTCAACAGCTCCAGCGTCTTCAGCACGCCGTGTTTGCGCGCATGGTCGTTCGTCACGAGGAACGCGTTGCCATCTCCTTCCAGGACGAGGTTATTCGGCGAGATGATCGCGTCGCTGACGATCGTCTTGACATGGCGCAGTGTCTCCGTGCCGTCCAGATCAAACACTTCGACCGTCGAGTTCGCTCCCACCCTCTCTACATCCTTCACTATCTCCCCTGTCTGCCCATCCACCGGCGGGCGGTGGTTAATCAACCAGAACCTCACCACCCCATCGTCTCCGGTCCGTTTCGCATCGAATCCCAACAGATCTAAATCCCCCGTGTAATCCTCCTCCCCTCTCCTCACCTTGCGCACCCCATACAATCCGTCCTCGCCAGGCTGATCGATATCCAGCACAGCTATCCAGCCTGACCCCCTCCGCGCAGAAACGTCCAGCTTATTCGCGCCGGGACACCACCCCTTGCGGCCGCGGATGTCGCCGCACGTAGCGAAGAGCTTGCGCGTGGATGCGTCCAGCCAGATGTCTTCGCAGCCGGAGAGCAGGGGGTGCGTGACGCGGTGGCAGTCGTAGGGGAAGTCGGAGAGGGGTTGGATGATGCGACCGAAGCTGAGGAGGACGGAGAGGACGTCGTGGAGGTAGATTCTGTAGAGGATGGCGAGGAGGAGGATGAGTAGTGCCGGGAGGAGGAAAGGTTTTGAGGGTGGCATTATGATCTTTCTCTAGGGGTTAGACACCAATACTTAAGGTACCTAAGGTACCTGGCCGTGTGTGTGAGTGAGTTCGTAGTGGGGGAAGAAAAGAAAAGGCTGGGGTTGAGGGGTACACAGCTCTATTAAAGGACACCTGGTACAATAACAGCGTTTGCCTCGGTGATTTGCCTAGTTTTAGGTACTAATACATGTGTATCACTGCTTTGGCCGCTTTCATTAGTCAAGGGAACCAGGTCCCTTGCTGGAATACTTTGTGCTAATGTGACAGATCCCAGGCTGGTTCCCTCGGTGTGGAATCCGTGCAATTGTGGGATTGGGCACGAGCCGCATAATAAAGCCTTACAACAGCTAGATCTGCAGCTAGTCGGTTAGTGATGTGACTAGGTGGTTGGCCAAGCGCCGGTCTTGCCAATGGGAATGGTCATTGCAGTTTATATTTCGTTCCCTTTTATTGTAGGTGCGGTCTTCGTACCTGACCAGTTGCGTTGCTTGGTTCCGAATGGCCCTCTAGGTAAGGGATGCTGACTATGTAGTTTTAAGTAACTATATAGTAGTGGCGGCGGACCCGACCACCAACCGGGATCTAGCAGCTTCAGACGAACGGTGCCTTGTTCGCCATCTACCGAGACGGAAGTATTCAACGCGGCATTAGACAATGACTGATCGAGATCCGTAACGACCTCGTAGTCGGTAATGGTATTCGGTAGGAACGGGATCAGGTACAAGTCTCGAAAAATGCCCGACAAGCGCCATTGATCCTGATCCTCGATGTACGATCCATCACAGTACTGGTACACACGCACCGCAACATTATTGATAGAGTCTCGGGTCACAAAATCGGTGATGTCGAATTCATGTGCGTTTCGACTTCCTTGACTATATCCCACCTCATGGCCGTTCAACCATAAATGAAACGGGCTATCCACACCCTCGAACCGAATTCGGATCCGAGCGTCCTTCTTCCAGTCCGAGGGCACGTACACTCCCTCCGGTAGGAGCCGACTTCATTTTGAGACGGCACATTCCGCGGGTTCACGGGGAATGGAAAGTTAACGTTGGTGTACTGCGGTCGACCGTAGCCTTGCAACTGCCACATTCCAGGGACGCTTATTTCCGGCCAGCTTGTAGGGTCGACTTCCTCCCATGGGGGAGCCACAAGAGGGGAAGCATCGTATCGGAATTTCCATTGACCGCTCAGCGACTAATAGAAGTTTTGGTTGGCCTCACCCGTGGCGGCCGTGGCTTCGTCGGGGAAAAGATAGAAGTGGGAACGGCGTGGCAAGGTGTTATTGTGAAGGAGCTAGAGGTTGCTCCAGTCTGGTAGAGAGAGTGCCATTTTTGACCTGGAGTTGGTCCGGTGAGTAGTAGACGTTGGAATGCACGTTCCCTCACTTGGGTCAGGGAAATCCATCTTAAATAGAGAAGAGAAGCGACTAGATACCCTTCCTACAACGACGGAAGAGCGCCCAGGAAGTATTTAGACTTCTGTAAGCCCCATCGTTATGTCCAATATTTGGACTTTGACTTTGAGTATGGGTTTTTCTTTTTCAAATGGTCGGCCTATCCCGATGGGATCCATAGGTTTTGACGGGTTCATATGGGTTTAAAAAAACCTAAAACCTGCATAAATCTGCGATCATGGGGTATGTCTCTACTACTCAGTAGGGCAGGTCTCCCCGCTTGCTAGGACTTGGCTGTAGCTGTAGTTTCAATCCATCGTGGCGTTGGTACAGTACTAGGTCGTTGAAGTCGGACCGGGCTTTGTGTACAGAGTCGTCATATCGAGTAAGACCGACCGTTGCGACATGCCATTGCAATTGATGTGTGGTCAAAAACACACTTGCAAACAGCCTGCAGAGAGAAGTGGAATACCTCTCCACAACGAAGCCGAAATGTTGTTGTCTCCGTATGTCTGCTTGCTGCCTGGGGCACAGACGACTACCGATGCCCAGAGGAATGCATGACGTCACCCGGTCTGTCGCTTTCCCGCCGTCGGAAACGCGCATCTCAGCTTCTTGACACCTCCTTGTTCCATCAATCACAATGGCTTCCTTTATCCCCCGTGCCGGTCTTCGCTCCTTTACCGCTCTTCCCCGGGCCTCTTCGACCAGGGTGACTTTTGCCCCCAGGCTTCCCCGCACCCAAGCCTTCTCGCAGCCCCTTTCTCGGCGATTCCTCGCGACTGTTCCGCAGGAGCAGCCCAGAATCCGTCTTGGATCGACCGGTATTGACCCTGTGAATCAACGGCTCGTCGGAGTCCGATTATGTCCTAATATCGAATAGCTCCTAATTTCAAGGCAACCACCACCCACGGCGAGATCGATTTCCACGAATTCATCGGCAACAGCTGGGCCATCCTCTTCTCGCACCCGGCCGACTTCACCCCCGTCTGCACCACCGAACTCGGCGCTTTCGCCAAGCTTAAGAATGAGTTCGATCAGCGGGGTGTCAAGATGATCGGGCTGGTTAGTTGCTCCCTTTATTTCTATCCCCATTACCCCACTGCCGCATTCTAAGTTTCTAACTCATCAATAATGAAAATAGAGTGCCAATGATCTCAGCTCCCACGACAAATGGATCGATGACATCAACGAAGTCTCTAACACCAACGTTCAATTCCCTATCATCGCTGACGCAGACCGTAAAGTCGCTTTCCTGTACGACATGATCGACCAGCAGGATCTGGATAATATCGCGGAGAAGGGGATCGCGTTCACCATTCGTTCCGTGTTCATTATCGACCCTTCCAAGAAGGTCCGGTTGACGATGATGTATCCGGCTTCGACGGGCCGCAACTCGGCGGAGGTGTTGCGGGTGATCGACTCGTTGCAGACGGCGGATAAGAAGGGCATCGCGACGCCGATCAACTGGAACGTCGGCGAGGATGTCATCGTGCCCCCGTCGGTGTCGACGGAGGACGCGCGCAAGAAGTTTGGCGAGGTTCGGGAGTTGAAGCCGTACTTGCGGTATGTCAAGAACTGAACGCGCATAGATAGATAGACAAATGTATACCAGTACAGCTTTGCTACTTGCCTCTTGGGCTAAATTGTCGGCCTGAATATATGGCGCCGGTTTCTATACAACCCCTCAAGAATCACTAGTTGAAGATCTATGCCTGATCAACCCTATCGACAACACCCACAATCCTATCCACCAACATCTCAGTGTGGCTTAACATCGGCGAATGATCCGCACTACATCTCTGCACCTGAGCCTTCGCCAATCCCGCAAACATCTCCTGAAACTCCGGCGCCGCCGCCGCATCATTCTCACAAACCAGATAAGTAGACGGGATATACTCGTACGCTGCCCGCGTCACAGCCGTCGTCTGCACCGCATACGACTGAGGAATCAGCCTCGACTCCCAGAGCTCAGCCTCGGCTGGTGGAAGATCATTATAAAGCGTCTTTGCACCATCACGGATACAAAAGCGGCCATCAGGCTAGCCAATACACCAAGCACATTAGCAAGCCCCATCAATCTCATTCAAGACACATTGGATGGATAGAAACCTACCAAGACGACATTCATCGACGACTCGCCGAACTTCCCCAACACCGACTCACCCACGGACAGCACGAACGCTGCGAAATAGAACAAACGCCCCACGCCACCTTTCTTGCCTTCTTTTTGACGATGCGCCAAACTCAACGATTCGGGGATCGCGTCGGACCCGACGATTCCGCCGTACGAGTGCATTACCACGACTACGGTTTTGGATTCCTGCTCGATAAGCTCCTCGAGTGCTCTGGTCACGGCGCGGGAATCGTCTGTTAGTGATCGAGTGGGGAAGTCTTCGTGGTCGGTGTCGCTGCAGCTGGGGAGAGTTGGGTGGATGATTGGATATCCTCGGTTGCGCAGGCTGGTGGCGAGGGAGGAGTAGACGTGGGGGGTTTGGAAGGAGCCTTGGATTAGGAGGATTGTTGGTTTAGACATTGTTTTGAGGGTGGATTGGTGGTGGATCGTTGGGTATGTAGAAAACAATGTCGTTTGATTTGATCGAAGGAGTGGTTGAATCTGTTGTACTACTTAAGTATATGGGTGGTAGGAGGTGGCTGAAGGCCTTTATAATGAAATTCCCCAGGATCGTAGCTTATGACATTGGGGCATTGGACATGTTAGGGCTGCGTAGATTGGGGCTTAGATGTAAGCACTAGCAGGGCGTACACAGGTGTGTTGGCTTTGACATTACATAAATCTACTGGTACTATGACAAACAAAAAAGGATAGATGCTGAATCAACATCTCTAATGTACGTCAATTTATCTAGATCTATCAACGCTCTATCCTTCTAGCGAAGACCAATAAATCACCACTCCATCACCTCCCCCGTATACTTCACCACCCTCCCCCCAAACTCCTCCTTCCTCCCCTCTCTAACCACCTTCACAATACCATCACAAACACTCTCCACAGAGTCCGGCGCCTCCTCAAATCCCCATCTCTTCGCCGCCGAATTCCCCATATCGGTCTGCGCCCACCCAGGGTCCAGGACAAACGTGTTCAACCACTCCTCTTCGGCGTTCATCCGCACTCCATACCAATTGACCATTGATTTGGAAGCTCCGTAGACGGCACTAGGGACAGGAGGTTGGCGACTATGCTCGTTAGCAATTATCATTCAGTATCTCATATCAAGGTCCGAATAAAAAGGCTTGCAAGGTATAGTAGGATATGAAAATAGAATCCAACATACCCCAAAGCCCCAGCCCCGGAGCCCAGAATTGCAAAAACAGGCTCCTTCTTCCCAATTGCTTTCCTCAACAACTCCCGACTAGCTTGGAACAGCGATACCACAGCCAAGACATTCACATTGACATGTTCGAGGATGTCATCGCGCCGAACGTCCTTGACGAGGGGGTATGATTTGGCGATCCCGGCGTTGGCGATCACGATGTCGAGATGGCGGATTCCATGAGTGTTCTGGATTTCTGCGATGGCGTCGAAGGCGTCGGATTCGATGCTGGCGTCGTATTTGATTACGATAAGACGGCTGGATGGGTGGATGGGGAGAGTCGTCAGGGATTGGGAGGTTGGGGAGGTTGGGTCCCGGGCTAGAGCGATGATGGTCTGGGTTTGGATATACCATATTGTTAGCGATACACTGCTGTTAATGTGCATTTGCTACGTTAGAGAATAGAAGTGGCATACGTGACCTGGCAGTGCTAGGACGCGTTGAACCATCCCGAGACCTAATCCTCTGTTCGCGCCGGTGATGAGAACCGTGGTGGATGGCATGATGGATGGTTGTTTTGCACTCCAAAGGAGATTAGTTAATATCGTGGTAGATCAGGTAGATAATATTAGGTAAACGAGGCCCTGTATAGAGTATGTATAATGCAGACACTTCTGTTGATTTGTTCTATATCCCTCCATCTGACTTCATATACATCCACACGGGAGAAAATCCCCCCGAAATTATAAATCCAAGTATAAGCCTGATTACGAATCCGCTATTTTGAAGTCGATGCCGGACGATTATGCCATCGCGCTAAAGTGGGAGGGGGGAGGCTAGATAGTCTATCGGATTATATCATATTTTAGTTCAAAATACCACAATTGCAGCTTGGTCTTCTTCAAGTTATAGTTTATTAGATGCACTCTACACAGGATCTTTAACCATAATTCCTTTATTCCGTGTCAGATAGGCTTTCTTATAAGTACTCCCGTCTTCCATGCAACTGTTGGGCAGGATAGAATTTACATACGAATACTATGATTATACTCGTCTTTGCAGTATCAATATCTATAATACACAATACTATCAGAGCTCCCCTATTCAGATTACATACACCTTAGTTCCTCTCCGGCCAAGCATCAAACAGCCCCTCAGACACCGATACCTTGCTGAATTGCACCTCGCCAACGCCATTGTGAAGGAATTTGATGTCAGTAGAGCTGGCATACCAAGACCTGTAATAAAATCAGTCACTGGCTGTTTCTCTTCAAGATCCAAAACTAGAACTTACCGAGCCCATGTACTCATTGCGAACCGACCGTTGGCAAAGACCTCCAAAACGCCGTTATCCACGACAATCGTCAAATCCAGCGACTCAATCTTCTCGGCGCCGCCATCGATAACATCGAAGAGACGGAGACGTCCCACCTCATTGTAGCTGGTGATTCCAAGTGTAGATTCCGCAGCGGCGCTGGTGTGGGTTCTATCGATTATGATCGATTCGTTGGAGAACTGGTAGTAGATGTTGGTGTGCTCGTGGTCCGAGGAAAGGATCTGGAATCCACTCTTGAGGCCTGATGTACGCGCCGATTTCGGGAATGTGAGAGTGGCGCGCAGGACGAAGAACTTGCTCTCTGGGGAGTGGGCGAAAGGAATAGGCGTGGACTGGCTGGTGAGCTTGCGGGCGGGCTCTTCGATCAAGGGGCCAGAGAGGAGAGCGTCGTAGGTTTCACGCGCGATGTCTATGCCTAGGGTCTTGAGTTCCACGGTTCTGGACTTTGATGAGCTCTTCTTCTCCACGCGCCAGGACGAGCTGGGTTCCTGGACGAGATCGTTGTCAACGACGTTAGGGATGCGGAGGGTGTGAAGTTCGCGAGGGAGAAGGAGGGTTCCGGTCCAGTTCTGTTGTCTGGTGGGGAATCCTTCGACGAGTTCGTACTCATCGCCTGTGAGCCAAATGTAAGTGATGAACCGCTCCGGGGCGCCGCTCTTCTTCGACGCTTGCGAGTCGGCCGTGACGATTTTGCCGGCTGCCGCGTACGCGGAGGCACCCCAGTCCAGGACACCGGCCATAGTCGGGGTGAATTTGACGGATCCGTTGTTAGAGATCTGGCCGGAGATCCAGAGCATGTCGTGGATAGAGCTGATCCGGCGCTTGATAGGCATCGAGGAGCCCTCGGTTCCAATGGTGGTGAAGATCTCGCCCTCGGGATCGTATCCCTCGTCGTTCAGACTGAACACATTGGCCACTTCGAAGTTGAAGCCCCAGCCACCGGCCCAGGTGCCGTCGCCCCAGGTCGTGTTGACGCCCTCACGCCACCATTCTCCCAGGTACTCCCAGTACTGGAAGTCCGGGTCGGTCTGGCGGTACAGGAACTGGCTGGGTCCGACGTTGTGCACGCCACCGGAGATCACAGTGTACCAGGTTCCCGGGGTGCTGTCGAGGGAGGCATCCAGCTTCGGGTTCTGGAAGACGTATGGATCGCGGAAGGCCGTCACGTTCAAGCCGAACGGCGCATCAGGGATGACAGGGCCCTGAGGAACTTTGGTGAAGTTGCGGCCGCCGTCATGAGAGACGGCCAGGGACTGCGTCTCGGCACCCCGGGTGTACGGGATGGACCAGTGGATGGGGAGGAACGAGACCGACGTATACAGGAATGTGGGGGTGCCGTTGATGCCACTGGGGATGACGGAGCCGTCGAAGACAGCAAGAGGGTCATTGATACCGCCAGGGACAATGGCCGGCCCGCCACCGGGGTTCAGATCGCGATAGGTCGCCATATCGTCGGTCGTGGCGCCTGAAACGCCCGTTCCATTGTGCAGCCAGCCAACGTGGAACAGACCCGTCTTGGGATCTGTGTACTGCATGCAGGGATCACCGATCTTGCCCGAGGGCGGCAGCACGTGGGCGCGAGGTCTCCATGTCTCGTATAGGGAGCCGTTGGCCAGAGTTGACAGGTTCGGTGGCGCCGCGTTGTAATCAACGGCTTCGACGGCCTGGCTGGCGACAAGGAGAAGCGCGGCTGACGAGGGCTTCATGGTGACGGTGCCGATGGGATAGGGGCGGATGCATCTTGCCCGGCAGCGCAGAGACCAGGTTCAAGTACTTTTCCGCATTCCACAGGGCTAATTCGGTTATTGCCCGAGGATCATTAAGGTATGTTGGAGGCGACACTAATTGGCAAACGTCGGGAAAATGCAAGGAGGCGAAGCTGTGAAGGCTGGGGTACGTTGGAGATTCTCCGAAGATTTACCAGAAATCTCCCGACATTCCTGCCCATGGAGCAGTCGAAGTCTTCGCGAATACTACGCTGCTAAACACACTTGATTATGATCTGCACTCTGACATATCCACTCTTTTCTCGAAAGAGGGGGAAATTGACAAGCTTGTCTAAATAGGAAGGTCGTAATTGTTGAAGTATCTGAAAGGCCTCCGATTCTCCGAGCAATTGCCCGACTACCACGTCGCAAAACGAGTTGCGTTGTTTTCATTTCTTTTGCAGAAAAAGGAAATCTGTACGGAGTTACGCCTATATGATTGATGCCCAACCGGCACTGCCCAGTTGAAGCAGCAATTCTCCGAGCCTCCGAACTCACGCGATGCAGTGGAGAGCCATGTGCAAAATCTGAACTTATCACAGACCAGTTTCGTTGCTCAAGGATTCACACAGATCGGTCCCAGCGGCTTGGACGAGATTCACATTTATTAAGCCGCGTGTTTGCGAAGTATGCTGGTATTGTCCGATATTATGAAGCCGTGTGCTCGTAAGCATATCCCGATCACATCATTAATATCACCGCGAAACTACCTCCTCAAAGATAAATAAAAATTCATTCTCGTCACATCGTCGCCCATTTGATCGTTCAAGACATTGGCTTACAGACTGAACTCCAGTCTATTTCCAGCATAATCCCTTGCAAAGAATCTCGTCGGATATTCCGCACCCACTTCGCCTGCTCATCAATTAGACTGGAAATGTAGATCCAACGCAACACAAAGATAGGGCCTGACCAGAAATAGCCTCCCCCGGCTTATCCGCTGCCATGGGGGCTGCCCTGCCCCCACGCACATGGTGATCGTAGATACGTTGCTTCAACGCATGTAGTTCCTCGATCGAGCCGACTCGAAAACACGGGTGGCGCGGCGAGTCGGGTTCGTTTTCTCCAAAACCGATGTGAATTTGCTGGCCTGTGTTGGAGATATTGAACCTGGTGCTCTTATTATTTCCATTTACAGGAGACGATAGAGATCAAAGCTAAGGAAATGGAGATTACCATGCGGTTGTCTCTTTCTGCAGCGGGGGCACAGGAACCGCCGTTAGCCCTAACGTCTCCGTGTAGAAGAGGTTGGCTTCGTCTAGGGTGCCGGGCGGCACGAGGAGGTTGACGTGGGCGAGGCCAGCAATCATCTTTGTCGGCGTTTTTGTGAATAGCGGTTTTGAGAATTAATAAAAGGTGGAGCAATTCAATCCGCCGTACTTGGCTGAGGAGAAATGGTGTTCCTTTATCGCTCATCGGCATCTGAAGCTACGGAATTCTGTTCCCGGGGCCGCCGTCCACCCCGGATCTCGAGGCCTGGGGTAGGCTTCTGAGATCGGTTGCATTTACGATTAGTTGGGAGGATTCGTATGTCATTAACTAAATTCTTATAGAAATCTGGATGCATTGTACGACTGTGGCGAGCGCACAGTCATTTACCGATCTCACGATATGAACCAAAATTGGGTCAGGATGGCTTCACAATACTATTTTGGATTACATTTGCTTTGTTTCTGGGAATGGTTTTTTTCGCATATGGCTGATATAACGCATAGCTCTGGTTACATCAATAATATTCTAACATGGGTCTGTTGGCTGTTTAATAAACATTACCCTTGTGCGGATAATATATCCTCTCTCTGGCGTGCTCAAGACCTTCTTACCTGTGCTGGTCTTGAATGGAAACTAGGGTTAAGAATCGAGTTATGACCTTGGTTTCTGGATGGCATGAAGAAGGGCCTCGTCATTGTAACTTTAATTTACACATCGAGAGCTAGGGTTTGTTCTCGACGGCTTCTGAATGGTTGTAGAAGTTGTCATATCCAATCGTCCAGGAATACGAGAGTTTGTTTTGAATGAAATCAAGATGTTATTCATTCAAATCTTGATTGCTCTTGACCTGTATACTATAAATTGTATGATATTCCCCCCCCCCCCCCCGCTCTCTCTCCTAATCTCCTCCTAACTCCCTAGTTACATCCTGTCTTATCCTGTAGTAAATTAAACATTTTCACCGCCACCAGCAGAGCAAAATGTCTTCCAACAACCTCCTATCCTCCGCGCAATACTCTTTCCATCCCCCTACTAAACGAAGCACTCTCTCCTCTGAGCCCCCAGTCACATCCGATCGCCTGGTCTACAACACCTGCGATGCCTCCACTCTCGATCGGTTCCGCATCCGTGAGATCTGCGAAGGCTGGCCGCTCCACCGTGACGCCTGTGAATGGACCGATCTGCGCGCCATATTCAGCCCAAACGCATTCCTCAATATCAGCTGGCTGCAGAGCTACCGCGACGCCGCGATCGAGACATGGGCAAAGGGATGGGAAAAGGGCGATTATATAACGCACCGCGTGCTGGGCCATGCGGTTGAGATTAAGGGAGACAGGGCTATTGATAAAATGAAAGTCATGATTTCGTTCCGGTTCATGGATGAGAATGGGGTCGAGTGGGATGGTGATTGGTTTGTGGGCCCCGTTGGCTTTTCTATTCCCCTTTTCGTGGGCTTCAACTAGAAGACCCATTGAGAAGTTTGCATTTATTCTGGTTTCTTTGAGGTTTCAATATAATCTATATCTCACTGCTTCGTTTCGTGACACATTGCTAAAGAGCATACTCATCTAGTGACTGCCGCTTTGTCCTCTTCCTCGAGAAAACACCCAACACTGGTTGGCAGATTCTATGCAACCATCCTATCTACGAGAAGGACAAATGCGTCCCCGTTGACCCAAGTCGCCCACCTATCATCGACTATGATTTGTTGGATCGTCAGCCGCAGGGATACAGGTATCTATCCTACGGACTGGAGAAATTGGGATACAAGGTTAAGAAGAAGCTACCGCAGTTGTATGGCGAGGAGCGTGACAGGCTGTACAGAGAGATGGTTGAGTGGTTGGACGGAGAGGAAATTGATTTCTCAAAGGATGACTTTTGATTACGTCGTGGTGCTCCGTTGATGCATGTGCTGATCTACACGGTTTGAGATCGTAGACTCGGACTTATGCCGGTGGTCTTATTGTTCTCTGATAGTTTAGACAAGTAATGATGAAGGATAGGGTTGCGGTGGTATTCAGTCTGGATTACTATTTGATTTGCCCGCATGAAGTCCACCAATCTGAGCTCGGTCTGGAGGATTATATGATATAGCCAAGTATAGATCATAGTCCAAATGATATAAATGCAAAGAAATGTTTTTTAGTACAGGGGAGTTATTCAACCATTTTATGCAACCTCCCCTTGGATATTTCAGAGGGCTATGGCATTCCCATGCGCTTTGTGTTTAACAGCTCTTCCGAGACAGTTGTCTCTGCTCGAACTTCAAGGCAGAACTATCGATGTCAGCTGTTCGTGGATGGGTATCAATTTGGAAAATACGGTACGTAATGTGCTCTCGAGTCTGAGACATTCAGCTAATAGCTGCAAGTCAACAAACTCGGTCCCCAATCTTATTTCCCCGTTCCCGAGGGTATATTGAACTATACTGGCGTCAATTATGTTTCTATTACTCTCTGGGCCCTCGATTCCGGGGGTGAGACAGTAGGTGGTTTCGATCTTGTTGCCTCCAAGCCTATTCTGTCTGGATATCGAAAACCGAGACCGGCTCCTCAGCCGGAATGAAAAGAGAGAGATAGCGCTTACTAGCGAGTACATGTACATATCCACCGTTAGGCTCGCGTGTATTCAGCTAACCGGAATACCCCCGGTCTAACAAGCGCTCATGCTGTCTACACGAGGACGGTACAGCAATAAGTGCATATATACGGAATCTTAATCTCGCAACGGCGCCACAGCTCCAATAAGACGCGTCCAATCGCCTCCTATTGAAGATAGTATATCTGACATCAAGGTACCTTCGCCTATTGCTCTAATAGGAAGGAACCTCGTAACCGTCCTCGACGAGCTCTGATACCCTCCAGGGCATCAGCGGCTCGTTTGCTCCGCTCAGGAAGAAGCATGGGCATTCTTACAGGCCACATACGACTACATCTTAGACGAGCTCAGCGCTGCCCCAATCATCGATAACATCGAACGATGCTGGATCACTGTCAATCATCGCAGTAGCTACCCTGCGACGATATTCTCAAGATGCTCCCTAGACCATCCAGAACAGACCCGATCGGGCCAGTAACAACAAATACGAGGATGAGACGTTTCAGGTGTGGATGCTGCGCAGCCGGCCCGTCGGACTGATCGAGCCACGAACTCGGCCGGAGTGAGTGGGAACGTTCAGCATCCTGGACGATGACCAGTCGGTTCGATCGCGGAGACAGCGCAGATAAATTGGGCTTGAAAGGGCGGCAGTGCCGTTATCTCGGTGGTATCTTACTCTTGCTGCAGTAATTACGTTGAGACTCAGCTTATGCAGGGCTTCAGGTCAGAAGCTTAGAGTTGGTGTGTAACTATACGAAGAAGGCCGTACGTCTTTGCTTTTTTTGGATCCGAAGACCTATCAAGTGTCAACGTTGAATGTAAAGTAAGTATATGCTCTACTCCTTACAGCTGAGGCATGCAGGTGGCTAGCTATAATGTGAGGAATAAGAAAGTGGAGTGGCAGAAAGTACGCAGCTGAGATAGTCCCGATCTAAATGCTGATCATTAATTTACAGCCAATTTCAAGTATATTAATGATTAAAATAGCTCAATCCAATCATCCGGCGCCGATGCGGAACACGAGGAACTAAGTCGGTTTTGAAAACACGCAGACAGGATTATAAATCAGACAGACTGCGGCGTATCCACCTTCGTACAGTACATTGCGTTGGAGTCAGTACGCATAATCTACATCTAGCCTTTGGCTTAGCGGGCTAGTGATCACTAGGTTGACCGGGGTAGTCGAGGCCCGAGACATTTTCTCCAAATCTCTCACGGTAGGAGATGATGCACGGGGTACCCGGGGGGTTCTCCGGTTGTCGGTGGCCTGGAAGGGAAATTCAAAAAGGTGTGTCGCTGTAGCGCCATTTCCATGCTGGATTACATACCTAAGGCGCAGAGGTACAGACGATGCGTTCGATGGAATTGCATCATACCTTAGGTGATTTTCATCGCTGGTGGCCCACCGAACGGAGTACAGGAAACGGTGGTTTTCACACCCAGTCTGCCGGGTTTCGAAGAGGGTTCTTTTCCTGTAATACTTTGTAATTAATTTCGAAGGAGAAGCAGTTGGTGGGGGGGAAGAAGAGAAGTGAAAGGACGAGGAATATTCTGTATACCCACCACAATCTGCTACCTACATATGCAGGAGGTAGTGCCCACTATGTAGTACCGAACTGGGTCGCATCGGTGCGAGCTGATTAGCCATGTGCCGACAAACCCATGTCGCATTCTGGGCATTGGCTAAATAAAAAAAAATGAGGTCATGTGGAGAGAGAGAGAGCCGACTGCATGAGTTGCAATTGAAGCCAGTAGTGCCTGTGACCGATCCAATTTTCGTGAAGGGCAGCCCATACATGCCGACAGAGCCCCCAGCGGTCCCAAGTCTCTGGGTAGTGGATTCGGAGCTTCGTAGCTTTTTCCTTTCTGCGTTGACTAAGTCAAACGAACTCACTACCTCGAGGAATCTGAATTGTGCGCCGATAAAGGCTTCGTAACTTGATCGGACATGGGGTGGAGACTGGAGAGAGCAAAGGACTCCACCGTTCCCGGGAAGTAAATACAAACACTTTGAACTACTCTGTAAAGAGTATGAAGAGGGATTGTCGGAGCCCGAGATCCCACGAGCGCCATCAGACTAAAATGCCTGACTCAGTCGGGGTTTCATCATCCTGCGTCGGGGTCTACGCGGCGTGGAGTAAATCAGAGTTCCCGACGCAGCGGGGTTCTTCTTTGCTTATTCTTTGATTTTCCTGCAGTTGATTTATTTATCCCATCTGATGCATACACATACCTACTCTGAATAGGTACTCCTAGGCGGTTTCCGATTGAGAGCGTAGACTAGCAATGACCAGTGAGTGCCCGTGTCTAACAAAAGAAATAACAATGCGCAAATGAATTCATTCATACAGTGTATGTAAGATATACTTCATCACAACAATGTTCGTATCCACCGCGCTAAGCGGCCCGGACGGTTCCTTAGCCGGACGATACTCTGGATGTGGTCTCTTGTTATTTCTAACCTATCGCTTCCGAAATCCAATAATGGATTGATCAACGCAACCAACCATGAGGTCCATGTGTGAGGGTTTACCTCCTGGTTACATTTCGAATTCTATTTTTCCAGCCCACGTTACTCCGCCTGCGTACAATATGTACGCTGTACAGTCAATACTAAATAATTTTATTCCATCCTTATCTCCTTATCTACAGTACCTGGACTGCCCTTTCCAGGGAGGGAAACAGTTCCCCGCCCGTCCCTGTCATGTCTTCCGGAACGAGCAAATCATCGAAAAGCATTCGCAGTTTGTCTCGATTAATCAGACCCACCAGGCCCACCTGTCCACAAGAGATTTTGGCTGCCCCCCCCCCCCCCCCCCCCCC